>JACEFZ010017692.1:20000-450000 GCA_014155875.1 Cepaea nemoralis
CACACTGGCTGTCCGTACACAGAGACGTCTTAAAGATCGCCATTACCACAAAGACACCATATAAGGACGCAATGCGGAGGTGCGAGACAGCATCTCACAAGCCGAGAAAGAGAAAATGCAAAGCCAGATTGATGCGTTAAAGAAACAAGTCAAGCTACTGCAAACACTGGCACCAACCAGGGACAATGAAAAACTGCTTGCTGAAATAAATGAGATCCAGCGAAACATCAAACAAGAGGAGGAGCTCATGATCCAGATGACAAAGAAGAATGAAGAAATTCTACGAGACATCAAGGCGGAGAGAGAAATGCTAAAAACTGAAAGGGATTCAACCCAAACCAAACCTGCTGAAGCCAAGGAAAGGAACACAGAGAAGCTGCAAGATGAAACCCAACAAAAAACCGAGCCGGAACAGCAAGATAAAACCAGCAGCCCAACCACTACGCCCGAGTCATTCAAGGGGAAACCAACATCCCGCCAGACATCTGCAGAAAACCGAGATGAGTACCCTGATGACGGCATTGAGTGGCCCCTTGTTCCTAACTTGGAGGAGTTGCAAGAATCGGCAATATTGCGGGAACTCAGGCGCCAGGAATTCAGAAGGTGCTGGGAAAGAAAAGAACAGAAGAAGCCCAAGAAATTCAGGGGGAAACCGATAGAATACCCAGATACATTCTATGACTTTAAGAACGGACCCGACTACCCGTACTATATAGAAGACGGAGAGATCATCCAATTGCTGACCGCGGAGAAAGAAATCGAAAGGCAACAGAAACTCAAAATCGAAAGTGAAAAAAGACGCAAGAAGGAAATGAAAACATCGAAAAGCTTCTACGCACAATACAAAAAAGGAGGCAAAAATACCAAATAAAAAGCCCTTATAAGGACTGCACCAGACGAGTCTGGGCACAAAGGACAATCCGCCGACCAATTACCCAGCGGGCGTCACAGACACAAACGCTTACGTTGTGTATCAGTTATCAGTCCGAGATAGGACTCACTCGTAAGAGCGCACAAACATGAATCAGGGTGGATAAACCCACAAAAACCACGGACCTCAAAAATAACCACGGCTGAAAGAAGCAGATTGAACGAGGCCGAATTTGGAATGTTTGTTTTTGAATCAAGCAAGCATGACCGTCAATGTTCACTTACTCACATAATAGGGGAAATCGCGATATCGCAGTGGCTAGCAGGGTGGCCAGGGGTTAGCAGCTACTCTCGTGGTTGACGTGAGAGCACGAGAATTGGAAGCGGTTCGAGTAGAGCCAGTGACTTATGAGAATATTGAGCCGCTCGCTCAGAAAGCAATGGCAAACTACTGAGCGTAATCTTGCCAGGAAATCAACAATCAGCTGAAAGATGCTGATGTTGACAGCGATATCCTGTATAAAATATACCAACCAAAAAACAAAAAAAAACAGCAGGGTGGCCTGTCAGTCCGGTGGTCATGTGTTCGAATCCCCATCAAGGCAATTTTTTGAAAATAATTGACCAGGGCTGTCAGGTCATCCCAGCCTGAAATGGGTACAAGGAAATGTCTTGGGAAGTAAAGGCAACCTACTGACCATATCGTCCTTCGGGTGCCGATTGATCTATAACAAATTATGGGCAAACATTATTTACCTAATACATGGGAAATACATGGGAAACAATCCGTTACTGTCTTTCAGTGTCCATTGTTGTTAATTATAGAACCAATATACTCAAACGTTTGACATTTTCAGTTGTTGTTTTTGGTTTTTTTTTCATTGGTAACAACTGAAAAAGTTGATACTTGGTACGTTGGCCAGACTAAGGACCCAGCATGTAGATACGATGAAGCGGTGCTCCAGGTCTAGACCAGTGTGAGTGCAGGTTCTGGAAACTCAGCATCTCATGGTGTAGTACTCAGTGACAAAGTCAATCTCCGTGGCGAATGGAGTTGCGAACCCGCTTCGTAATGCCGCTTACCAGCGTTCGAAACACAGCTGTGACCGATTTGGCAGCAGACCTTGTCGCGCTGGTTTTAACGTGTTGGTATAGGAGCCGGCCGTTCAGAAAGCAATGGCAAACTACTGAACGTAAAAACTTGCCAAGACATCAACAGCGGCGGTAAAATGCTGGTGTTGACTGCAACGTCATGTAAAGGGTATGCAACTATTAAAATAAATAAATAAGTAAATAAATAAATAAATAAAGAAAGAAAGAAAGAAAGAAAGAAAGAAAGAAAGAAAGAAAGAAAGAAAGAAAGAAAGAAAGAAAGAAAACTGAAAACAAGCTATTCACATGTTGATTGATACTTCTTTAGGAGTCATTCTGTGGGGTTAGATCTACCCAAGTGACGTACACAATCCCCATAAATACAGGTATAAGGACAACAATTATGTATATTGCATCATAATTTAGACTTGCTCGCCTAGCCCCACAGCCTTAGTTGGTCGGTGCTTCAGTTCACATGCCAAGTATTCTAGAACATTCGGAATTATGACACATCGATTGTTGCAATGAATATCAGTAATAAATGTCTCCAGTTAAATCGAGAAATAGCTGGACAGAGAAAATTCAACAAAGCACACACACACACACACACACACACACACACACACACACACACACACATACACACACACACACGCACACACACACACCCCACAAAATAAAAACACACACACAAATAAACAGATTATGCCTTGAGCATGGCACTTAAAGAGAATAGCAGATAGACACAAATCGAAACATGACACTAAAGACAGAAATGAATGTGATGAGGAAATTGTTCTTTCACAACGGAAAGGTAATTATGAAAATAATCTACTTGATCTATCTATTATTCGGTTTGTCTAATTTTACTCAATTTTTTTTTGTTTTACTCTCTGTGCTCGCGACGTTGTAGTTATGTTTTCAGCTGGCAACTGGAGTAATTGATTATGTAATTTTCGACTGTTTAGTTAATGCGATTACAACTTACAACTTCTGCTTGTTATTTCTTCATGTCATGCCAGGGTTTTACAGTTGACGTGACAGACTGATCGCATGGTCGCACATGAATAACAAATCATCATTTGGTTTTGTTCACTTTACGTCTGTCTGTCTTAGTGTGTGTGTGTGTGTGTGTGTGTGTGTGTGTGTGTGTGACTGTGTGTATGTGTGCGCGTGCGCACGTGTGTGTGTGTGTGTGTGTGTGTGTGTGTGTGTGTGTGTGTGTGTGTGTGCGTATTTTTGCGTTCTTTCGAGACAAAAAAAATTGAATTCTAAACAAATATAGTCACCCAGAATTAAATAGCATCTGTTATTCAGACATATGTAAGCACAAAACGTTATGTTTATGATGAATATTTTTATTAATAACGTTAAATATACGCTTTAAGAAATTAAACACTTTACATTGTTAGATTCTAATACTATTTAAAACAAGACGAGTACTATCGTGTTGTTAATAGAAATATTTAAAACACCTTGGAGAATGCAATTAGTTTTAAAAGAAAGCTGAATCTTCTCGTGATATAGGAGAGATGTTTATGATTTAAACAAAATGGAAGTCCGTGTACTGAGTTACAAATTTAACACATATAGAGACAATAGAAGCTTCATTTGTATTGTACCTTTATGGAAGTGTAGAAGCGGCACAGTGCTGCGTGTGTGTGTCATTACTTCATCTTCTCACATGGTACGGTGGAAGTATACGTTATGCATACATTGAAACAATCCGACAAGTGCTGTGAAGATGTTAGACATGTAAGGTTTGCTCTACTCAAGTGTCATTTTTGTTATGTATATAATAAATATATCGTAAGTACACTGCCATTGTCACTTATTGCGTATATAGAACCTTGCGGTGTATGGCCGGGACAGGGAGGGGGGGGGGGGGGGTTGTCCTGAGCCTGAGGATTTAAGGCCACCTGGCTAGTGCAGTCTGTGCAGATTAGGGTTTTTTCCGGCAGAAAAAATTCACATCTTCCCGAGGATTCGAACCCTGGTCTCTCGAAGGAGAATTCGGTATTCTAGCCACTAGGCCAGTCGTTTCTCATAAGTACACTAAGGCAATAAATTCATTCCTACATTTCGAGGTAACGTTATGTTAGATTACCATAATAAAGACAATGGTGCCAAGTAAGTATAGTAATAATAATAATAATAATAATAATAATAATAATAATAATAATAATAATAGCATGTCCCAAAGCAGGAATCTGCTTTGGGTATGTGATGTGACAGGGTCCATACATTTTGTAGAACTCAGTGCCCGGAAGGTTAGGTGGTCAGTCTCCCTCATACTTAGCGAAGCGAGGTGACGAATATCAGTTATCAGTTATCACTTGGGGTATCTTCACTGCACTCCGGACATGTCCATAGGTGCTCAGATCCTCCCCCCAGCATATGCATCAGCGTCCGGTGGCTAATAGTGCCAGTTCTGTGTTGGTTGACATGGCACCTCGTTTTCCCGATGGACCTCTCGCGTCTGGCCGTGCCAATTCTTACTCCCAAGTCTTTCATCCTGGACAGCGATGTGGACGCCAAAGTCCTCTGTTCTTGACATATCTTTAAGGACGTTAATAACATCGGCACGATCCATGGGCTGGCCATCTAAAGTGGGTGCAGAGCCAGCCAGTTTATCAGCTCGTTGAGGCGAGCGACCGTCAAGCGACGAATGTTAGTCCCAGATCACTCTCCGACCGGGCTCATCATATTATCGGCGCAGCGCCTTACCACTATTATTGCTACACTTACAAGTCCGCTAAGAAAGAATCATCATCTTCCAGTGCCTTGTCGGCTGGTATCGGCGATCATGCCTCTGCACAAATTGCCATCTCCGGCAACATCGATCAATTCATGTGTTGACTCCCCTCCGTGCTATAACACAATACTGTTAAGAATCTTCTCCTGCTGTCTTCCTCAAACTCTCTATCCGCAAATCTTACCGGTTGTCACGACATGTTCCAGTTTTTGTCTTCTCATAATGTGGCCCAAAAAAAAACAAACGATTTTGGCCTCTTTCTGATGATTGTGTTAAGTTGTCTTTGCGACTCAGCTTCCCTCAAAATGTCCAGATTGCTCATTTTGGCTGTCCAATTAATTTTCAGCATTCTTCTATAAAACCACATCTCCAAGGATTTTTCGCCTATTTACTAATTTATCAGGATTCGCAGCCGTATGTTAAAATTGGTTCTATGTAAAATGTAAATCAGCGAGCTCACAGGAAGAAAAATAAGAATAAATACAGGGTGTTTGAAATCAAACACAGGACAGACTTTATTGGAGGAAGGTGCTATAATGAAGAGGTGGAATGAGTATATAAGAGAATTATATAATGGAGAAAGGGAAGAATTAACAGAAGAAAGTAACTTAGAAGGCCCACCTATTCTAAAAGAAGAAGTCGCTGATGCTATGAAACATATGAAGAAAGGAAAAACAGCTGGGCCAGATGAAATCACAATAGAAGAATTAGAAGTGTTGTGAGAATTTGGAGTAGATATATTAACCAAAATGTTGAATGATATTTACAGTAGTGGATATTTACCCAGTGATATGCTGAAATCTGTATTTATAGCTATACCAAAAAGACCAGGAGCAATTGATTGTGAAGATTTTCGTACAATTAACCTCATAAACCATGTCACTAAGCTTCTACTCAGAATTATAATGAGAAGAACAAGAAAGAAAATAAAAATGGAAATTAGTGAAGAACAGTATGGTTTTATGGAAGGAAAGGGTACAAACAATGCAATATATATATATTACGAACACTAATAGAAAGATCAATAGAGAAACAAAGAGACATATATTTATGCTTCATAGATTATACTAAGGCATTTGATAAAGTAAAACATGATGAGCTGATTAAAATGTTGGAAGATATCAACATTGATGGGAAAGATTTAAGAATAATAAAGAATATATACTGGAACCAAGTAGCAGCAATTAAAATGGGAAATAAAGAGGGTAGTTACGAACAGATAAAGCTAGGAGTACGACAGGGGTGTGTCTTGTCACCCGATCTCTTCTCCCTGTATAGCGAAGTAATAATGAGAGAGATCAAAGAGAAGCCAGGAATACTAATCGGAGGATATAATATAAACAATATACGCTATGCAGATGACACAGTATTGGTAGCGGATAATGCAACAGACCTACAACAATTGTTGGACAGTGTAGTAACAGAGAGTGCACAGAAAGGACTGTCCTTGAATATCAAGAAAACAGTAACAATGGTGATATCAAAGAAAATGGGGACGCCAAAATGTGACATAGAAATAGAAGGGGAAATTCTCAACCAAGTAGATAATTTTAAATACCTAGGGGCACTTATAACATCAGATGGAAGATGTACAAAAGAGATTAAGAGCAGAATAGGGCAGGCAAAGACAGCATTTCAGAAAATGAAGAGTATCTTATGCAATAAGTCGCTATCAATGAATGTAAGAAAGAGAGTACTAAAATGCTATATAGAACCAGTTTTGCTGTATGGCAGCGAATCTTGGAATGTAAATGAACAAATTAGGAAGAACTTAGAAGCAACAGAGATGTGGTTTTTAAGACGAATGTTGCGAATTCCTTGGACTGCCAGAGTAACTAACAACGATTGCCTGAAAGAGGCTAATGAAACTAGAACACTATATACAACAATAAGAAAGAGACAAACATCTTTCTTTGGTCATGTGATGAGAAGAGAGGCATTGGAGAACATCGTGACAACTGGGAAGATCGAGGGGAAGAGAGGCAGAGGCAGACCAAGAGAAATGATGCTGGACGGACTGAGACGGTAGCATGGAGGAATATCATCAACAGAGTTGATCCAGAACACCAAAGACCGAGATCTGTGGAGAGCCATGAACGCCTACGCCAGCCGGCACGGCACTTGATGATGATGATGTAAAATGTAAGAACATGCAAGTGAAAAGTTTCCACAACGCCTCGTGGAGACACGTAACGCCGATTTCGTTTGTTCTTTAACTTGAACACATCCTGCCAATCAATTTCGCGTGAGAATAAGGTGACATATTCTCAACGTTTCTGCTACAGTGGGCCAACAAAACACAATATGCGTGGTTACCCTAACACACAGACTTGAAATCACATCATATGAGATGAGATGCAAATGAAACGCAGCTGAGAAAACAAAAAACAAGAAGAGAAAGAGAGACAAATGATAAACTAAGAATAGGTGTAGGGATAACCGTATTACTGACTTTATAGAACACCAAATATTTAAATGGTTCAGACATTTAGTTAGAATGAAACACGATCAACCAGTGGCTAGAGTCTTCTTCTTCTTCTTCTTCTTCTTCTTCTTCTTCTTCTTCTTCTTCTTCTTCTTCTTCTTCTTCTTCTGCATTCCTCCGGAGAGGTTTTTTTTCGGACGTGATTGTGTTGTGCCTGTTTACAGCAGAGCTGCGTCGACACATCCAATTCTGCGGGCATTTATTGATCGGGTTAACCTTCCCGGGGGCTAGAGTGTTCTACGAAAGAACATCGGGATACAGTGAGAGGACGACTTAGAAAAAGATGGCTAGATGGAGTAAAACAGACAATGAAGAAATCAAATTTGACGGTGGTCAAAACAAGGGTAACACAAAAAATTACATCTGCCTCCTCTCTGCGACGCTTCATAACAAAAGCAGTAGGAGTAAAGAAGTCGAGAGGATCGGTTTCATTGCCCCTGGTTTTATCCCATATGGCTCGGCCTTTTTCTGCATGGCGGCCTACCGAAAGCGTCGCACAAAGCACGAACTCCATAGTTCCAGCAACGACCCCCAGGAGTCTCCGAGAAAAATGTACCCATGAACCGAAAGACGTAGCCCGAAATAGGAGCTAAAGATCGGAGAGGGCAATCGGCACCCATACTATTTCGTAAAAAGCCAAAGCAACGCGATCTGCTGCCAAATTGCGCGCAGTTGTGTTTCAAACGTTTTCGTCCGTAACTTCTTCCCCACGGAGATTTCCTATCTGAGATAACTCATGCTGAGGTTTAGATGTCCAGTGTTTTCAACGCTAGACCAAAAGAGTGGAGTGGGAAATCTGACAAATAGACATGAAATTGCCTTCAGCGAGGCACTGCTAAACATCAAAGTGTTTAAGATGGTGGACTGGGTTCATGACTGGTAAGTAGATCTGGATGATCAGTTTGGGTAATAGATTTAGCATTAATCTCTAATACTGATGCAACATTATCTTGATGAAATATGCTGGCAGAACAGGTTAGTGACCACTTGTCTTGCATTGTATTAACACCTTGGGGTGAAGTGTCGAATTAGCTAAGTCAAAATACACTTTATCATGTCTTATAATCTGAAATGGCCCGCCTGAAACTATGCCTACCTTGCGACAAAATGTCCGACAAAAGACACGTAAATCAGTTTTTGTCTAACCGCTATGGTGGAATGAGTAAGTCGAAAAGGCCTGGCTGTCAAAGAAGCCAGTGCCTAAAGATTGACAGAAAATATAACTGAAACGAGCACAAAAGAATAATGAAGTGGAAGAGATGCATCGATAAAAAACAAAGAACAAATAAGATATACAAAACACTGGCTACAGAGGCCAAGGAGCAAATATGGGAGAATATTGTAATCGATGTTGCGGGTGAGAAAACATTACACAAATGCTGACGCTTACACCGACAAATGAATAGGAAATCAGTCGTCAGACACCATACATACTAGGGCGCAGTGCGAACAATGCTAAAAATGATAAGGAGAAAGGACAGAAATTCCTAAGAAAGTATATAACTCAAGCGGGGAAAAGGTTGTAGGAGTGCACGCTTAACACTGTAAAGTATACAATATGAGGTTAAAATATACGAAGAACTTCTATCGGGAAATTTTGTACAATTTGCATTGCGAAGTAGGACGGAAGTGATTGAACCTCATCATCATGTGAATTGCCGGTAAGCGTGTGCGGTCATGTTTTGCCATCTCACTCGATCGCAAGAATCGTGGATCAGCTCAGTGTTCTACTCTCGACCATACAACGTGGTCAAGCCATCCAGGTATTTACTTCTCTGCCCTCCCCTTGTTCTCTTCCCCTCGATCTTGTCAGTTGTCACCAAGTTCTCCAATTTATTTTTTTCTTTTAACGCGGCCAAAAAACTGTGACTGTGTACTTCTAATTTCTCTAATCGGTTTACGGTTTTCATTTGTTTCTTGTAGGACTTGGTCAGTGGTTTTTCTGTCTGTCCATGGTATCCTTTGCATTCTCTTCAGAAACCACATTTCCACAGCCATCAGATGTTTTTTCAGCCTCTGCTCATTGTCTACGCTTCACATCCATACAAAAGCACAGGTTCTCTGTAGCACCTCAACACTCTTTTTCTCGTTGCAAATGACATCTTTTTATTGGGCAGTATGTTTTTCATCTTGCAAAAGGCTGCCTTCGCCATGGCGATTCTTGTTCTAATCTCTACAAGGCATCTTCTATCAGATGTTATCAATGTTACGAGATAATTGTAACGATTCACTTGTTGAATTTTAATTGAACCTGGATTCTCACGAAATATGTGAAAGACTACATTCTTCTTATTATTTTGTCGTATTCTTATCTGGAAATGCTGTTCTTTATTTCAGGAGATCCAGTGTAAACATTTCTATTTGGGATATGCTTGTGAACTTCACAGCAAAATTATGAACAATTCATTTGGCGTAGACTCGTAAGCATGTACAGGAAAGGGAACTAAGTGGCAATAAATACATACTAGAGAGGAGGCATAGCATATCACAAACATGATGAAAATACAAACAATGAGAGGTAATGTTTCCGTTACTATTGTCGAAGATGAACTAATTATTGATATAGGTGAATTCGTCCCTTCGGAGATAATTATGACTACCGCAGCCAGAAGAATATCGGAAATTGTGATGGACTTCGTGCTTACATTCGTAATTTCATACATCGGTGTGGTCACTAACATATTAGTAATAATCGTGTTTGCCAAGCAAGGATTCAAGGAAAGCGTCAACATCTCCATGACGACCATCGCCATCTGGGATTTGCTGAAGTGTCTAGCAGCGGCCATGCAAAGAATGGCGGGACCAATAAGCACCTGGTCAGAGGCTGATGCGGAAAGTTGGACCAACATTGGTGTGGTTGTCTTCAACTATCTGATCTGTTATTCCAGCTACGTGACAAGTGTCTTAGCTGCCTATGTGGCTGTGGAGAGATGTCTGTGCGTGTGTATTCCCTTTAAAGTGAAATGGTTACTAACGCCAACAGTCGCCTTGACAATCAGCCTGGTGATATCTTTTGTCATACTTGGTCTGTTTGTGGTAATGTGGGGTATTTACGACATCGTGTGGGTATTTGACCCCAAATACAACAGCACCGTGGCCATATACGTAAACAATAAATTCTACTTTAACAACGAGTACCCGTTGTTTCAATATTATAACTTGTCTGGTATTCTATGGCCGCTGATTAGTTTTCTGGTTATCGTCGTCTGCACGTTGATAATCGCATTCAAGTTACAACAGAGCTTTAAATTTCGTTCTCTGCAAGCAGAGGTGAAATCAAACGCGGGCCAACGGTTGAGCAGTAGGGACAAACAAGTTGTCAAGATGTTGCTCGTGATTGTTGGAGTCTACGTTGTAAGTTTGTCACCCAGGATCTCTCATTATTTGGCCAAATACATTGTTCATGAGTTTTACTTCCTCAGATTATATCACAATTTTTTTGTCTTCATCTGTTACTTTCTGTGGTTTTTTGATCTCCTAAACGGTGCCTGTAACTTCTTTGTGTTTTTTGCCATGAGTTCATCCTTTAGGAAAACATTTTATGAACTTTTCAAACGACACACGTCAACGAAGTTACACAGCATTACACAGACAAGTGACGTCGACGTTTCTATGTAAACTGGTGTATTCTCTCTCTCTCTCTCCCCCCCCCCCTCTCTCTCTCTCTCTCTCTCTCTATCTCTCTCTCTCTCTCTCTCTCTCTCTATATATATATTATATATATATATATATATATATATATATATATATATATATATATATATATATATATATATATATATATATATATATGTGTGTGTGTGTGTTTTTTTTCTCTAAGTAGGCTATCATCTAAAATTTGTAATTGATTTTTAAATAAATGTTATAAATTTATGTTGAAGAAAATGTTCAGTTTACTTATCACTGGGTAGACACTATTAAAGCATCTGTCTACGTATTTTTTACAAATAGAAGTGTGTGCAAGATCGTGTACTATTTGCCTTTTTTCAGCTTGTGTTACAAATGTCAGGTTTTCACATATCGCCATACTCTGCATCACATGCATAAGTAGCAACATGTGAAGTATTTTGAACATGATTAGGTAGTTCTATAGCGCTGACTTATTGCACAAATACTATTTAGATGCCCTTGGGGAGACCATAGAAGAAATGACATTTACACATTAACAGATTCAGTGTCAAACAAAAAGTAAGTTTGGGAGAAACAAAAATGGATTTCGGAAAATGTGAAGTGGAGGTGGGTTACAATTTTGACTTAAAAGTTGTGAATATGTAGCAGAAATATCGTATCATATATCAAATTAAAGTCAGTTGCATCGGGAAAACTACTGTATTTATATTTTAACTATAATTTCATTTATAAACCCATGGCAGTTACGGGACATTCGAATGAGACTATTTATCAGCCCATGGCACTTGATCAGTTAAATAATGTTGGTGGACATTGAAGATGTTACGTGACCAAGCCATCCAGATACTTACTTATCTGCCTTCCTTTTTTTTCTTTGCCCCTCAATGTTGTCAGCTGTCATGAAGTTCTCTAGTTTATTTCTTTTCGTAACCTTTCCAAAACTGTGACCGTCTACGTCTCATTTCTCTAATCAGTTTATGGTTTTCTCTGCTTCTTGTAGGACTTGCTCATTGGTTTTTCTGTATTTCCATAATCTTCTTTGAAATTTCCAGAGAGACCACATTCCTACTGCCATTTGATGTTTTTCACCTTCTCTGCTCATTTTCCACGTCTCACACCAATACAAAAGTGCAGATTCTATTTAGCGCTTCAACATAATTTTTTCTCGTTGTAATTGACATCTTTTTATTGTTCAGTATGTTTTCCATCTTACAAAAGGCTACTTTCGCCTTAGCGATTCTTGTTCTAATCTCTTCAAGGTATCTCCCATCAGATGTTATGACTGTTCCAAGGTAGTTGTACCGGTTCACTTGTTTAAGAATATTCCCATTTACTTGTATATTACATTGTGGTATTTTTTTTATCTGTGTCTTCTTACAATTTAATTATAACCCATGTTGTTCATTATATATATAGAACCTGTTTTTCAGTATGGCTGTGAATCTTGGAATATAAATGAACAAATTAGGAAGAGATTGGAAGCAACAGAGATGTGGTTCCTTAGACGAATGTTGCGAATTCCTTGGACTGCCAAAGTAACTAACGACGAATGCCTTAAAGAGGCTGGCGAAACTATAACATTATATACAACAATAAGAAAGAGACAAACAGTTTTTTTTTTTATAGTCATGTGATAAGAAGAGAGACGCTGGAAAACATCGTGACAACTTGAAAGATCGAGGGGAAGAGAGGCAGAGGCAGACCACGAGAAATGATGCTGGATGGATTGCGAAGGTAGCATGGAGGAATATCAACTACAGAGTTGATCCAGAAAACCAAGGACAGAGATCTGTGGAGAGCCATGAACGCCTACGCCAGTCGGCACGGCACTTGATAATGTTGTTCATTGTGTGCAACAACCATATCTACTAAATGTTGCACACCCTGTTCATTGTCTGCAGTTAATACTGTATTATCCGCATATCTGATGTTATTGTGGTTAATCCCCCCCTCCCCCCTCCCCTCTTCCCCCTTTCCCCCCTATGGTAATTAATCTCATATCTAAATTTCTAAAAATATCTATACCGTATAGAGAAAACAGATCTGGATACATTACACATCCCTGTCGCGCACATCTCTTAATAGGCTGATAATGACCTATTTCATTATCAATGTGTTTGGCAGTTTGTTGTTTCCAGTATATGTTTTTACAAGTCTGAGGTCTTTCCCATCAGTTAGTATATCTGTAAGCATCTATAGTATAATGTATTAAGAGTAGAGAAGATCTTGAGCAACCTGGGAAAATATGATGTCTAGATTTCCTTGGTATGATGTTTCTTCGGCAACCTGTACTGGAAGACCACTTTTCACAAAGAGCATAATGTCCATTACATCCCATGGACAACAAAACCTTTTACATTAATTTCCGAAATATGGTTATAGTGGTCACAGGATTATTATTCTGGGGCTGGTATGTGCCCTAATTATAACGCCTCTTCTGGGGTTGAACGGGGTAGAGGAAATGGGGGAAATGACTGACTAACAAGGAACATAATGGTGACTATGTGGCATCAGACACTGTCACAGTCTTCAAAGACACGATGTCATTCACTCCCTCATCTTATAGGTAAGTCAATCAGTCAAGTCAAGGATCCTTTCACATGCCTGAAAGCGCATTGGGTATATGCTGCTAGACTCATTTGTTATTCACCAATGGGTACGCGTGATTGATTTAGTCATTATCCCGCTGGTCATCTTTACTCCCGAAGACATTTCCCGGTGTTCATTTTAGGCTGGGGTGACCAGGAAACCCAGACAATTTTAATATCCTCAACACACCCAAATGACATGGAACTTCCGGTCCCAGCCATGGCGGATAGGCAGTGACATGGTTAAGGCCTCTGGATGTTTATGCTCGTGGCTATCGTTGCATTCGCATTTTCCTCATGTTGGACTGGTAGTTTACGGTTCCGTCGCCCTGCTACTGAGTTGAGTGCGTGGCACGACGCTGTGAGCTGTGAATTTCGTGTGAAATGCTTTTAAATCTGCCCGAGGTTGTGGAGCGTGATCTGCATGTTCAGAGCAATGGCGGATGGCTATGTCCCAGAATTGACCGGTTTTTGTGCCTTATGCAGAAATGTGTGGCTGCTGGTCTTCTGGTTGACTGACGCTTCTTTTGACGATGAACCGTGCTTTCGTGGAGGACTGTTGTTTTGGCATTCTGGAGACGGCATTATGTACAGTGAAATGTTTTTTTTACATCTGTCCGAGGTGTTGTGGTGTGATCTGCATGCTCAAAATGGCGTAGCTGGCTAGATAACATCTAGAAACGGAACAACAACATCCAGAAATAACAGAATATATGGCGGCTGGTGTGTCGCAGAAGCGAGCGGTTTTCTTGCCTTATGCAGAAATGCGTCGCTGCTGGTTTTACTAGTGACCGCCGTTTCCATCGATGATGAACTGTGTTTTCGAGGAGGACTTTTGTGTTGGCATTCTGGCGACGGCATTATGTACAGTGAGGTGTTTCTTTGCATCTGTTCAGGGTTGTTTTGTTGCGTGATCTACATTTCGGAGGAAAATGGCGTGGTGGCTAGAAAACATCTAGAAACGGAAAGGCAATATCTAGAAACGTCGAGACTTTGTGGGTGAACATCTGGTTGGGAAAGTGACTGCCAGTTCCATCAGGGGTGAACTGTATTGTTCGTATAGGACTTTTGTGGTGACATTCTGGCGGTGGCATTTTGCACAGTGTGCCTGAGCGGGCCGTTGTTTGTCGAGACTCCTGTCTTTTCCACTTTTCACATAGGGCAGTGAGGAACATTTTATGTGATATTCACTGGCACGGGCATGGAGCAAATGGGGACGACCCTTTGCTATATTGTTGGACCTGCGACTAATGACTAATGACTAACACAACTAACTGGACCTAATACGACATGACGCAGAATACACACACACACACACACACACACACACACACACACACAACTAACTAGACCCAATATAACATGACGCAGAACATACACACACACACACACACACACACACACACACAACTAACTGGACCTAATATAACATAACGCAGAACACACACACACACACACACACATAACTAACTGGACCTAATATAACATGACGCAGAACACACACACAACTAACTGGACCTATTATAACATAACGCAGAACACACACACACACACACACACACACACACACACACACACACACACAACTAACTGGACCTAATATAACATGACGCAGAACACACACACACACGCACACACACACAACTAACTGGACCTAATATAACATGACGCAGAACACACACAAACACACACGCACACAACTAACTGGACCTAATATAACGTGACGCAGAACACACACACACACACACACACACACACACATAACTAACTGGACCTAATATAACATGACGCAGAACACACACACAACTAACTGGATCTAATATAACATTAGGCAGAACACACACACACACACACACACACACACACACACACACACAACTAACTGGACCTAATATTATATGACGCAGAACACACACACACACATACACAACTAGCTGGACCTAATATAACATGACACAGGACACACACATACACACACACACACACAACTAACTGGACCTAATATAACATGACGCAGCACACACACACACACACACACGCACACAACTAACTGGACCTAATATAACATGACGCAGAACACACACAAACACACACAACTAACTGGACCTAATATAACATGACGCAGAACACACACAAACACACACACACACACACACACACACACACACAACTAACTGGACCTAATATAACATGACGCAGAACACACACAAACACACACACACACACACACACACACACAACTAACTGGACCTAATATAACATGACGCAGAACACACACACACACATCTTTGATGTTTGTTCCATGAACCTTGCCGGGCGTTGTGATCAATCCCAGGTTGGTTTTATAGACATTTGTAAGTTCAATAATTTGCCATGGATTTCTGAATGAGAAGTCAACACTTAAGGCTAACTTAATGCCAATGTAGGGGGTTAAACCGCCTACCTCGCCATCAGCGCGCCGGAAGTGTAAAAGCGAGTGCTATTAATCCTTTCAAGCACGTAGTCGTCTAGATCTTTGATGAAATATCAAATCCCAGAACAGCACAAGTGGAACACAAACTGCCAATGACATAAAGGAGACAAATGAAGCGCATTATTCCTTGCAAACATTTTCTCTAGGATTATTGACAATCGGAGATGTGGCGAAGGAATAATGAGCGCCATTCGCAATCCCACGTACTGCGTTCGAAACATAGCTGTAGGCAATCTGGAAGCAGGCCGCCTTGCGCTGGTTTTCGTTTAATGGTATGAGTGCCGGTCTTTCAAAAAGTAATGGTAAATTACTGAACGTAACCTTGACTAGTAAATTACAAGTTTAGTCGTCTTGACTTGACTTGCCACTGGATTCAGATGGACTCATGCGAGAGAGTGTGGTCGACGAATTGCGCAACTCTTCCTCACTTTAATCCAATTCATCGCGCAAGTCATTCTTCATTCAGCTTCATCTACATTTTCAGCCAAAATAGGCCTTATCAGCCATCTTAGATCTCACGGCTCCATACTTTCAACCGCACTGGATGAAATGAATAGTCATTATCATTCTTGATGGACAAACAACAAATTACAAACAGTCATAATACAAATGCTGCGGTTGACTGCGATGTCCTATAAAGTACATGCAAATAACTAGTATTGACAAGGAACAATATGATCCCATTGTAATCTAGTGAATAGACATATCTGAACCTTGATTTGCCGACGCCAGACTATTATTATCAACAATACAAACGGATAGGGGAGACACTGATAATGTTAGTTCAGGAGCTATGTAAAAAATAAAACAAAAAAAATTATATCTTAATTTGTCTTTTCGATCTCGTGTCTTGAGCTCGAGAATAGTCCAATCTGGATTGATTTGTTACGTGTTGGCCAGCTTTTTCTGTTACCAGTGTCCTTCGTCATCAGACGAACCCACTCTGTGGTTCTGAGGTATTTGACGTGCCCAAGTCAAGGACAAGACGTCAACGTTTAAGTCCAGCCGATCAAGTCCAGCCGACCGGTGTAGGAAGAGAACCCTATATTAAAAGTATCTGTGTCGGCGTCTATAAATTAGTTGTAGTGAACGCAGTTTCACAATCACGACGTACTGGGTTCGAAGTCAGCCGCAGGGGAGTTGGTCGCAAATAGCTTTGCGTTGATTTTCGCAATGGTATGAGGGTTGGACTTTCTAAAAGAGAATACAGACTTCTAATGAAAAATTACCTCCAAAAATTACTACAAGCCAGTGTTTGCTGGGGTTGACAGCGAAGTCCTGTAACGGATGTGCAAGTTATTCGTTTAATTATGAGCATGCTGTGTAAATACAAGTATGAGACTGGACACAATTAACTAAGGGCATGCGTATCTCATGTGTATGTCAAGTATGAGAACTGGACATTTAACAAATCAACTGACAATCACATATGTGCCTTTGAATATAAACAACAGCAACAACAACAACAACAACAAAACTTTATTTTGAAAGGGTTAAGAATTGGGCACGCAGGCCCGTCTAACATTCTGCCCTTTATCACTCTTTCATACATATCATTCACACATCATTCAAGGCTAACTGAAAACAGCAACAATATAAAAGATATGCATTATAAAGGCATGTGGAAAATGAAAACGCAATACTACACGACTCAGTAATAGTAAAAACTGGTGTGGCACTTTTTGAAAAAAGTTACTGAATTGGTCGCATGAAATAGGATTTGATGGTAATGAATTTGAGAAGTTATACTTGTTTGTCAAGGTGTTAATTGCCTTCCACATATCCTTACTATTTGTTTTATCCATTATTAAGTTCTTAACGTAATTTTTCTTTTCGAATAGTATATTGAACTTTGTTTCTAAGAGTACGGTATGTGCTGAGATCCCGCTTTTTATGTGCTTTATCTCTGTCTATCATAATTTCAAGAATTTCCTGGGTGATCCAAGGTGGTTTGACTTGATGTTTTACTCGAACTTCCTTGATTGGCACATGTCTATCAAACACATCAATAAAGATCTTCATCCAGTATTCCAGAGCATCAATCGGGTCTGGAAGTTGATAAACATTGTTTAGAGGTGAACTGAGCAAGTCCTGTAAAAATGCGTTTTGGTTGAAATTTTTGTAGCTTCTATATTTTACAGTTATGTGTTTATGTTTAGGAGTTTTAATTCCTTTTTTAGACCATGTGCAGAATATTGGGTAGTGATCGCTCACTGCACAATTGGGCACAGTGCATTCTATGATGTTGTCCGAGCAAGTTACATAAATGTGATCTATAAGTGTTGAAGATGAGTTTGTTACTCTAGTATCTTGTTTTACTATTTGTTGGAAGTTGTACAATGCAATTATATTTCCCCAAATTATGTGGGATTTGTTGGTGTCGATGTTAAAATCTCCGAGTAGTATAATTTCCTTCCCGGAAGCGAAAACCACATCCATCATGGTAGTGAAGTTTTCGTACCAGACGTGTCCAGCCCTGGGATTTCGATAGAGGTAGCTAATTATCAGGGGTGTGCGGTTTCGAAGTTAACTCCAACCAAATACATTTTATTTCGCAAGTGAATGTTACAGAAGGGCATTAAAACTTCACAAGATGAAAAAGAGAGCAAACAGTGTTTTTTTTTTCTTCTTTTTCTTTTTCTTCAAAAGAGCTCAATATTGAAAAGATTGATTATTAAGACACATAATATGAATCTTCGTGGCAATGTGGTGAATTTGTCTGCTCTCGCTTTAAGGGTCGTGGGATCATTCCCGGACTGCGTCGTTCAGACTATGAGTGCAACTTTTCCGGGGGTGTTTGTTGGAGCTACGGAATTCGTGATTTGTGCGATGCTCTCGGCAAGCAGCTGCCGTTCTTCAGAGAGAGGCCAAACCAGGTCATGTAATACCCGGTGCAATGAAGTCGACAGTCTCGACTTTAGTACATTCAACTTTATTAAAACTTGACTTTGAACTTGTTAAAAAATAAATATCTGGAAAAAGATATTATGGGGAAAGGAAACCGGGGAAACGGTGAAGAGGAATAACGCAAAGTGACAGAGAAACATTTTGAAAGACTATTATGAAGAGGAAGTTCCTTACAGTACAAATCACTGAATGCTAATGATGTGAAAATGAAGAAACATTTTACACTGTAGGTCGACATATAACATAAATATTTCTAAAACAACTAAAAAGAAAACACGAATTCGTCATTGTTATCTTGTCTGTTCTTCAATACTAATTACTCAATTGTGATTTGTATATCTGTCGTGTATGTTGGTTCCAGCATGTTCCTGTACATTCAAGTCACGAACTTGATCACTCAATGAAGGAAACTCAAATGCTCCCGTTTTCTCATCAATTCTCAAATTAGAGAGAGTTGCTCCGCCGAGTCTGTCACGTTGTTATGTATCTTCACATAAAATTTATTTTCTGCATTTTCTTAAAATATTTCTTTCATGTGACGATGAAGTTTATAGAGAGTACGCCATACATTTACTTTGACATCCAGACTTCAAATAGTTGCATCATTTAATGTCTACATCACCACCAAACGACACAACTATAAAAAGACGAGAAGCCTGCGATTTTTGGAGCCATCCCTTGATGACTTGTAGCAATCGAGTCCTTTCGTGAAATGAGATATCAGTAAATCTGCTCGTAATGAGGTCAGCATGCTTGAATAGAAAACAGTGCTCGTTCTTAAACATCCGGTGTGCTGATGTTGAGGTAGTTGTTTCAATCCCTACACTGGTCGGTTGGATTAAAATGTTAACTTCTCGTCCTTGGCTTGGGAACGTAAATTATAAGTACCTCTGAAGTCACCTGCAGCGAGGGACACTGGTAATAGGGAAAGCTAAGCCCCACGCAAAAATCAGTCAGTCCAATGCAGAACGATCCAACAAAAAACAAAACAAAATCTGCTAATAAACATACAAAGTTGCTTATACCAAACTTAGAATTATTACAAATAAATCTTTACAAGCATCAGATATTTTAATTAACTATTCAATTTAGGGATATAATTTGACCAGAATAAATCACATAACTCTGTGTGTGTGTGTGTGTGTGTGTGTGTGTGTGTGTGTGCATGTACGTACGTGTGTGTGTGTGCGTGCGTGCGTGTGTGTGAGTGTGTGTGTGTGTGTGTGTGTGTCGGTGTGTGTGTGTGTGTGTCGGTGTGTGTCGGTGTGTGTGTGTGTGTGTGTGGAAAAACTTAAAATGAATAGACAACTTATTAAAGTAACGAAAATGAAATAAATAAAATTTTTTGTCATACTAAAAAGTATGAAGCACTTATTAAAACCATACTGAGGGCAGTTGGCAGCTGGCCTCACAGTCAGCCAGAGTAAGTGAACGATGCAAGTTGGAAGATAGTATCAAGAAACCGGTAGTATGTCAGCGTAAACAAGCAAAGCCAGATACGGAATGTGATGTGGATTCATTGCAGCCGCCCTTCCTTGTGGAGATGGCCTCTGATTAATTTATTGAGGCTATTTTCCAAAGTAATCATTGTATAAGATTTTAGCTGGCAGAAATAACTCAGGACACATGTATTAATCGCCCGTCTCTCTCAGCAGATATCGATGTGTATGGATGCTACATATCCACTTTGTACACTAACTGGAAATGAATCTGGCACGTTCTCGCAATCGATGTGTAGCATTTGTTCCAAATAATATCCACATGTTCAATGTCTGTGGGAAATGGGTTCCATTTCTGTATTTACCAATGCGCATCCATCTTCTCTGTCATGGCCACTCCTTCAGATTATTGTGCTGTCACCTTCCTAGGCTGAGCAGTTATATCTCTGGGCTGAGCAGTTATATCCCTGGGCTGAGACACATATTCATTAACAGATTCAGTGACAAACAAAAAGTGGGTTTGGACCAAACAAAGATGGGTGGCGGGAAATGGGAAGTAGTGATGTGTGTCACAGTTATGACTTTAAGGTTGTTAATATGGTAGCAAACATGTTGTATTATATTTCAAATTAAACGGAGTTACACATGGAAAACTACTTAATATAAGCCGATGACAGATACGGGCAGTCGTTCAAGACGATTAATAATCCCATGGCAATTGATCAATTCCCTATTTTTATGAAGCACCAAGGGCGTTCATGCGTTAAGGAATGATCGTGAGCCTTCAACAATTGAGCAAACGTTTCAAAATCTGCTTTCACACCTACTAGGCTAAACAGTCTCACAACATTTGTAGTGATTGCCTTTTTTCGTCTCTTTAAAGTCTCTGATATCGTTCAAAATTGAGGGAATGAAATACTTCCGGACTCTTTGATTCATATACTTCATTATGTCCAAATGTCTTTGATTGTTGTAACGCCATTTACAATTGTCAAGCTTTTCTACAGTTACTTTACTTGGCTTTCTCCTCTCAGTAAACATTAGCATCTATGGTAGCTAGGGTCGGGTAACACCAAACGTCATTCTGAGGCAGTAACCATTCCATCGCAAATGACTTCTATTGAAGATGGAATAATGTTAAAAATACAAACTAGCTGGGCAAGTCGGTAACAAACAGTGGGATACAACTGTACGCACACGTAATATTTAATTGTTCTACATCTGTTTTGCGCTTCTTCAATGACTATAACAAGTGTTCATTATGGAAGATGGGTGTGTTATGTACTTTTATAAGATGAAATTGTACACACTGAATTCGACTTAGCATTCTTACGTTAACGGGTGGTGGCCATCATCGAATTCAGATTGCCTCAGGAACCATCACTGCGGGACAACCTGAAAGACAGCGGATACAACGTTAGTTGTAATCACGAACGAAAAACCAAAACTCTGGTGATCTTTTGAGATGGCGAATCATGACCATTCACGATTATCGGCGTGGAACATAATTATGAAGATGAAGTTATTATTCTTTCTTCTGTTCTCCTACTGCTTTTGCTGTGAAGTGTCTTTTAGAGGAGGCAGGTGCAATTGTTTTTGTGTTTTGCTTGTCTAGTTGCTTGTACTAACGACATATTTGTTGTCTTCAATGTCTCTTTTCATCCACCTAGCCAGCTCTCCAGACATCGACGTGATCGATAGCAATAGAGCGCTCGCACTTAAACTTCTGGCACGCTGATGTATGTTCAACTCCTTCACCGACATTAAGTTGGACTTAAACGTTGTGTTCTCGTTCAGAAAGCAGTGGCAAACTGTAAACGTACAAATATCTAGAAAACCAACCTGGGGTTGATTGCAACATCCGGCAAACTTTTTAAAGTCAACTCTTAGACACCCCCCCCCCTCCTCCTCTCCCTTCTCTATCGTGTTGCATTCCAATATTCTCACGTAGGACGCCCTGGCGGCTGGTTTATCTTGTTTTTCTGTAACTAAATGTCCGAACCATTTAATTCGTTTATATTCTATAAAGTAAGCAATATATGCTGTCCTTACAATTTGTTGTTTTACAACATACTGAAAAACATAATGATGGTAATATTTACAAGAGTGGTGATGACAATCTTCAATTAAATCAGTGTGGAAAGTATACACCTACAATTATACAAAACAGAGCAATCAAATCTTGAGATGGAAGCTGGCTAATGGGTAATGAATTATTTTTGAAGTGACTCAATAATGTAATCTAAAAGTACAGGAGAACTTTGGCCACCCTGGTCCATATAATTCTAGGAAGGGAAAATACCAAGTTCACCTCCAAGATAGAGGATGGGAAACACCGCAGTGTGATAAGCACAACCGTGGGCACTGAGGATCCACCAGGATAAGTGGACAACTCTGCAACTGGAGCAGAGCAGGACATTCACTACTCATGACGGTAGGAAATGGCTGCGCTGAGGTCAAAGACCTCCATATGGATGTGGAAGTCAAGGGGAAACCACCACAGTCTTCCCAAAAATGCATTAGAATCCACATATGAGAGTCCGTGAACGACGTTAATGACTGTCTTGTGACATCCTCGTCCCGTATGGACAGTCATGTGCCACATGTGTTATCAGACGGTCATCAAGCTATTGGGACGCAGAGGTGTTTCCAAGGCACCAGGGCCGGGTTATATACTGGCCAAGACCTATTGACGCGTCCTCGTCGAGCGTCCTGGGCAACAGGTCCTTTCGGGGTCCTGGCTAAAGTCAGTAGGATCGTCGATTCCTCCGAAGTCGGAGAGTGTCTGCCTGTACGGCGAGGAACCACCAGTCTGCACACCAATAAGCCAGACATGGGACAACGGATACTCACGCAAAACTCAGGTCCTGTATGACATCACACTGATGTTGGACAACAGGATGCCTTCATCCGACATACAAGACTTTGCGTTGGAGCTCAAGCCAACGAACACAAGCAAGCAAGCATCAAGCTATTGATGGCAAAATCAAAACTAAAGCGAATAAATTTAAAATAGGAAGATTGAATGCCAGGGCACTAGTCGAGTTAGGAAAGTTGAACAACGTAATACGAGAATTGGAAAATATAAAAATGAATATCCTAAGCATAAGTGAGATGTGGTGGAAGGATCTGGTAAAATTATAACTGAAAAACACACGATAGTTTATTCTGGAGGGGATACAGTATGTAATTGTATGGGGGATATAGTGGGATAAATATATCATGCCGGCCGCCTTTGCTTCCAAGGACATTTCATGTTACTAATTTTAGATCAGGTCGACTTGGGAGCCCAGGTAACTTACAGAACAATCCGCAGCTAGGGGGATTTGAACACATGACCACCGAGTCGGCAGGCAAGTGTACTGCCACTGCACTACCGTAGATTTATAAAATATGATTAAAATAAATACCTATGAGATTTTAAGAAACTGGGTGGATAAAACATTAATATTATGACAAGGGTTTTCATATATGCGATGAGCAAATATCAATACTCATGTATTTAGAGTGGTAATTTTATAATCTTTTGACATTTTAAACAGAAATACTAAATGTTTGGTCGTTATACTACTTGTATGAAACCAAGATAATATTAGTAAATCGTTGTTTTAATGAGAGTGCGTCGAGGAATGCACTTGATGAATTTGCCCAGTTTGAAATCAAGAAACTGTAAACGACATTACAATTAAGTAATTATCACTGGAAGTAAAACGAAATATGTTTGGCCGACAGCGTAAAACGCATCAAAATATCGATAAACATCACTGCGATAATAGAAGTGCTCAGTGTAATTAATACGAAGACATACAAGAAATGTTCAGATAATAGAATTTATATCTTGTGAAGATTTTCGTACAATGAACCGCATAAACCATGTCACTAAGCTTCTACTCGGAATTATAATGAGAAGACCAAGAAAGAAAATAAAACGGAAATTAGTGAAGAACAACTTGGTTTTGTGGAAGGAAAGGGTACAAACAATGCAATATATATATATATATATATATATATATATATATATATATATATATATATATATATATATATATATATATACATATATATATATATATATATATATATATATATATATATATATATATATATATATATATATATATATATTTATTATGAATTATGAACACTAACATAAATTTCAATAGAGACACAGGAAGACATATATTTGTGCTTCATAGATTATACTAAGTCATTTGGTAAAGTAAAATGTAAAATAAAACATGATGAACTGATTAAAATGGAAGATATCAACATTGATGTGAAAGATTTAAGAATATTTAAGAATATTTACTGGAATCAAGTAGCAGCAATTAAAATGGAAAATAAAGAGGGTAGTTACGAACAGATAAAGCTAGAAGTACGACAGTGGTGTGTCTTGTCTTCTCTTTCTATAGCGAAGTAATAATGTGAGAGATCACAGAGAAGCCAGGAATACTAATCGGAGGTTATAATATAAACAATAAAAGCAATGTAGATGACTCAATATTGGTGGCGGATAATGCAACAGACCAACAACAATTGTTGGACATTGTAATAACAGAGAGTGCAAAGAAAGGACTCTCCTTGAATATTAAGAAAACAGTAACAATGGTGATATCAAATAAAATGGGGACACCAAAATGTGACATAGAAATAGAAGGGGAAATTCTTAACCAAGTGGATAATTTTAGATACCTAGGGGCATTTACAACATCAGATGGAAGATGTAAAACAGAGATTAAGAGCAGAATAGGGCAGGCAAAAGCCGCATTTCAGAAAATGAAGAATATCTTATGCAATAAGTCACTATCATTGAATGTCAGAAAGAGAGTGCTAAAATTCTATATAGAACCAGTTTTGTTATATGGCAGTGAATCTTGGAATGTTAATGAACAAATTAGGAAGAACTTAGAAGCAACAGAGATGTGGTTTTTGAGACGAATGTTGCGAATTCCTTACACTGCTAGAGTAACTAACAACGATTGCCTGAAAGAGGCTAATGAAACTAGAACACTGTATACAACAATAAGAAAGAGACAAACAGCTTTCTTTGGCCATGTGATGAGAAGATATACATTGGAGACCATCGTGACAACTGGAAAGATAGAGAGACGAGAGACAGAGGCAGACCAAGAGAAATGTTGCTGGATGGATTGAGACGGTGGAATGGGGGAATATCATCAGTAGAGGTGATCCAGAATACCAAAGACCGAACGCCAACACCATCTGGCAGGACACTTAATGATGATGATGATGATGATGATGATGATGATGATGATATCTTGTAAATCTTCTCTTTCTTTCTGTACACGTCCACGTGTTCCAGATGACCAGAAATAAACTCAGGGTGAGGTAAACTACACCATTTGCAGGATAAATTACGAGAACGATCTGTGAAGTTCACATGGTTTCAAGCAATGCTTGTTGATAATGGCGTTAGCGCGGCCGGACGAAGTTTCAAAGCCACTGTTTATCGTTCACTAACAGAAGAAGAGACTACCCACCTATTTCTTCATGCATTCATCATCATCATGCGCAATGCCGATAAGCCTGGGCGGTCAGATTTCGCCATCTCACACGATCACCATGTTCGTGGATCAGCTCTGTGTGCCTACACAGTGTTATGTCCCTATCGCATCATAGATCCATAGCAGTTTCCTATTCTTCGGGAAATAGTATTTTTTTTTACAAATCATATCTACTACATACCCTCCTCCCAATTTAATTACTTGGCATCTACACCGACGATCTATTCAACCAATTTAAATTTCCCGGTCAGTTTTTCGGTTTCAAATTTATTACGTGTTAAAATCTTGCATCGTTAAACCAATGTTACCATAATTACATTTTATAATTCGCGATCTTCTAGCAAAAACAAAAACAAATAAACAATAAAATACCAAAATTTAAAAAAAAAAATTAGGTAAACACGATGGAGGGGAGGTATAGTACGTTATTAAGTCATCACAATCACCTTCCACTTTTCCTCTCAGGCGTCATGGGAAGGGATAGTAGGTATTCCAGAGTCCGATTAGTGGTACCGAATGGTATCATTCCGTGTCTATGATGTCGTCTGGCCTTTTTATTTTAGATCATCATCTTGCTCTTCGATCAGATCTTCTTTGATGTAGCGCCAGTGGCGTTAGCTGATGATGATGCATTTTAACGAAATGGCCGAACCAGTAGATCTTCCGCTTTTCAATGTATGTGGCACAAAGGGTTGACACATTTGTCTTTTCTGAAAACATCATTTCTTACTCGGTCTCGGATGAAAACATTGGTAGCTCACCTCAGGCATATCTTCTCGAGTTAAAGTAAAACACCTGTTTACGTGTCTTGAGGCGTTTCGAGTTTATAGTCAGTCAGTTAACAGAGACGAAGACAGACGTGGTCGACAGGATTAGAACGCTCGCTCTATACTTCCGGAGCAATGATGGCGAGGTATGAGTTCAAATCGTACACCGGCATTAAGTTGGACTTAAAAGTTAACTTCTTGTTCAACAAGTAATGTACTGGAAAACTATTTGTTCAGAAAGTAATGTACTGGAAAACTACCTGTTTAGAAAGTAATGTACTGGAAAACTACTTGTTCAGAAAGTAATACACTAGAAAACTACTTGTTCAAAAAGTAATATACTGGAAAACTACTTGTTCAGAAAGTAATATACTGGAAAACTACTTGTTCAGAAAGTAATGTACAGGAAAACTACTTGTTCAGAAAGTAATGTACTTGAAAACTACTTGTTCAGAAAGTAATGTACTGGAAAACTACCAGTTTAGAAATTAATGTACTGGAAAATTACTTGTTCAGAAAGTAATGTACTTGAAAATTACTTGTTCAGAAAGTAATGTACTGGAAAACTACTTGTTCAGAAAGTAATGTACTGGAAAATTACCTGTTTAGAACGTAATGTACTGGAAAACTACTTGTTCAGAAAATAGTGTACTTGAAAACTACTTGTTCAGAAAGTAATGTACTGGAAAATTACTTGTTCAGAAAGTAATGTACTGGAAAACTATTTGTTCAGAAAGTAATGTACTGGAAAACTACTTGTTCAGAAAGTAATGTACTGGAAAACTACTTGTTCAGGAAGTAATGTACTGGAAAACTACTTGTTCAGAAAGTAATGCACTGGAAAACTACTGAACCTGGGGTTGATCGCATTGTCCTGTAAAGGACATGCAACGTTTGTGTGCGTGTGTGCGTGCGTGCGTGCGCGTGCGTGCGTGTGTGTGTTCGTGTGCGTGTTCGTGTGTAAGTAAGCAATTAAGAAAAGACTCACACACCGGACTAGTATTTAATATACGATGTTAGATTCGTATTATTTAAGCCACTCTGGGGTTGATGTGGTCAGTATCCCACCAGTAGCCTTTACTTCCCAATTGCATGTCTTGGTACCATTCTAGGCTGATCCGCTGATTCGACACGGGAGCCCAGGTCCATTTTACAATCTGTATCCGCCTTGCTGTGGATGGAACTTATGACCACCTGTCGTGTCCTCCTTGAAAGTGTCGTCCCTGGAGTGAAGAGATTCAACACTCACATTATAATATTTTTTTTTCCTCTCAATATTCTGGAGAATCCACCAGCTTCCGTCCAACACACTCCCTCAGCCCGTGGACACCTTTTCCTGTCACTCTCTCACTGTCGTACTATGCCCCCTCTCATACTTCCCACGCAACATACTCAACAACTCTTGCTTCTAAAAATTAATAAAGATTAATTTATTAAAAGAAACGTGTAACGTATATGAGACGTGTATGTGAAGAAAATGTGTGACGTGTTCTATAAAGTGTGTAGAATCGGACTCTCAGACAACAACCCAGTCAGCTGATCCCAGCAAGGATAGACCACAGCACGTTACGTCAGAACATGTACATCTCACCCAGTGCCGAAACCATCTTGCTGGATACTGATGTGCCTCTGTAGACCTCTGGTAATCCCATTTCATGATCATCAGAAATAGACACCGGTGGTATTAACAGTTAATCATGGACCGGTTGCACCCTACACAATGTCCGTTCCTATCGTTCCAAAAAAAATTCACAAGTCCTTTGTAGTTTGTACACAGTTATTAATGTTAATTGTTAATGGACTTGATCCTCACTCGTGTCTATCTAGCCTCAAGTATCATGTCTTGTGTTCTATTACACGAGATTATATCACACTAGGTAACTATTCTCATTAATGTTCTCAGTTAGTTACTACTGTCTGATGCTGTGTGGTGCATCAGTAATCATCACCCCTCTTTGGTGAATCATCTTCCTTCTAGCTTTAGTTACGTTCTGTACGCAACTTTATTTACTGTTCCACTGGTGTTCTTCCGAATGGGATTTTAACCTTTCCTAAAAACTTGTTGAGTTTCCTCGGATCTGGTAGGGAACCTAGGATAGAAACAACACATCTGGTGATAGTACTAGTCACTGATCCTATCGGCTGAGTGTAAGCCTATTGCCTTGCTTAATGATCTTTAGCTAACTAAACTTAGTCATAGAGAAGATTAGCTACCCACCTAGAGCCGAATCAGGCTATGACAAAGAAAGACCCATACAGAGTGCAAAACCCCAGCGGGCAATTTCCCTGTCTCCCAATTATCCATCATTACTCTATTCTTAACTAGCATAGCTTATCACCACTACACTACTCTATTCTTAACTAGCAGAGCTAATATCACTATTCTACTCTAACTAGTTTCCACTAACAGTGCTAATCATCACACTATAGTTTTTTTTAACAAGGCTACAGTCTATATTAATTAGAACTAATATAAGAATAGGTTATACCTTAAATGGCACTACTGCAGTCCTATCAATCATATCTACATCTGCCATGATAGGCACGTGTAAAATTAAGTCACTAATAAACACACGGTAGATATTATTTCCACTAAGCACTGCAGTGCCATTGCACTCCGACTAGAGCCACATTTCCAAGTCCCCCTAGTTGGCCCCAACTCGGGTTTATATGGCAAACTACCAAAGTTGGCCACGTGACGTTATCCTTTATGCCCCCACACAGGTGGCACATTGGCAGATCATCCCCTGTCAGGGATCCATCCCCCCTCTGGCTCCCTCAATGTTAGATTTGTCATCACTGGTTTAGACATCCAAAACAATCTAGAGAGTTACTGTAGAGTTCCAACAAAGAGTTTCGATACCAAGCTGCCAATCATGGTTTTCCAAACAAGCTTACATTGTGCACGTGACGTTGTTCATGTCCGGCAGGTGTTCCACTGTTTTCAATAACAAGCCCTTAACTTTCTGTCATGTGGTGACAGTAAAAACCTCCATTCCGTCTGATGTCCGGAACTATAGATGACAGCCGGAACTATTCCATATCCTGAGCGGGCAAGGCTATGTGATATCAACTGTTTATGAACTGCCAACGCGGTGTATCCATTCCTTCTCCTCACCACCAAATGTGTATATGGGCTGCCCCGATGTAACCCGTGCAGCTGTGTTTACTCTGTTAGTACGACTGTTGTGGCCTAGAAAATATACGCCAAGCAAACGTCGGTATTCTTATCTGGTTAACTCATGGCGATCTCGTGACACCACCGGACCAGCAAGCGATTGTCTAGCCACTTTAGCGTTACCGCGGGTTTAGCCACTACACTACCACGGGTGTAGCCACTACGCAAACGTGGGTCTGGCCACTATGCTACAGCGGGTCTAGTCCTAAGCTACCGCGGGTCTTTCCACTATGCTACCGCAAGTCTATGCTAGCGCGTGTGTAGCCACTACGCTATCGCGAGTCTAGCCACAACGCTACCGCAGGTCTAGCCACTATGCTACTGCGTGTCTAGTCCTTGGTTACCTTGGGTCTATCCACTACGCTACCGCAGGTCTAGCCACTGCGCTATCGCGGGTCTAGCCACAACGCTACCGCAGGTCTAGCCACTATGCTACCGCGGGACCCAGAGCAGAGATTTAGAGAAATAGACAGTTATTAATGTGGGGGAGACATTGAGGCAGTTGCAGGAGGTGGCAAAAGATGGGACGGTTTGGCATGAGCTGTATGAGAGCCTATATCCAATGGCGGGATACAAGGCAGTATAAGAAAAAAGGAAGGAAGAACTGCCCCCGCTGAGAATATAATTTCAAAATAAGTAAGTTGAAAATCACACATAGGTGGAAGAAGAAGGATCAACGTTCATATTCATCTTGAGCCGTGTGGAAGGTCCGTCATTTAGCCAGTAAGAAAGTATTTGTTTATCTTTATAAAGAATGAATCCAGATTTCTGAACTCTCGAGGTCTCATAAATATGATTACGGCTTATTTCCAAATTTTAATTTAACGATCGTTCTTAAGTTTCTGCAGTTTATTCCAGCAAAATCGAATATCTTTGTTGTTCTAAGCATTGGTTCCGGCAACTGTTTTCGCTCTAGCATCCCTGTTTTATTGATAAGTGTTCATTGTTGCATACCTAACAGCATATGATGTGAGTTTTACGCGGTTGTTTACATAACTACATGTTATCTTCAGTTGTGCCATTAGACAGCTATTGTGAATGACACCATATGTACTTTTTTCGGTAACAGTTTTATCATTGTTACGTTCATACTTCTGCAAAATGGTTGAATCTCAGTTCAACCCACCGGACATCTTCCTGACTAACGAAGAGAGGAGAGTCTCGGAAATAGTCATGGATTTTGTGATCTCTTTCACAATCTCCAACGTTGGTATAGTTACCAACATTCTAGTCATCATCGTCTTTGTCAAGCAAGGATTCAAGGAAAGCGTCAACATCTCCATGACAACCATTGCTGTCTGGGACCTTATCAAATGTTTAGCGGCGGCCATGCAAAGAATGTCGGGTCCTCTTGGCGCCTTGTCGGTATCTGATGCTGAAAGCTGGACTAATATCAGCGTGGTTGTGTTCAATTATCTCATTTGTTATTCCAGTTACGTCACTAGTGTTCTCGCGGCCTACGTTGCCGTGGAAAGATGTTTATGTGTATGCATTCCGTTTAAGGTAAAATGGCTCCTAACCACAAAAGTCACACTAACTGTATGTTTGGTCATATCTGTGGTCATTTTTGGATTGTTTTCGGTGATGTTCGGTATTTACGACATCTTCTGGGCATACAGTAACAAGTACAATAAAACAATTGCCTACTACAAGCACAACGCTTTTTACGATACCAATGAAGGTCCTCTTTTTCAGTATTATAATATATCAGGAATATTGTGGCCCCTGGTTAGTTTCACTGTTATTGTCATCTGTACAACAATTATTGTGCATATGCTGCATCAGAGTTCAAAGTTTCGTTCAGGTCAAACAGAAATAAACAAAGAATCAAGCAATCAATTGAGTACTCGCGACAGACAGGTTGTTAAAATGCTTGTGGTGATCATTGGCATTTACGTCGTTTGTCTGTCGCCACGAATCGCCATATATTTGGTGAAATGTTTTGTGTACGAGTTTTATTTCATACGAAAGTTTCACAATATCTTCATGTTTGTGTGTTACATTCTGTGGATCTTTGAAATGGGAAACGGAGCAATAAACTTCTTCATTTTCTATTCAATGAGTTCTTCTTTCAGAACTACATTTACCAGTTTGTGTAGACAGAAATAGTGTCAACATATTTGTTCAACAATCATTATACGAGGACGAGTCAATAAGTAAGTCACAAAGTTATGTGGGGGTGGCAGGTAAATGTAGTTGGTGTTTTCTACAAGTGTCATTAAGTGACAGCAACATCGAACTTTATATTCCCGCTCGTCAGGTGGCGCTATGTGTCTCATGCGCATGCGCAGTGCATAAACAATATGACGACTGTACTTACGGAGTGTACAACCAAAGAGCAACGTGATGTTATAAGTTTTTTTTTTTGGGGGGGGGGGGGCAGAAAGACTGCCTGCAAAGGACATTCATAAGGAAATGCTTCCTGCTTATACTGACAAATGTTTGTCCCGTAAAGCGGCGCATAGCTGGGTTGAAGCATTTTCTCAAGGACGCTCTAAAATTGTTGATGGAATCCGATCTGGTCGTCCTGTTGAGATTGCAACAGGAGCATCCGTGCAGCGGGTGGAGGAGGTGATTAGAGGTGAAGGGCGAAAAACGATAGACTCTGTAGCATCTGCAATAGGGTGCTCACATGGTTCAGCTTGCAGCATAGTGCATGATCGACTGAAATTTACTACCTAAGCGTGCTTCAATGCAATGGAAACATCCTTCTTCGCCTTGTGTCAAAAAATTCAAGGTTACGCCATCAGCAGGGAAGGTTATGCTGACAGTTTTCTGGGATTGTCAAGGAGTGCTTTTAACCAGTTTCAAGAAGAAAGGTGACAATGTGAATTCTGAATCGTACTGTAAGTTCTATCGATGCTTCATGATGCAATTCGAAGAAAACGTCCAGGACTGCTGACTAGAGGAGTGTTGCTTCTTCATGACAATGCCAGACCAAATACGGCTCGATTAACTAGGAGAAAATTAACCAACTAAGGTGGGAAGTTCTGGAACATCCACCTTACAGCCCCGACTTAGCCCCTAGTGAATTCCACCTTTTTGGTCCACTGAAAACCCACCTTGGCGGGAGACATTTCTCGAATGACGCCGAAGTTGAATGTGAAGTGAAAATGTTGTTTAGAAAACAGAGTACGTAGTTTTATGCAGCCGGTTTGGGAGGACTGATAAAACGATGGGATAAATGCATCAATGTTGGTGGAAATCATGTTGAGAAATAAAGAGACAATGCATGTATAAAAATACACTGGTTTCAAGTTGTTATCATATATAGTTTTTATACAGCAATTTGTGACTTACTTATTGACTTCCCCTCGTATATGCACGCTAAGCGCGATAGACCTGCCGAGTTGGCGTAGTTGATAGGGAGCTATGCGGATAATGGCAGGAGCCCGGAAAGACGCGGGATCAACTAATACTTTCGTCGTCTCACCAAGAGAAGGGAAACACTGGGCACCTAATCCTCTGTGCATGCAGGTCTACAAAATATCCCCCCCCCCCCTCCCGACATAGCACTTAACAAACCCACAGCAGGTTTCTGCTTATGGACATCGTTACCGACCGCCCGCTCGCCCGCCTGCCCCGACCGACAGCCCGCTCGCCCGCCCGCCCGACCGACCGACATTCGATATTTGAATAACGAAGACACAAACCATTGATTGTACGATTTATTACCTGACATATTTCGGTGCATCTCGCCAGGTACATACTGCAGAATTCACGCAACATAGAGTAAAATAACTAAATACATCTTTCAAGCTGAAATATACACATGTTCGCACAGTAATGTCAATTGTCTACCACGGTAATTTTAAACTATCATGTCTTTCTGTTTGCACAAAACTGGCTTATGTAGATTAATCATAATGGCTTCTGCAAACTTTAACAAGCGACAATGTTGTGTATTAAACAATACGCGAACTGCACTGTCTCTATCAATTACATGACCGGTTTCCAAAACATGCCGTGCAATGGACGACGCTGGAAGTTTATAATTGTGGTCTGTCGTTCTTCCCATGATCCCATCGCCTGTGTGTAGTAACTTGTCAATCCAGGTGGGTATGTGTTCAACTACCCTGCTGTGTAACTGTTGCTCTGTTCTGTCGATGTAGATAGACTCGCACCTGCATGTGAATTGGTAATTGCAATTGATTTGACGTACAGAGGGGCAACAGTAAAACTTCGATTAATCATCACCGTCTGGACCTGAGCTGTGACGGATAACCGAATAGACGGATATCAGAAATCTCTTAATGCATATGTACATTAACGTGATTTCACTGAGGGCTTGCGTCGAAAATGAACATAAATTCCTTTAAAAGTACAAGTTAATAATATATACATATTGTATTTAATTTTACAAAACATTCAATATGACCTTCAATATAAGAGTAGTAATGTACAGAAATGCATTGTAATACTATAAACCTACGTTACTTTAAAATAATCTGTCATCGTCCCCTTCTGTGTCTTTAAAGCTCGAGCTTTCTGTGCGACGTAGGATCTGTGTTGCATTTCCCTCCTCTTGCATTTCAAACCAGTCGATGCTCTTTGATAAAATTGTTTCTGCTTCTGGGTGGCTAATTTTAGGTTTTTGGTTAAGAATTGATCCTTCATCGTCATCAGTTTCTTCTTCTTCAGTGGCAGTTACACTATAAACAATTTCATTCTCGTTCAAAATGTCAGTCTCCATCCATTTTGTCACATTCCAACCAATCTGTTACTTGTTCTGGCGTAATGTTTTCATTGTTTAGTCCTACATTGTTGCACATTTGCACAATTCCGTCAACACTAACAGTCTCAGTTCCTTCAGTTCGTCAGTGGGTTCAGGCAAGAGTCTATTCAACCCATTTTTTAGGTTAGACACTGAAAGGTCAGCCCAGACAGTGGCGACATTGGAAATAGTGTCCAATGTGTTGTATCTCTTCTTTTTTTTTACGGTGATGACGGATGATAGAACTGATGGCTAAACAGGTGAAGGTTAATCGAAGTTTTACTGTGCATATGTATTTTGTTTAGAATGCCAGCTCATAAAGCGTAGTTTTGTTAATATTTGTGACTGACTTTATATTCATGATATTTGTTGGTTGACTTTAGTTGTGATTCTCAATACCTAATAAAATAAGGCCATATCGTGAACAAAGAACAAGCGTTTGGAATACTATATTCTAGGAACCATAACGATTGTGGTGTCTTACTACTTGTTCGTTATAAGCAATTCTTCATAGATAATAATGCTCGTTTTGAATGTGCTAACCTTAGAAAATAGTTTGGCTACAATTCTGTTTTACTAGTATGCCTTATACAATAGCACTAAGACTGTCATCATCATCATCATCATCATCATCATCATCATCATCATCATCATCATCATCATCATCATCCTGTGACTTGTTCTTGCATAATATGTGTTCGACACTTCTCTCTGTCATAACCTAGATGTCCTGTCTCTGTTGCTGTCATGTGTAAATCTCATTTCTCTCTGTCATAACTCAGATGTCCTATCTCTGTTGCTGTCATGTGTCAATCTCATTTCTCTCTGTCATAACTCAGATGTCCTGTCTCTGTTGCTGTCAAGTGTAAATCTCATTTCTCTCTGTCATAACTCAGATGTCCTATCTCTGTTGCTGTCATGTGTAAATCTCATTTCTCTCTGTCATAACTCAGATGTCCTGTCTCTGTTGCTGTCATGTGTAAATCTCATTTCTCTCTGTCATAACTCAGATGTCCTATCTCTGTTGCTGTCATGTGTAAATCTCATTTCTCTCTGTCATAACCTAGATGCCCTGTCTCTGTTGCTGTCGTGTGTAAATCTCATTTCTCTCTGTCATAACCTAGATGCCCTGTCTCTGTTGCTGTCATGTGTAAATCTCATTTCTCTCTGTCATAACCTAGATGCCCTGTCTCTGTTGCTGTCATGTGTAAATCTCATTTCTCTCTGTCATAACTCAGATGTCCTATCTCTGTTGCTGTCATGTGTAAATCTCATTTCTCTCTGTCATAACTCAGATGTCCTATCTCTGTTGCTGTCATGTGTAAATCTCATTTCTCTCTGTCATAACTCAGATGTCCTATCTCTGTTGCTGTCATGTGTAAATCTCATTTCTCTCTGTCATAACTCAGATGTCCTATCTCTGTTGCTGTCATGTGTAAATCTCATTTCTCTCTGTCATAACTCAGATGTCCTATCTCTGTTGCTGTCATGTGTAAATCTCATTTCTCTCTGTCATAACTCAGATGTCCTATCTCTGTTGCTGTCATGTGTAAATCTCATTTCTCTCTGTCATAACTCAGATGTCCTATCTCTGTTGCTGTCATGTGTAAATCTCATTTCTCTCTGTCATAACTCAGATGTCCTATCTCTGTTGCTGTCATGTGTAAATCTCATTTCTCTCTGTCATAACTCAGATGTCCTATCTCTGTTGCTGTCATGTGTAAATCTCATTTCTCTCTGTCATAACTCAGATGTCCTGTCTCTGTTGCTGTCAAGTGTAAATCTCATTTCTCTCTGTCATAACTCAGATGTCCTATCTCTGTTGCTGTCATGTGTAAATCTCATTTCTCTCTGTCATAACCTAGATGCCCTGTCTCTGTTGCTGTCATGTGTAAATCTCATTTCTCTCTGTCATAACCTAGATGCCCTGTCTCTGTTGCTGTCATGTGTAAATCTCATTTCTCTCTGTCATAACCTAGATGCCCTGTCTCTGTTGCTGTCATATGTAAATCTCATTTCTCTCTGTCATAACTCAGATGTCCTATCTCTGTTGCTGTCATGTGTAAATCTCATTTCTCTCTGTCATAACTCAGATGTCCTATCTCTGTTGCTGTCATGTGTAAATCTCATTTCTCTCTGTCATAACTCAGATGTCCTATCTCTGTTGCTGTCATGTGTAAATCTCATTTCTCTCTGTCATAACTCAGATGTCCTATCTCTGTTGCTGTCATGTGTAAATCTCATTTCTCTCTGTCATAACTCAGATGTCCTATCTCTGTTGCTGTCATGTGTATATCTCATTTCTCTCTGTCATAACCTAGATGCCCTGTCTCTGTTGCTGTCATGTGTAAATCTCATTTCTCTCTGTCATAACCTAGATGCCCTGTCTCTGTTGCTGTCATGTGTAAATCTCATTTCTCTCTGTCATAACTCAGATGTCCTATCTCTGTTGCTGTCATGTGTAAATCTCATTTCTCTCTGTCATAACTCAGATGTCCTGTCTCTGTTGCTGTCATGTGTAAATCTCATTTCTCTCTGTCATAACCTAGATGTCCTATCTCTGTTGCTGTCATGTGTAAATCTCATTTCTCTCTGTCATAACTCAGATGTCCTATCTCTGTTGATGTCATGTGTAAATCTCATTTCTCTCTGTCATAACCTAGATGCCCTGTCTCTGTTGCTGTCATGTGTAAATCTCATTTCTCTCTGTCATAACCAAGATGCCCTGTCTCTGTTGCTGTCATGTGTAAATCTCCTTTCTCCTGTCATAATCTAGATGTCCTGTCTCTGTTGCTGCCATGTGTACATCTCATTTCTCTCTGTCATAACTCAGATGTCCTATCTCTGTTGCTGTCATGTGTAAATCTCATTTCTCTCTGTCATAACTCAGATGTCCTGTCTCTGTTGCTGTCATGTGTAAATCTCATTTCTCTCTGTCATAACTCAGATATCCTGTCTCTGTTGCTGTCATGTGTAAATCTCATTTCTCTCTGTCATAACTCAGATGTCCTGTCTCTGTTGCTGTCAAGTGTAAATCTCATTTCTCTCTGTCATAACTCAGATGTTCTGTCTCTGTTGCTGTCAAGTGTAAATCTCATTTCTCTCTGTCATAATTCAGATGTCCTATCTCTGTTGCTGTCATGTGTAAATCTCATTTCTCTCTGTCATAACTCAGATGTCCTGTCTCTGTTGCTGTCATGTGTAAATCTCATTTCTCTGTCATAACTCAGATGTCCTATCTCTGCTGCTGTCATGTGTAAATCTCATTTCTCTCTGTCATAACTCAGATGTCCTATCTCTGTTGCTGTCATGTGTAAATCTCATTTCTCTCTGTCATAACTCAGATGTCCTATCTCTGTTGCTGTCATGTGTAAATCTCATTTCTCTCTGTCATAACTCAGATGTCCTATCTCTGTTGCTGTCATGTGTAAAGCTCATTTCTCTCTGTCATAACCTAGATGTCCTATCTCTGTTGCTGTCATGTGTAAATCTCATTTCTCTCTGTCATAACTCAGATGTCCTATCTCTGTTGCTGTCATGTGTAAATCTCATTTCTCTCTGTCATAACTCAGATGTCCTATCTCTGTTGCTGTCATGTGTAAATCTCATTTCTCTCTGTCATAACTCAGATGTCCTATCTCTGTTGCTGTCATGTGTAAATCTCATTTCTCTCTGTCATAACCTAGATGCCCTGTCTCTGTTGCTGTCATGTGTAAATCTCATTTCTCTCTGTCATAACCTAGATGCCCTGTCTCTGTTGCTGTCATGTGTAAATCTCATTTCTCCTGTCATAACCTAGATGTCCTGTCTCTGTTGCTGTCATGTGTAAATCTCATTTCTCTCTGTCATAACTCAGATGTCCTATCTCTGTTGCTGTCATGTGTCAATCTCATTTCTCTCTGTCATAACTCAGATGTTCTGTCTATGTTGCTGTCATGTGTAAATCTCATTTCTCTCTGTCATAACCTAGATGCCCTGTCTCTGTTGCTGTCATGTGTAAATCTCATTTCTCTCTGTCATAACTCAGATGTCCTATCTCTGTTGCTGTCATGTGTAAATCTCATTTCTCTCTGTCATAACTCAGATGTCCTATCTCTGTTGCTGTCATGTGTAAATCTCATTTCTCTCTGTCATAACTCAGATGTCCTGTCTATGTTGCTGTCATGTGTAAATCTCATTTCTCTCTGTCATAACCTAGATGCCCTGTCTCTGTTGCTGTCATTTGTAAATCTCATTTCTCTCTGTCATAACTCAGATGTCCTATCTCTGTTGCTGTCATGTGTAAATCTCATTTCTCTCTTCATAACTCAGATGTCCTATTCTCTGTTGCTGTCATGTGTAAATCTCATTTCTCTCTGTCATAACTCAGATGTCCTATCTCTGTTGCTGTCATGTGTAAATCTCATTTCTCTCTGTCATAACTCAGATGTCCTATCTCTGTTGCTGTCATGTGTAAATCTCATTTCTCTCTGTCATAACTCAGATGTCCTATCTCTGTTGCTGTCATGTGTAAATCTCATTTCTCTCTGTCATAACTCAGATGTCCTATCTCTGTTGCTGTCATGTGTAAATCTCATTTCTCTCTGTCATAACTCAGATGTCCTGTCTCTGTTGCTGTCATGTGTAAATCTCAGTTTCTCTCTGTCATAACCCTAGGATGCCCTGTCTCTGTTGCTGTCATGTGTAAATCTCATTTCTCTCTGTCATAACCTAGATGCCCTGTCTCTACTGCTGTCATGTGTAAATCTCATTTCTCTCTGTCATAACTCAGATGTCCTATCTCTGTTGCTGTCATGTGTAAATCTCATTTCTCTCTGTCATAACTCAGATGTCCTATCTCTGTTGCTGTCATGTGTAAATCTCATTTCTCTCTGTCATAACTCAGATGTCCTATCTCTGTTGCTGTCATGTGTAAATCTCATTTCTCTCTGTCATAACTCAGATGTCCTATCTCTGTGCTGTCATGTGTAAATCTCATTTCTCTCTGTCATAACTCAGATGTCCTGTCTCTGTTGCTGTCATGTGTAAATCTTCATTTCTCTCTGTTCATAACCTAGATGCCCTGTCTCTGTTGCTGTCATGTGTAAATCTCATTTCTCTCTGTCATAACCTAGATGCCCTGTCTCTGTTGCTGTCATGTGTAAATCTCATTTCTCTCTGTCATAACTCAGATGTCCTATCTCTGTTGCTGTCATGTGTAAATCTCATTTCTCTCTGTCATAACTCAGATGTCCTGTCTCTGTTGCTGTCATGTGTAAATCTCATTTCTCTCTGTCATAACTCAGATGTCCTATCTCTGTTGCTGTCATGTGTAAATCTCATTTCTCTCTGTCATAACTCAGATGTCCTATCTCTGTTGCTGTCATGTGTAAATCTCATTTCTCTCTGTCATAACTCAGATGTCCTATCTCTGTTGCTGTCATGTGTAAATCTCATTTCTCTCTGTCATAACTCAGATGTCCTATCTCTGTTGCTGTCATGTGTAAATCTCATTTCTCTCTGTCATAACTCAGATGTCCTATCTCTGTTGCTGTCATGTGTAAATCTCATTTCTCTCTGTCATAACCTAGATGCCCTGTCTCTGTTGCTGTCATGTGTAAATCTCATTTCTCTCTGTCATAACTAGATGCCCTGTCTCTGTTGCTGTCATGTGTAAATCTCATTTCTCCTGTCATAACCTAGATGTCCTGTCTCTGTTGCTGTCATGTGTAAATCTCATTTCTCTCTGTCATAACTCAGATGTCCTATCTCTGTTGCTGTCATGTGTAAATCTCATTTCTCTCTGTCATAACTCAGATGTCCTGTCTCTGTTGCTGTCATGTGTAAATCTCATTTCTCTCTGTCATAACCTAGATGCCCTGTCTCTGTTGCTGTCATGTGTAAATCTCATTTCTCTCTGTCATAACTCAGATGTCCTATCTCTGTTGCTGTCATGTGTAAATCTCATTTCTCTCTGTCATAACTCAGATGTCCTATCTCTGTTGCTGTCATGTGTAAATCTCATTTCTCTCTGTCATAACTCAGATGTCCTGTCTCTGTTGCTGTCATGTGTAAATCTCATTTCTCTCTGTCATAACCTAGATGCCCTGTCTCTGTTGCTGTCATGTGTAAATCTCATTTCTCTCTGTCATAACTCAGATGTCCTATCTCTGTTGCTGTCATGTGTAAATCTCATTTCTCTCTGTCATAACTCAGATGTCCTATCTCTGTTGCTGTCATGTGTAAATCTCATTTCTCTCTGTCATAACTCAGATGTCCTATCTCTGTTGCTGTCATGTGTAAATCTCATTTCTCTCTGTCATAACTCAGATGTCCTATCTCTGTTGCTGTCATGTGTAAATCTCATTTCTCTCTGTCATAACTCAGATGTCCTATCTCTGTTGCTGTCATGTGTAAATCTCATTTCTCTCTGTCATAACTCAGATGTCCTATCTCTGTTGCTGTCATGTGTAAATCTCATTTCTCTCTGTCATAACTCAGATGTCCTGTCTCTGTTGCTGTCATGTGTAAATCTCATTTCTCTCTGTCATAACTAGATGCCCTGTCTCTGTTGCTGTCATGTGTAAATCTCATTTCTCTCTGTCATAACCAGATGTCCTGTCTCTGTTGCTGTCATGTGTAAATCTCATTTCTCTCTGTCATAACTCAGATGTCCTATCTCTGTTGCTGTCATGTGTAAATCTCATTTCTCTCTGTCATAACTCAGATGTCCTATCTCTGTTGCTGTCATGTGTAAATCTCATTTCTCTCTGTCATAACTCAGATGTCCTATCTCTGTTGCTGTCATGTGTAAATCTCATTTCTCTCTGTCATAACTCAGATGTCCTATCTCTGTTGCTGTCATGTGTAAATCTCATTTCTCTCTGTCATAACTCAGATGTCCTGTCTCTGTTGCTGTCATGTGTAAATCTCATTTCTCTCTGTCATAACCTAGATGCCCTGTCTCTGTTGCTGTCATGTGTAAATCTCATTTCTCTCTGTCATAACCTAGATGCCCTGTCTCTGTTGCTGTCATGTGTAAATCTCATTTCTCTCTGTCATAACTCAGATGTCCTATCTCTGTTGCTGTCATGTGTAAATCTCATTTCTCTCTGTCATAACTCAGATGTCCTGTCTCTGTTGCTGTCATGTGTAAATCTCATTTCTCTCTGTCATAACTCAGATGTCCTATCTCTGTTGCTGTCATGTGTAAATCTCATTTCTCTCTGTCATAACTCAGATGTCCTATCTCTGTTGCTGTCATGTGTAAATCTCATTTCTCTCTGTCATAACTCAGATGTCCTATCTCTGTTGCTGTCATGTGTAAATCTCATTTCTCTCTGTCATAACTCAGATGTCCTATCTCTGTTGCTGTCATGTGTAAATCTCATTTCTCTCTGTCATAACCTAGATGCCCTGTCTCTGTTGCTGTCATGTGTAAATCTCATTTCTCTCTGTCATAACCTAGATGCCCTGTCTCTGTTGCTGTCATGTGTAAATCTCATTTCTCTCTGTCATAACTCAGATGTCCTATCTCTGTTGCTGTCATGTGTAAATCTCATTTCTCTCTGTCATAACTCAGATGTCCTGTCTCTGTTGCTGTCATGTGTAAATCTCATTTCTCTCTGTCATAACCTAGATGTCCTATCTCTGTTGCTGTCATGTGTAAATCTCATTTCTCTCTGTCATAACTCAGATGTCCTATCTCTGTTGCTGTCATGTGTAAATCTCATTTCTCTCTGTCATAACTAGATGCCCTGTCTCTGTTGCTGTCATGTGTAAATCTCATTTCTCTCTGTCATAACCAAGATGCCCTGTCTCTGTTGCTGTCATGTGTAAATCTCATTTCTCTCTGTCATAACTAGATGTCCTGTCTCTGTTGCTGTCATGTGTAAATCTCATTTCTCTCTGTCATAACTCAGATGTCCTGTCTCTGTTGCTGTCATGTGTAAATCTCATTTCTCTCTGTCATAACTCAGATGTCCTGTCTCTGTTGCTGTCATGTGTAAATCTCATTTCTCTCTGTCATAACTCAGATGTCCTGTCTCTGTTGCTGTCATGTGTAAATCTCATTTCTCTCTGTCATAACTCAGATGTCCTGTCTCTGTTGCTGTCATGTGTAAATCTCATTTCTCTCTGTCATAACTCAGATGTTCTGTCTCTGTTGCTGTCATGTGTAAATCTCATTTCTCTCTGTCATAATTCAGATGTCCTATCTCTGTTGCTGTCATGTGTAAATCTCATTTCTCTCTGTCATAACTCAGATGTCCTGTCTCTGTTGCTGTCATGTGTAAATCTCATTCTCTCTGTCATAACTCAGATGTCCTATCTCTGTTGCTGTCATGTGTAAATCTCATTTCTCTCTGTCATAACTCAGATGTCCTATCTCTGTTGCTGTCATGTGTAAATCTCATTTCTCTCTGTCATAACTCAGATGTCCTATCTCTGTTGCTGTCATGTGTAAATCTCATTTCTCTCTGTCATAACTCAGATGTCCTATCTCTGTTGCTGTCATGTGTAAATCTCATTTCTCTCTGTCATAACCTAGATGTCCTATCTCTGTTGCTGTCATGTGTAAATCTCATTTCTCTCTGTCATAACTCAGATGTCCTATCTCTGTTGCTGTCATGTGTAAATCTCATTTCTCTCTGTCATAACTCAGATGTCCTATCTCTGTTGCTGTCATGTGTAAATCTCATTTCTCTCTGTCATAACTCAGATGTCCTATCTCTGTTGCTGTCATGTGTAAATCTCATTTCTCTCTGTCATAACCTAGATGCCCTGTCTCTGTTGCTGTCATGTGTAAATCTCATTTCTCTCTGTCATAACCTAGATGCCCTGTCTCTGTTGCTGTCATGTGTAAATCTCATTTCTCCTGTCATAACCTAGATGTCCTGTCTCTGTTGCTGTCATGTGTAAATCTCATTTCTCTCTGTCATAACTCAGATGTCCTATCTCTGTTGCTGTCATGTGTCAATCTCATTTCTCTCTGTCATAACTCAGATGTCCTGTCTATGTTGCTGTCATGTGTAAATCTCATTTCTCTCTGTCATAACCTAGATGCCCTGTCTCTGTTGCTGTCATGTGTAAATCTCATTTCTCTCTGTCATAACTCAGATGTCCTATCTCTGTTGCTGTCATGTGTAAATCTCATTTCTCTCTGTCATAACTCAGATGTCCTATCTCTGTTGCTGTCATGTGTAAATCTCATTTCTCTCTGTCATAACTCAGATGTCCTGTCTATGTTGCTGTCATGTGTAAATCTCATTTCTCTCTGTCATAACCTAGATGCCCTGTCTCTGTTGCTGTCATTTGTAAATCTCATTTCTCTCTGTCATAACTCAGATGTCCTATCTCTGTTGCTGTCATGTGTAAATCTCATTTCTCTCTGTCATAACTCAGATGTCCTATCTCTGTTGCTGTCATGTGTAAATCTCATTTCTCTCTGTCATAACTCAGATGTCCTATCTCTGTTGCTGTCATGTGTAAATCTCATTTCTCTCTGTCATAACTCAGATGTCCTATCTCTGTTGCTGTCATGTGTAAATCTCATTTCTCTCTGTCATAACTCAGATGTCCTATCTCTGTTGCTGTCATGTGTAAATCTCATTTCTCTCTGTCATAACTCAGATGTCCTATCTCTGTTGCTGTCATGTGTAAATCTCATTTCTCTCTGTCATAACTCAGATGTCCTGTCTCTGTTGCTGTCATGTGTAAATCTCATTTCTCTCTGTCATAACCTAGATGCCCTGTCTCTGTTGCTGTCATGTGTAAATCTCATTTCTCTCTGTCATAACCTAGATGCCCTGTCTCTGTTGCTGTCATGTGTAAATCTCATTTCTCTCTGTCATAACTCAGATGTCCTATCTCTGTTGCTGTCATGTGTAAATCTCATTTCTCTCTGTCATAACTCAGATGTCCTATCTCTGTTGCTGTCATGTGTAAATCTCATTTCTCTCTGTCATAACTCAGATGTCCTATCTCTGTTGCTGTCATGTGTAAATCTCATTTCTCTCTGTCATAACTCAGATGTCCTATCTCTGTTGCTGTCATGTGTAAATCTCATTTCTCTCTGTCATAACTCAGATGTCCTGTCTCTGTTGCTGTCATGTGTAAATCTCATTTCTCTCTGTCATAACCTAGATGCCCTGTCTCTGTTGCTGTCATGTGTAAATCTCATTTCTCTCTGTCATAACTTAGATGCCCTGTCTCTGCTGCTGTCATGTGTAAATCTCATTTCTCTCTGTCATAACTCAGATGTCCTATCTCTGTTGCTGTCATGTGTAAATCTCATTTCTCTCTGTCATAACTCAGATGTCCTATCTCTGTTGCTGTCATGTGTCAATCTCATTTCTCTCTGTCATAACTCAGATGTTCTGTCTATGTTGCTGTCATGTGTAAATCTCATTTCTCTCTGTCATAACCTAGATGCCCTGTCTCTGTTGCTGTCATGTGTAAATCTCATTTCTCTCTGTCATAACTCAGATGTCCTATCTCTGTTGCTGTCATGTGTAAATCTCATTTCTCTCTGTCATAACTCAGATGTCCTATCTCTGTTGCTGTCATGTGTAAATCTCATTTCTCTCTGTCATAACTCAGATGTCCTGTCTCTGTTGCTGTCATGTGTAAATCTCATTTCTCTCTGTCATAACCTAGATGCCCTGTCTCTGTTGCTGTCATGTGTAAATCTCATTTCTCTCTGTCATAACTCAGATGTCCTATCTCTGTTGCTGTCATGTGTAAATCTCATTTCTCTCTGTCATAACTCAGATGTCCTATCTCTGTTGCTGTCATGTGTAAATCTCATTTCTCTCTGTCATAACTCAGATGTCCTATCTCTGTTGCTGTCATGTGTAAATCTCATTTCTCTCTGTCATAACTCAGATGTCCTATCTCTGTTGCTGTCATGTGTAAATCTCATTTCTCTCTGTCATAACTCAGATGTCCTATCTCTGTTGCTGTCATGTGTAAATCTCATTTCTCTCTGTCATAACTCAGATGTCCTATCTCTGTTGCTGTCATGTGTAAATCTCATTTCTCTCTGTCATAACTCAGATGTCCTGTCTCTGTTGCTGTCATGTGTAAATCTCATTTCTCTCTGTCATAACTCAGATGCCCTGTCTCTGTTGCTGTCATGTGTAAATCTCATTTCTCTCTGTCATAACTCAGATGCCCTGTCTCTGTTGCTGTCATGTGTAAATCTCATTTCTCTCTGTCATAACTCAGATGTCCTATCTCTGTTGCTGTCATGTGTAAATCTCATTTCTCTCTGTCATAACTCAGATGTCCTATCTCTGTTGCTGTCATGTGTAAATCTCATTTCTCTCTGTCATAACTCAGATGTCCTATCTCTGTTGCTGTCATGTGTAAATCTCATTTCTCTCTGTCATAACTCAGATGTCCTATCTCTGTTGCTGTCATGTGTAAATCTCATTTCTCTCTGTCATAACTCAGATGTCCTGTCTCTGTTGCTGTCATGTGTAAATCTCATTTCTCTCTGTCATAACCTAGATGCCCTGTCTCTGTTGCTGTCATGTGTAAATCTCATTTCTCTCTGTCATAACCTAGATGCCCTGTCTCTGTTGCTGTCATGTGTAAATCTCATTTCTCTCTGTCATAACTCAGATGTCCTATCTCTGTTGCTGTCATGTGTCAATCTCATTTCTCTCTGTCATAACTCAGATGTCCTGTCTCTGTTGCTGTCATGTGTAAATCTCATTTCTCTCTGTCATAACCTAGATGTCCCTATCTCTGTTGCTGTCATGTGAAATCTCATTTCTCTCTGTCATAACTCAGATGTCCTATCTCTGTTGCTGTCATGTGTAAATCTCATTTTCTCTCTGTCATAACTCAGATGTCCCTATCTCTGTTGCTGTCATGTGTAAATCTCATTTCTCTCCTGTCATAACTCAGATTCCTGTCTCTGTTGCTGTCCATTGTGGTAAATCTCATTTCTCTCTGTCATAACTCAGATGTCCATGTCTCTGTTGCTGTCTGTGTAAATCTCATTTCTCTCTGTCATAAACTCAGATGTCCTGTCTCTGATTGCTGTCATGTGTAAATCTCATTTCTCTCTGTCATAACTCAGATGTCCTAGTCTCTGTTGCTGTCATGTGTAAATCTCATTCCTCTCTGTCATAACTCAGATGTCCTATCTCTGTTGCTGTCATGTGTAATCTCATTCTCTCTGTCATAACTCAGATGTTCCTATCTCTGTTGCTGTCATGTGTAAATCTAATTTCTCTCTGTCATAACCTAGATGTCCTATCTCTGTTGCTGTCATGTGTAAATCTCATTTCTCTCTGTCATAACTCAGATGTCCTAGTCTCTGTTGCTGTCATGTGTAAATCTCATTTCTCTCTGTCATAACCTAGATGTCCTGTCTCTGTTGCTGTCATGTGTAAATCTCATTTCTCTCTGTCATAACTCAGATGTCCTGTCTCTGTTGCTGTCATGTGTAAATCTCATTTCTCTCTGTCATAACTCAGATGTCCTAGTCTCTGTTGCTGTCATTTGGTAAATCCTCATTTCTCTCTGTCATAACTCAGATGTCCTATCTCTGTTGCTGTCAGTGTAATCTCATTCTCTCTGTCATAACTCAGATGTCCTATCTCTGTTGCTGTCATGTGTAAATCTCATTTCTCTCTGTCATAACTCAGATGTCCTAGTCTCTGTTGCTGTCATGTGTAAATCTCATTTCTCTCTGTCATAACCTCAGATGTCCCTGTCTCTGTTGCTGTCATGTGTAAATCTCATTTCTCTCTGTCATAACCTCAGATGTCCTAGTCTCTGTTGCTGTCATGTGTAAATCTCATTTTCTTCTCTGTTCATAACTCAGATGTCCTATCTCTGTTGCTGTCATGTGTAAATCTCATTTCTCTCTGTCATAACTCAGATGTCCTGTCTCTGTTGCTGTCATGGTGTAAATCTCATTCTCTCTGTCCATAACCTAGATGCCCTGTCTCTGTTGCTGTCATGTGTAAATCTCATTTCTCTCTGTCATACCTAGATGCCCTGTCTCTACTGCTGTCAGGTGTGTAAATCTCATTTCTCTCTGTCATAACTCAGATGTCCTATCTCTGTTGCTGTCATGTGTAAATCTCATTTCTCTCTGTCATAACTCAGATGTCCTATCTCTGTTGCTGTCATGTGTAAATCTCATTTCTCTCTGTCATACACTCAGATGTCCTACTCTGTTTGCTGTCATGTGTAATCGTAAGCGACATGTTCGTTATTCTCTTGTCTTGTCATAACTCAGGATGCCCTGTCTCTGTTGCTGTCATGTGTAAATCTCATTTCTCTCTGTCATAACTCAGATGCCCTGTCTCTGTTGCTGTCATGTGTAAATCTCATTTCTCTCTGTCATAACTCAGATGCCCTGTCTCTGTTGCTGTCATGTGTAAATCTCATTTCTCTCTGTCATAACCTAGATGCCCTGTCTCTGTTGCTGTCATGTGTAAATCTCATTTCTCTCTGTCATAACTCAGATGTCCTATCTCTGTTGCTGTCATGTGTAAATCTCATTTCTCTCTGTCATAACTCAGATGTCCTGTCTCTGTTGCTGTCATGTGTAAATCTCATTTCTCTCTGTCATAACCTAGATGTCCTATCTCTGTTGCTGTCATGTGTAAATCTCATTTCTCTCTGTCATAACTCAGATGTCCTATCTCTGTTGCTGTCATGTGTAAATCTCATTTCTCTCTGTCATAACCTAGATGCCCTGTCTCTGTTGCTGTCATGTGTAAATCTCATTTCTCTCCGTCATAACTCAGATGTCCTGTCTCTGTTGCTGTCATGTGTAAATCTCATTTCTCTCTGTCATAACTCAGATGTCATGTCTCTGTTGCTGTCATGTGTAAATCTCATTTCTCTCTGTCATAACTCAGATGTCCTGTCTCTGTTGCTGTCATGTGTAAATCTCATTTCTCTCTGTCATAACTCAGATGTCCTGTCTCTGTTGCTGTCATGTGTAAATCTCATTTCTCTGTCATAACTCAGATGTCCTATCTCTGTTGCTGTCATGTGTAAATCTCATTTCTCTGTCATAACTCAGATGTCCTATCTCTGTTGCTGTCATGTGTAAATCTCATTTCTCTCTGTCATAACCTAGATGTCCTATCTCTGTTGCTGTCATGTGTAAATCTCATTTCTCTCTGTCATAACTCAGATGTCCTATCTCTGTTGCTGTCATGTGTAAATCTCATTTCTCTCTGTCATAACCTAGATGCCCTGTCTCTGTTGCTGTCATGTGTAAATCTCATTTCTCTCCGTCATAACTCAGATGTCCTATCTCTGTTGCTGTCATGTGTAAATCTCATTTCTCTCTGTCATAACTCAGATGTCCTGTCTCTGTTGCTGTCATGTGTAAATCTCATTTCTCTCTGTCATAACTCAGATGTCCTGTCTCTGTTGCTGTCATGTGTAAATCTCATTTCTCTCTGTCATAACTCAGATGTCCTGTCTCTGTTGCTGTCATGTGTAAATCTCATTTCTCTCTGTCATAACTCAGATGTCCTGTCTCTGTTGCTGTCATGTGTAAATCTCATTTCTCTCTGTCATAACTCAGATGTCCTATCTCTGTTGCTGTCATGTGTAAATCTCATTTCTCTCTGTCATAACTCAGATGTCCTATCTCTGTTGCTGTCATGTGTAAATCTCATTTCTCTCTGTCATAACCTAGATGCCCTGTCTCTGTTGCTGTCATGTGTAAATCTCATTTCTCTCTGTCATAACCTAGATGCCCTGTCTCTGTTGCTGTCATGTGTAAATCTCATTTCTCTCTGTCATAACTCAGATGTCCTATCTCTGTTGCTGTCATGTGTAAATCTCATTTCTCTCTGTCATAACTCAGATGTCCTGTCTCTGTTGCTGTCATGTGTAAATCTCATTTCTCTCTGTCATACCTCAGATGTACTATCTCTGTTACTGTCATGTGTAAATCTCATTTCTCTCTGTCATAACCTAGATGCCCTGTCTCTGTTTCTGTCATGTGTAAATCTCATTTCTCTCTGTCATAACCTAGATGCCCTGTCTCTGTTGCTGTCATGTGTAAATCTCATTTCTCCTGTCATAACCTAGATGTCCTGTCTCTGTTGCTGTCATGTGTAAATCTCATTTCTCTCTGTCATAACTCAGATGTCCTGTCTATGTTGCTGTCATGTGTAAATCTCATTTCTCTCTGTCATAACCTAGATGCCCTGTCTCTGTTGCTGTCATGTGTAAATCTCATTTCTCTCTGTCATAACTCAGATGTCTTAGTCTCTGTTGCTGTCATGTGTAAATCTCATTTCTCTCTGTCATAACTCAGATGTCCTATCTCTGTTGCTGTCATGTGTAAATCTCATTTCTCTCTGTCATAACTCAGATGTCCTATCTCTGTTGCTGTCATGTGTAAATCTCATTTCTCTCTGTCATAACTCAGATGTCCTATCTCTGTTGCTGTCATGTGTAAATCTCATTTCTTCTCTGTCATAACTCAGATGTCCTATCTCTGTTGCTGTCATGTGTAATCTCATTTCTCTCTGTCATAACTCAGATGTCCTATCTCTGTTGCTGTCATGTGTAAATCTCATTTCTCTCTGTCATAACCTCAGATGTCCTGTCTCTGTTGCTGTCATGTGTAAATCTCATTTCTCTCTGTCATAACTAGATGCCCTGTCTCTGTTGCTGTCATGTGTAAATCTCATTTCTCTCTGTCATAACTCAGATGTCCTATCTCTGTTGCTGTCATGTGTAAATCTCATTTCTCTCTGTCATAACTCAGATGTCCTATCTCTGTTGCTGTCATGTGTAAATCTCATTTCTCTCTGTCATAACCTAGATGTCCTATCTCTGTTGCTGTCATGTGTAAATCTCATTTCTCTCTGTCATAACTCAGATGTCCTATCTCTGTTGCTGTCATGTGTAAATCTCATTTCTCTCTGTCATAACCTAGATGCCCTGTCTCTGTTGCTGTCATGTGTAAATCTCATTTCTCTCTGTCATAACCTAGATGCCCTGTCTCTGTTGCTGTCATGTGTAAATCTCATTTCTCTCCGTCATAACTCAGATGTCCTGTCTCTGTTGCTGTCATGTGTAAATCTCATTTCTCTCTGTCATAACTCAGATGTCATGTCTCTGTTGCTGTCATGTGTAAATCTCATTTCTCTCTGTCATAACTCAGATGTCCTGTCTCTGTTGCTGTCATGTGTAAATCTCATTTCTCTCTGTCATAACTCAGATGTCCTGTCTCTGTTGCTGTCATGTGTAAATCTCATTTCTCTCTGTCATAACTCAGATGTCCTGTCTCTGTTGCTGTCATGTGTAAATCTCATTTCTCTCTGTCATAACTCAGATGTCCTGTCTCTGTTGCTGTCATGTGTAAATCTCATTTCTCTCTGTCATAACTCAGATGTCCTGTCTCTGTTGCTGTCATGTGTAAATCTCATTTCTCTCTGTCATAACTCATATGCCCTATCTCTGTTGCTGTCATGTGTAAATCTCATTTCTCTCTGTCATAACCTAGATGCCCTGTCTCTGTTGCTGTCATGTGTAAATCTCATTTCTCTCTGTCATAACCCAGATGCCCTGTCTCTGTTGCTGGCATGCGTAAATCTCATTTCTCTCTGTCATAATTCAGATGTCCTATCTCTGTTGCTGTCATGTGTAAATCTCATTTCTCTCTGTCATAACTCAGATGTCCTATCTCTGTTGCTGTCATGTGTAAATCTCATTTCTCTCTGTCATAACTCAGATGTCCTGTCTCTGTTGCTGTCAAGTGTAAATCTCATTTCTCCTGTCATAACCCAGATGCCCTGTCTCTGTTTCTGACAAGTGTAAATCTCATTTCTCCTGTCATAACCCAGATGCCCTGTCTCTGTTGCTGGCATGCGTAAATCTCATTTCTCTCTGTCATAATTCAGATGTCCTATCTCTGTTGCTGTCATGTGTAAATCTCATTTCTCTCTGTCATAACTCAGATGTCCTGTCTCTGTTGCTGTCATGTGTAAATCTCATTTCTCTCTGTCATAACTCAGATGTCCTGTCTCTGTTGCTGTCATGTGTAAATCTCATTTCTCCTGTCATAACCCAGATGCCCTGTCTCTGTTGCTGGCATGCATAAATCTCATTTCTCCTGTCATAACCCAGATGCCCTGTCTCTGTTGCTGGCATGCGTAAATCTCATTTCTCCTTGTCATAACCCAGATGTTTAGTCTCTGTTGCTGTCAAGTGTAAATCTCATTTCTCCTGTCATAACCCAGATGCCCTGTCTCTGTTGCTGTCATATGTAAATATCAATTGCGGCCCCCCCCCCCTTTCTTCGCTTTGCTGGTACAACTCCTTTCATAATTGTCTTTTTCGGGCATTCATATCTGTTTACATACCCAAAATATTTCGTGTTCCAATATTTTAGTTGCCCTAGTAACCAATCTTATTTAGTGCAGAGTTCTTGTTGCATATATTTGTTTGTTCTCTTATTCGTCTAATGAACTTTGTTAGCTCTACTGCAACACGTATATTCAAAGGAGCATATGTGTTGTTGATCTGTTGTGTTGTACGTCTACGTCCCATAGCCTTATGCGTGCCCTGTATATTATCTGAGTTGTGTTGGTATCCATTCCATCGTCCTTCAGCCGTGAACGTAGATATTGAAAACCGCTAGGTTTCTGTAATTTCTCTCAAATGATTATATCTGTTGAAATGTTGGTTTACTTGGTTGTCATTATTTTTGTTTTTGTTGCATTTGGAAATAAATGTTACTCAGAGAATTAAAGCTAGTTGCATGTCCTTTGAGTGACATCGCAATCAACTCCGGCATTTCTTGCTGTTTATGATTTTCTAGACTATATTTACGTTCAGTAGTTTGCCATTGCTTTCTGAACAACCGATGCTCATATACTCAAAATAAACGCTAGGCGGTCTGCTTCCAAATCTTCCGAGGCGAATTTCGAACCCACGAATCGTGTGTTGGGAAATTGTGAAACGTGTTCACTGCTCCTAAGCCACACACGCAGACACTGGGAGTACAGCAATGAAATAATTTATTGTACTACATGTGTACCGTGGCGAAGACGTTACGATGCAGTTCGAAGTCCCGCATATCGCGTTCGAAACATAGCTGTGGGCGATTTGGCAGCAGACCACCTTGCGTTGGGTTTTATAAAATGGTATAGGTGCCGGTCATTCAGAAAGCAATGTAAACTTGCCGAGAGATCACAAACAGCCAAACAATGTTGGGGTCGACTGCGACGTCCTGCCAAGGTTATGCAACTAACTTCTAACTGCATATGTTGTAGCGGGCGCGCTGGCATAGTTGATAGTGAATGAATTTATTTTCTGTTGACTATTTCTACAGATTTTCTACAGATTCAGGGCCAAACAAAAAGCAGGTTTGAAGCAAATAAAAATGGATGGCGGAAAATGGGAAGTAGGAGTGTCACAGTTGTGACCTAAAAGTTGTTAACATGGTAACAGACATGTTGTATTATAACGCAGTGACATTTCTGCCACATATAAGGCCGCGGCAGATACAGAAAGACGTTTAAGATGATTAATAATCCCATGACACATAATCAGTTACAATTGTTTCCCGCTATTGGTCTGTGATCGTCTCCTTTGGAGTCCCGGTAGCACACGGGCGATAAGTTCATGTAGCAGTTTTAACACATTTCAATATTGGACTGAATGTCAATTTGCTTGCATTTAGTACAACCTACAACCTGTGTAACATTCCAGTTACGAAAGTTACAAGTAAGGATCCTTCTGCACGCCTTGTGGAGTATTACAGATATAAATATTGTCATGTCTTATTTTTGTTTAAGCCTGGACCTTAGCTAAATGGGGGGAGAGGGGGGGGGGGGGGGGGTGTTTTAAACAATTAGTTGTATCAGTATCTTTTCGCTTTTTTTGCGATGACGAAGGCTGACTAGCTGTAACAGCTGGATGGCACAGAATGGGTTAGTGTACGATCTGCATGTAACAGAGTAAGTTAGTGTAACAATTTTATGGGACAGACTGAGTTAGTGTCATAACTGGATGGAAGAAAGTGGGTTAGTGTAATAAATGGATGGGTTCTCTATTTGTTTATCTTTCATGGAACGAAGCACATAATTAATCACTAAATGTACTCCCAGAAACAATTAATCGCAAGAGCTAGCTCATCATCATAATGTGCCTTGCCGATAAGCATGGGCGGTCATGTTTCGACCCAGTCTAAAATGGGTACCAGGAATTACCCTGGGAAGTAGAAGTGACCGCTTGATACTGACCATACTACCTGTCCAGTGCCGATTGGTTTAGACAAATATGGGACTAGCACCGTATATCCAAAATGTCTGAATGCATGGGAAAAAAAAACCTTTCATCGCTGATACAATAGCAAACAACACAAAGCTGATTTCTAATACGTCTAGTTTAGTTTAGTCGACGGATCAACATCATGGCACACGGGTGTAACCCATAAGTGCTCCGTTCTACTCATAAATCAAGCATGAATCCAGAGAATCTCAGCTCAGTGCACAAACTACGTAGAGCGGTGAAGATCCTGAAATACTTTGGGTAGATTTTTAACTCGAAATTTTGCCCGGGCAGCGCCGTTAGGCTACTCTTTTTCGATTTCAAACTGCCAAGGGATTTTTTACGTGCGCAACAATACACACGGGCGTCCGATCTCACTAACTAGAGCCCAGGGGAAATTTTGTTACTAGAAGCGAAGTGGTCAAGCCGTCTGACTCAGGCTCCGAAGGTTATTGTTTCGATTCCGAGCCTAGTCTTTCGTTTCACGAGTGCTTCCCCCCCCCCCCCCAAAAAAAAAATTCCTGGGGGTCGTCGCTAGAGCTACGGAGTTCGTGCTTCGTGCAACGCTTTGCGGAAATAGACTGAGCCACATGGGATATAAACCCGGTGCAATGAAGTCGACCCTGTCGACTTTTAAGCGACTTTTTAAAAGCGACTAGGATAAGGGCGACAACCAGGTGGTCTTGTGTGTAGGGGTGCACGTTCGAAACCCCACGGCAATTGGAAATCGCAAAGATTAGGCCGGAATGCAAACATATGTATGTATATAGCTATTGAGTTACACTTGTTAGATATGACAATTTAATATCTACGGTGTTATGCGCATGTCTGGCAGTTGAAATATACCCAATTTCAAACGTGCTGGTTCAGCTAGATGCGTATCCTTTAGAGGGCGTCGCAGTCAATCCCAACATTTTTTGGCTGTTTGTGATTTCTTGGCAAGTATACGTTCAGTAGTTTGCCACTGCTTTCTGAACGACCGACACTTACACCATTTTATAAAAACCAACGCTAGGCGGTCTGTTGCCGCAGCTGTGTTTCGTACGCTGTATACGGGATTACAAATTGCATCCATAACGCATCTGCCACAGGTCCAGAGAAGTGGTTGGTAGAGTTTGTTAATGGTGGCATCCATTTGGTTAAAAATGTCTAACTAGTTAATGATCGAAATACACTTGTTTCTGTCCCAAGTTGAAATATTTGAAAGCTGTGCTCGGATATCTTTCCACGTGTCTGTTACCTAATGTGTCATGAGATACTCGGTACACCGATTATATATCCTCAAATGTGACGAACAAATACATCATTTGGACAGAAGGATGATATATCGCCATACTAAGGCCATCGTGTGATGTGGTCGGCGCCACCCCAGCAATCAAACGACACTAAGTGGGTGATGTGGTCGTTGCCACCCCAGCAATCAAACGACACTAAGTAGGTGATGTGGTCGTTGCCACCCCAGCAATCAAACGACACTAAGTGGGTGATGTGGTCGTTGCCACCCCAGCAATCAAACGACACTAAGTGGGTGATGTGGTCAGTGCCACCCCAGCAATCAAACGACACTAAGGGGGTGATGTGGTCATTGCCACCCCAGCAATCAAACGACACTCAGTGGGTGATGTGGTCAGTGCCACCCCAGCAATCAAATGACACTAAGTTGGTGATGTGGTCAGTGCCACCCCAGCAATCAAATGACACTAAGTTAGTGATGTGGTCAGTGCCACCCCAGCAATCAAATGACACTAAGTTGGTGATGTGGTCAGTGCCACCCCAGCAATCAAATGACACTAAGTTGGTGATGTGGTCAGTGCCACCCCAGCAATCAAACGACACTAAGTGGGTGATGTGGTCAGTGCCACCCCAGCAATCAAATGACACTCAGTGGGTGATGTGGTCAGTGCCACCCCAGCAATAAAAAGGCACTCAGTGGGTGATGTGGTCGGTGCCACCCCAGCAATCAAACGACACTCAGTGGGTGATGTGGTCATTGCTACCCCAGCAATCAACCAACACTAAGTGGGTGATGTGGTCATTGCCACCCCAGCAATCAAACGACACTAAGTGGGTGATGTGGTCATTGCCACCCCAGCAATCAAACAACACTCAGTGGGTGATGTGGTCATTGCCACCCCAGCAATCAAACGACACTCAGTGGGTGATGTGGTCATTGCCACCCCAGCAATCAAACGACACTCAGTGGGTGATGTGATCATTGCCACCCCAGCAATCAAACGACACTAAGTGGGTGATGTGGTCGGTGCCACCCCAGCAATCAAAAGGCACTCAGTGGGTGATGTGGTAGGCACCACCCCAGCCGCCAAATGTACCCCAGCAATCAAACGACACTCAGTGGGTGATGTGGTCAGTGCCACCCCAGCAATCAAAAGGCACTCAGTGGGTGATGTGGTCAGTGCCACCCCAGCAATCAAACGACACTAAGTGGGTGATGTGGTCAGTGCCACCCCAGCAATCAAACGACACTAAGTGGGTGATGTGGTCAGTGCCACCCCAGCAATCAAATGACACTAAGTGGGTGATGTGGTCAGTGCCACCCCAGCAATCAAACGACACTAAGTGGGTGATGTGGTCAGTGCCACCCCAGCAATCAAACGACACTATGTGGGTGAAGTGGTCAGTGCCACCCCAGCAATCAAATGACACTAAGTGGGTGATGTGGTCAGTGCCACCCCAGCAATCAAACGACACTAAGTGGGTGATGTGGTCAGTGCCACCCCAGCAATCAAACGACACTAAGTGGGTGATGTGGTCAGTGCCACCCCAGCAATCAAACGACACTAAGTGGGTGATGTGGTCAGTGCCACCCCAGCAATCAAACGACGCTCAGTGGGTGATGTGGTCAGTGCCACCCCAGCAATCAAACGACACTCAGTGGGTGATGTGGTCAGTGCCACCCCAGCAATCAAACAACACTCAGTGGGTGATGTGCTCAGTGCCACCCCAGCAATCAAACAACACTCAGTGGGTGATGTGGTCAGTGCCACCCCAGCAATCAAAAGGCACTCAGTGGGTGATGTGGTCAGTGCCACCCCAGCAATCAAACGACACTAAGTGGGTGATGTGGTCAGTGCCACCCCAGCAATCAAACGACACTAAGTGGGTGATGTGGTCAGTGCCACCCCAGCAATCAAACGACACTCAGTGGGTGATGTGGTCAGTGCCACCCCAGCAATCAAACGACACTAAGTGGGTGATGTGGTCAGTGCCACCCCAGCAATCAAACGACACTATGTGGGTGAAGTGGTCAGTGCCACCCCAGCAATCAAATGACACTAAGTGGGTGATGTGGTCAGTGCCACCCCAGCAATCAAACGACACTAAGTGGGTGATTGTGGTCAGTGCCACCCCAGCAATCAAACGACACTAAGTGGGTGATGTGGTCAGTGCCACCCCAGCAATCAAACGACACTAAGTGGGTGATGTGGTCAGTGCCACCCCAGCAATCAAACGACGCTCAGTGGGTGATGTGGTCAGTGCCACCCCAGCAATCAAACGACACTCAGTGGGTGATGTGGTCAGTGCCACCCCAGCAATCAAACCACACTCAGTGGGTGATGTGCTCAGTGCCACCCCAGCAATCAAACAACACTCAGTGGGTGATGTGGTCAGTGCCACCCCAGCAATCAAATGACACTCAGTGGGTGATGTGGTCAGTGACACCCCAGCAATCAAACAACACTCAGTGGGTGATGTGGTCGGCACCACCCCAGCAATCAAACAACACTAAGTGGGTGATGTGGTCAGCGCCACCCCAGCAATAAAACAACACTAAGTGGGTGATGTGGTCGTTGCCACCCCAGCAATCAAATGACACTAAGTGGGTGATGTGGTCATTGCCACCCCAGCAATCAAACAACACTAAGTGGGTGATGTGGTCAGTGCCACCCCAGCAATCAAACAAAACTAAGTGGGTGATGTGGTCAGTGCCACCCCAGCAATCAAACAACACTAAGTGGGTGATGTGGTCAGTTGCCACCCCAGCAATCAAATGACACTAAGTGGGTGATGTGGTCAGTGCCACCCCAGCAATCAAACAACACTAAGTGGGTGACGTGGTCGTTGCCACCCCAGCAATCAAACGACACTAAGTGGGTGATGTGGTCATTGCCACCCCAGCAATCAAACGACACTCAGTGGGTGATGTGGTCGGTGCCACCCCAGCAATCAAACGACACTCAGTGGGTGATGTGGTCATTGCCACCCCAGCAATCAAACAACACTAAGTGGGTGATGTGGTCAGCGCCACCCCAGCAATCAAATAGAGTCCAAGATTTAAAATGAACTGCAGGAGATTTGGAAGATAATTCCTGTTATTCATTTTAAGCAGAGGAGGAGAAGGAGGAAGAAGAGAGAAGAGGATTAAGGCTACACTAGAGAGAGCACTCTCATTTGATGGTGTGTAAAAATGATTTAATGTGGGTATGCAATATTTATACAGTAAATGTACAATAGTGTAAACTGTGCACACAAGTGCATAGAAATATGGAATATACACACCAATGGAAACATTGAAAATGAATTATCAATACAACATGTTCTACTATTACCATAAGTGATCAACCTAGACAACAAAATAACTATCTCTATCTCTGTACATTTCCAAAAAAATTGTTATCTATAAACAAGTAAATACAGTCACAGGTAATGATAATCACCAAAGTGTAATCAGACAGCTTTACCAGGACATAATCACAGAGAAATGAATTAACCCTGTTACCAAAAAAACAAACACTATAAAACTATAAACAAAGACAGATATAATACATCTACATGTAAGTGTAAACATGAGTTAAAAGGTCACTACATCTCATCAAATGTATTAAAACAACCAAAATCAAAATGAATGATTAGGCCAGTCAAATAATCAGAATGAAGACTACTCTGTGAATGCCCAGATAAAGTTGACAATTATACCTAATGTTGGTTTCTGGCCAGCGCAGTGACTTAGGGGCAGTGTAAGTGTTTCACAATTCCCTGACATACTAAGTCATGTGTTCTACATCAGCTGAAGGTGATTTGGCAGCTAATCAGCTTGCATTGATTTTGATGGTATGGAATTTTGGTGGTTTAAAAGCCATGGCAAACTACTGAACGTAAAAATTGCTAGGTAAATCACAAACAGCCAAAAGATGTTGGGGTTGATTGTGATGTCCTGTAAAGGACATGCAACTAACCCCTTTGTACAAAAAATAATTTCTTTATTCAATGGATTTTCAAGCAGTTAATGATTTTCAAGCACATAAGAACCTGCTGGCATTAGGTCTAAGTTGGTAGTGTTCCCATCGGAATTCTAGTGTGTTCTTGAACAACTGAAAGTCAGTCAAGATTAGCTTCTTAGTCATGTCTGAAGCAAAAACCTCTCAAAGCCATGTACATGTCCAACTGCATGAACCTCTACATGATATCCAAGAAGTCTTTTCATCAGATTATATTTACAAGGAAAGTATTACAATGAATGTAATGCTTAAGGTTAGTTAGTTGCATATCCTTTACAATACGTCACAGTCAACCGACAAGTTTACATTTAGTAGTTTAGTGCTTAGGGTAAAATAAGACAAATATCTAATGGTGAAGTTAACAAAGGGTAGTTACAGAACTGATCCTGTTGTATAAACAAGGACAAAAACAACTTCGGTTTCACTTGAGATCATTTACTGTCATGTTCAGTTTCTCTACTTCTCATTTATCATTTCATTGACTTCTTTATTTATTATTCTATGTTTGGTTACATGCTTCTCTTTCTTTTCTACTTCTAGTCTTGCTTCAGCATGTGTTGCTTTCTGATGAAGGTTGCAAAGCCAAACAATTCTTTTATTATGCTTTTTAAGTCAACAATATGAGTTCTCTAACAGTTATTGATCATTCATCTTGACATATAAAGGAAAATAAATTATATACATTAATCAATGCGGAAAAAGTGTACAAAGAAGAAAGTGAGTAAAGAAATCATCTTTCATTTATCATCATCAGCTAGCAAGTCCTTTGCAGAATGCTGCTCTCGTCATAGTCCACCGAAAAAGACTGTCAATCTCTTTGTCAGTTCCCTTGCCTCATGCATTTGTTTGGGCCCAGGATGTCCTAGGACAACTGCTACAGTGGTCACCCCTGACCTTTCTTGCAGGAACCATGGCTTCCATCACTGTTCATTCTAAACCACTGACATTTGGCGTAACTAAAGTATGTTAGTATCCAAGGCATAATACTCTTTATGAGCCAGATTTCTTCAATACTAGATCTTATAGAGTCACTATTTTTGTTTATTTTTGATCCATGGTATTCTAACAATGTTTCAGTCACAATTAAATTCAGTTGCTACAATTATCTTCTTTAATGCATCCATTGTTTCACCAAGAGATCAAAACTGGATAAAGAAATGGACATGCACAACAGATCTGACTCGATCCATCATTCCCAATGACAACACAGACCGTCTGTTTTCACTTAAGAACTGACCCCTGCAGATTGCTATTCCACATATACTTTCTCCAAATCTCTTAAAGACATAATGGTCAAAGAAGTTCTGAATCCTGAGAACATTCTGCGAGAATATCAAACTACTAATAACTAATGTCAGACTTGGCCCAGAGATGCTCCGATCATGCAGAAAGTATAGGGTTGCTATGCTGTCAGAATTCATCATTATCTTCATGTGCCATTCCAGTAAGCGTGGGCAGTTATGTTTCACCATTTTATATGATCACCAGCGTCGTGGATCAGCTCTGTGTTCTTGGGCCGACCATGCCATGCGGTCAAGCCATCCAGATATTTACTTCTCTGCCTTCTCCTTGTTCTTTTCCCCTCAATTTTGCCAGTTGTCACCAAGTTCTCTAGTTTTCTTCTCATAACATACCCAAAGAATGTGACTGTCTATGTCTAATTCCTCTTATCAGTTTGCGGTTTTCATTTGCCTCATGTAGGAGCTGCTCATTGGTTTTTCTGTCTGTCCATGGTATTCTTTGCATTTCCCTCAGAAACCACATTTCTACTGAAACTAAATGTTTTTCAGCTTGTCTGCTCATCGTCCACATTTCACATCCATACAAAAGTATCAGTTCTATGTAGCACTTCAACACCCTTTTTCTCATTACAAATGACATCTTTTTATCAGTCAGTACGTTTTCCATTTTGCAAAAGGCTACCTTTGCCACAGTGATTCTTGTTCTAACAGGGTTATAATTCTCCTAATATGTGTGCAGATAAGGCATGAGTCAACCCTGAATCGCTTGTGTGTTACCAGGGCCCACAGGGAAAGTAGAAGCAGAAAACTGCTACCTATTACGTATAACATAGGAAGTGACAAGGAGGGTTGGCTACCTCATCTCATAGCTGCAACATTCAACCAATCAGAAGAATTCAACAAACGGCTTGGCATGAGCTGGTATTAGTATGCTTCAATGGGAGACGAAAGGCAGAAGAAGAAGAAAGCAATGATTGCAAATAAACAAATATTTATGTTTTTTGTGTTTGTATTTTTTTTTAAATCTTGTATATCCCTCGCAGAACGTTGCAGTCAACACCAGCATTTTTCAGCTGCTGTTGATGTACTAGGCAAGTTTTTACGGTCAGTAGTTTGCCATTGCTTTCTGAGCGACCAGCTCTCATACCAACATGTTATAACGCAACGTGACACGGTCTGCTGCACAAATCGGTCGCAGCTGCGTTTCGAACACTTGGTAAGCGGCTCACGAACCGCGTTCGCAAGCCTTTGGGTCATGGGGATGTACAAACTTCCTCTTTGGATTTATAATATCCTACAGTAGATATATAGCAGATAGTCCCAAAGGTGTCATAATGCTTCTTGAATAAAGAAGTGCAAAGACATAATGAGAATCGATCTGGACTATTATAAGAAAGGGGAAAGACATAAATAGAGGATACAACAGACAACTTGAATGCAACAGACACACCTCTAGATGACAACAAACATATTTAAGATCTGGAATCCAGTTTTTGTGGCTGATACTTCAAAGCGTTTGTGACGGGATTATTTCTACTGAATGTTTTGTTTTGTTTTTGCCCTGGTTAGATTTTAAATATCCCTTTATTCCTAATTATACTATAAATATAATTTTCATAATTGTGGAAAAACTTTAATGATTAATTTTTAGTACGAAGGAATCACTGTAGTGACTAGTATGCTGGCCTCCTGGCCTGGTGGTTATTTGTTTGCTTCTCCATCGAGTGGAGATTTTTTTCAACACTTGGGCTCCCAGGTCAACCCAGCTTAAAACGGATACGCGGAAATGTTCTTAAAAGAATCCTGAAAAGAAAACAGTGGCCAGCATGAAACAACCATATCATCCATCAAATCTGGACAGAGCTAGCACAATACACTTAATCAAGATGTGTAAAGGATCCATTATTTGTACACTCTTTAGCCGTAGGTTTAAAACTCCAAGAGAAATATCCTGCACACAATGCCTCATATCCCGTAACATTTAAGGAAGAAATATACTTTAATGCCTGATAATCTGGACACCCTAAACTGATGCCATTATTAGCAAAGCCTGTCACTGATCTGAAGCAACACCTGTGTTTGAGAAGAACTCGTTTCCCTTCAGATATTTCTTGCTGGTTATGGTCTCACGTTCGCAACAATAGGCACAGGATCTCTTTATAGAGACAATAACTACGATCACTGACAGGTATGGTCACTTCCAAAATGGACAGCAATGGCCGAATACCTTCTTTATAGATATTTCGAAGAACTATTACAGGGCTGAAGTTCTACATAGGATTCCCTATTGGATGATGATTTATGCAATGTTGTTGGAGGATGAGATGTGCTGCTTACAACAAGAAACAACACAGTATACAAACAAACTGAGAATGAACAGTAATTTTTTGTCACTGACAAGCAAGCATTATCAGAATTCCAACATAAATATTTCAAGAACAATTTAACAGCATTTAGGTTAACAATAATTTCAACTTGAACCCCAAAAATAAGCAAGATAAAGCTGGAATGGAAAAACAAATAACAGTAATAACTAAAACAGAACTTGAAGTTATGGAATGCATTTATACGTAAAAGGTCATTTCAAAGCTTTTGGAAGCAATACGTGCAAGTAAAATTTATGTAAAATTCTGAATCAATTTGTAAACATTTGGTTAAAATTATTACAGTGACAAAACACTGAGTGAAAGATCTGAGAATATTCAAGAATGTTCGAGTAAGATTTAATAAAGTGCATCTCGACAATCATTGTGAAAATTGTAGAGTGGAACAAATTATTGAAATATAAAGATATAAAGATTCACATGTTTCAGGGACACATAAAGGAAGTGAAGAACAGTAACACAAGAACCCACCAAATGTAATTAGGAAGCCCCATTAAAGGACAGACACATCTGAATGCAAGTGATTGTTTTGACCAAATTCTTTATCAAAGAAAGCATTAGCTAGCAAACTGAAACATCACTTTCACAAATAAGTAATTCATGTGCTTCAATGAATAACAGCAACAAAACCCCAAGTTCGGAAACAAAATTATGGAACAGAAGAAAAAAATACTGTATGTGTGTGTGTGTGTGTGTCTGTGTGCATGTGCTATCCCTTCTTAATGCCTCATTGCCCCCCCCCCCCCACCCCTTTATCTGTATGTGTGCGTGATTTTCCTTTCATCAAGCTTCCTGGTTATATTGTGTGTACATTTTTTATAATCAGGTCGACACATCCCTATTCTGGATACTGTGACCCACAACACTAATGTAAGAGGTGACTAAAAGGGTTAGCATGGAGCTGGTTGTCGCATCCCATAGGCAATCTTAGCTGTAAAATCCAACCATTCATGATTATGTCCTCACTTAAGAAAAGTTATTCAGCACGCCAAGATGGGAGGAGAATTATAAACAGTTGGATAATATAAAAATACATGAAGATACATAAAAATACATGTATGTACTTCTTCTTTTTCTTAGTTCTTCTTTTGAGGGTAGTTCATCACACTGACTCATCTACCACAGAAGTAACTGCGCCCAACTTTGGTATGGATTTGTGTCTAAAGTTTGCTTCCACTGTACAGATTCCATCCAAGGTAATGGGCTCTATTTACCTGTTGATAGATTTTCTATCCTAACAATTTTGCCAGGGAAACAGCTTTACAGTTTAATTTTTTGCGATTTCAAACTGCCATGGGATGTTTAAATGTGCACAACTTACACATAAGACCACCTGCTTTTTTGCACCCCTATCGGACCTCTAACAGTTCACTATCCAAGAGTTCAAAGGGAAGTATGGCATTATTAGAGACTAATATAAAACACATATACCCTGGAAGAAACTAGAGGAGACAGCAAACGATGGGTGGGGGGGGGGGGGGGGGGGGGGGGCTTGGCATGAGATGGCTTGGGTACTAAGATCTGTTGTGTGATATATGCGGCAATCCTCTCTTTACAATGTTCATTGAACAAAAACATAATAATAGAAAAAGACATAAAACATCACTGGGAAGTTAATTAAGTCATTATGTACGAGCCCGGACGGAATTATCCTGTCACAGAAACATTAACACATGATTTATTTTTCACACAGACCCTATGATTGACTGGAAGTCAAGCAAACACTGTAGAAATTATTGCTGCTTCCATCTAGCTAGGATTATGAGCTGAACAAGGATATCAATATATTGTTGCCAGTCCACATAGAGCAACTCGTAGAAGACTTTACATACATATAGTTCTCTAAAGCATCTTGCAGAAGACTTTACACACATATAGTAGCTTGTGAAAAACGGTACATACATATAGGCCTGTAAGCAGCATGTTGAAGACTTTACAAACAGTTTAGTAAGCAGATGGTAAAGGGCTTAACATACATAAAGTTCGGTAAAGCAGCTTGTAGAAGACTTTACATACATATAGCTCAGTAAAATAAAAAACTTGTAAAAGACTTTACATACATATAATTCAATAAAGCAGCTTGTAGAAGACAATATATAGTTCAGCAATGCAGTCTTAGAAGACTTTACATAAATATAGTTCAAGCAAGCAGCTTGTAGAAGACTTTACAACCATATAGTTTAGTAAGCAGCATATATTGTAGTTTAATCTCGTACACAACAATCACTCGATGTGGACTCTTCATGACACACTACCCACATCTAAATGATAGTCCAATTCTCTTCACACCGACTTCAAATTCCTCTTCATATTCTTTCTACAACCTGTGCCCATGATTCAAGTTTCCAGAGTTTGGAGATCTCAGGGCAAAAGTAGACAAATGAAAGATCAGGACACATGGGTGGCAGATTACTTTCTTTTGGTGAATGCTATATTTTTTTAAATTTTTATTAATTCAATAACTTAAGTGACACAAATCAAATATATTGTTATTATTTAGAAACTCTCTTCTGTATATGCAGCAGCAAGACATTTGTAGAACAGCATTCTCATGACAAACAGCTGTAAAAGACAGTTTTCACCAGTTTGTCTGCCTCATGTGTTCTCATTGTCATATGTCATGTTTATCAGACACATCTGTCAGGAACCAGACTTCTATTACTGTTCTTTCTGATCCATTCTGATGTTTAATATAGCTAGAGGACTTCAGTTTCTGAGATATAATGTTTATTTTCCAGTTTTCTTGATGTTCTGCTCTTCTAGAATGTTTAATTTCTCTTACTTTTGATTCATGGTATTCAAAGAATTATTCTTTAATATTTAAGTTCATAAACTTTGATTTTCTTCGTTAGTGTTTGTAAAATAGTCCACAGAAAAATATTAATGTTCTCACAATTGTTCTCATATCTGAATTTTCATTTAGTGTAAGTAACTCTTTCTCAGGCTTAGAATTGTCTTAATATTGCAAAGAAAGTAGAAAAACTGAAAAACATCCTCTAAATATTTATAAATGATAAAAGACAGATATTACATTTAAGGCTAAAAATAAACTTTACACAAGAATTTTAAACAACAGCTGTAAGTGAACAGGTCAGTAAGTTTGTGTGTGCCTTATAGTAGTGCTAAAAAGTTATCCACTTAAACAGTGTGGTAAAGTTTACATTTAAAATGCTCTATATGAAGATTAACACTTAAAACAGTGTGGAAACATTTCCACATTTAAAATGTTGTAGTCACAATATACACTTCCTATATGAAATGACAACAGTTAGGTATGTGTGGCTTCTGTGACAAAGAGAGAGATAACAAACACTCCTGGATTTGATACTCCCTGTCCAATCTGATCTTAGGGTAGTGAATAAGATATATAGCCTTGTTTGTGCCGTTCCTGAAGAATATCACTAGGATTGAAATGTCTGATTCGTTGTTTTATGGTTTAGATAACTTATTAAATATTTACTTAACTTTATTTTAGTATTATTATTGATATTCCCGATTCGTCTCCTGACTACAATTTCTGTTTTTTGGAATTGAGTTTGTGGTAAGATATGTACATAGTTATTGAATTTGTTATCTCTCTCATTCTCGCAGCAGCCATACTTATCTAATTGTGTTCATTTCATATTGCAGCAGCAATTTTTTCTTATCAGTTATACACTTACAGACTGCAGAAATTTTACATGTGAGAAATGTTGAAAAGTCAAACACATGAAACATAGCAAAGATGCACTACTAACAACACTGCAGACATAAAGTATATTAAAATGTTGGAGAAAAGATATACATTGAAACACTGCAGATATGTTGTACATTAAAATGTTGCAGAATAGATACACTGTGACAGCACTGCATAAATTTTGAATACTAAAATGTTGCAGAACAGATATACACTTGCAACACTGCAGAAAAGTTATACACCTGAAATGTAGACAAGATACACAACTTACAACACTGTATACATGTTGTATACTAAGATGTTGTTGAAAAGATAAACATTATAACACTGCAGAAAGTTGTACAATAACATATTGCAGAGACGACACATACTAATAGCACTACAGTAAAGATGTACACTTGAAATTTAGTTGGATACAGATTTACTATAGAAAAATTATACATTTAAAATGTTGTAGAAAAGTAACATGTACAAAACTGCAACAAAGTTGTATGCTTACAATTGACAGAGAAAATATTTACACTTAAACTGCAGAAAAACTGCACATATACAACATGAATGAAAACTATACAATATGACGACAGTTTTAACTCGTGCATGCTATAAATTATTTAGCTGCACAAATTTTACTGGATTATCATCTAAAGAGGGGTTAATGGAAAGAGGATCAACTCCGATGTATGAGTTTAATCCCATACGGCTCGGTCTCATTTCATCTATGTATCTGACTGTCTGCCTGCTGTCTGTCTGTCACTGGGGGATAAGTGACTGGGGGTGGGTGGAGGATGTGTGGGTGGGTGAGTGTGTGTAGGTTTGGGGGAGGGGGTCCTGCCTGTCTGTCTGTGTGTGTGGGGGGGGGGGGGGGGGGGGGGGTTCAGGATGTGAGGGTGTGTTGGTTGAGATTGTGTGGGCGGGGAAGTGTAAGTGGGGGAAATTGAGTGGGTGCGGGTTTTGTGTGTGGGTAGGTGCAGGATGTGTGGGTTGGCGGGGATATGTGTGGGCGGGGGACGTGTGGTTGGGGGATGTGTGTTTGACTGGGTGATTGGGGGTGTGTGGTGGAGGATGTGTGTTTGGATGTGGAGGATGTGTGTTTGGGTGAGGAGATGTGTAGGTGGGTGGATGTGTGGGTGGGTGATGGGTGGGTGGGTGCATGTATGTGTGCCTGGGGTGTTTGGGTGGGTGTTGGATGTGTGTGTGGGGGATGTGTGGTGAGATGTGTGTGTGGGTGGGGAGATGTGTGTAGGTGGGTGTGGGGGATAGGCGGATGGGTGGGGGCATGTATGTGTGCCTGGGGATGTGTGTGTGGTTTGGTGGGAGATGTGTGTGTGGAGGATATGTGGGTGGATGGGTGGATGGGGGATGGGTGGGTGGGTAATATTCATTGTTTATGTTTACAACATTCTTTTGACAATGTTCTTTTTTCCTATAGGAATGTATTATGCACTATTGATGACGAAAGATGAGTGATTGGAAGCGCCGAATGTAAGGCGGGCCTGCGTGCCCAATTTGCTACCCTTTGAAAATAAAGTCTGTTCGTTCGTTCATTCGTTCGTTCCACAGATCGGCCTGCTGTAAGCATTGCACAGAGAACGAACTCCATAGCACCAGTAATGATCTGAGCAGGTCTCTGAAAAACTGCACCTGTTAGCCGAATGGTGGCGTCTGAAAACAATGTTCAGATCACTTCACCAGATTGTCATCTGAATGTTTTATTAATTAATCGTGGTGTTCATAATGTTTGTTAAATCATTACCTTTAATTTTGTTTGCTAAATCATGTTTAGGATTACTGTGTCCAAATGTCTCTGATTACTTATACAATGTTTAGGTTTTCTGCATTTAATATCAAAAGTGCAGTGATAATTAACACCATATATACAAAGTCACAATGAAATCACTCTCACCACAAATAAGGTAAACTATATATATCAGTCTCATTCAGCTGCTTATGATATTCATGAAGAAATAACACACAGCTAGCAAAAACTCTGAACTTTTACAACAGAAACTATCACCGGCGCTCAAACAGAGAAAATTAAAAACATGATCACAGCAATCTGGTCCATCACAACTCAAAGCACTGAGAGATTGCTTATTAGGTAACTAGCCAACAAGACAAAACAACTGAACAACATCAAGCATGAAGACATCAAAATGTAAATCCTGTTAATATTAGTTAACTAGATTGAATTGTAAGAAAACAGAGATCATGGTCGTCTCCAAGAAAAAAGAAATGCCACATTGTAACATCCAAGTGAATGGAAATATTCTTAAACGGATGAATCAGTATAATTATCTCGGAACAGTCATAACATCTGATGGAAGATGCCTTGTAGAGATTAGATCAAGAATTACCATGGCAAAGGTTGCCTTCTGCAAAATGTAACACATGCTTACCAACAAAAAGTTGTCAACTGCTGTAAGAAAAAGAGTGTTGAAGTGCTATACAGAACACATATTGTTGTATGCTTGTGAAACATGGATAATTAACAGACAAGCCGAGAAACATCTAATGGCGGTAGAAATTTTAGCTTTGAGAAAAATGCAAAAGAATACCATGGACGGACAGAAAATCAAATAAGATAGTCCTTCAGGAGACAAATAAAAAACGGAGATTGATTGGAGAAATTAGGCGTAGACAGTCAAGATTTTTAGACATGTTATGAGGAGAAATGAACTTGAAAATTTAGTGACAACTGGCAAGCTTGATGGTAAGAGAGCAAGAGGAAGTCAGAGGGATAAATACCTTGATGGTCTGGCAGGATGGCATGGTCAGGACAGAAACACAGACCTGATTCGAGACTAGTGACCATGTGAGATAGCGAAAAATGACTGCCCATGCTTTTTGGCATGGCACATGATGATGATGAGCCAACAAGACAAAACAACTGGGCAACAACAAGCAAAAAGACAACAAAACATAAATCCCATCATTATGTTGGATCATCTGAACCAGTGATTCCCCAACATTTTTTGTCAGATGATCATTTTCCCCCTAACCAAGTTCCCACACACATCTTCTTCCATCCTTAATTCCCTATTACAGCATAAGCCCTCAGGCTGTCCTATCTTTTATTATCTCCTGCAGCTCGCGCCATGTCCTCCTCATATTATGCATAGCTGTTTCTATTTCTCTTCTCCATGTGTGTTTAGATCTCACTCTATTTTATTCGTCCAGTGGGTCCCAGTTGAAGGACTTTCTAGTTATACTATTCTCAGAGTTTTTTTTAAAAATCAGAGCTTTCCCCGTCCCTCTTGATTCATTGGAATCTGTCTAGTTCTACCCCTAAGCTCTGCATTAGTGAATCTGCCATTTCATTTTAGTCATAATCTGCTCAGGCACCAGTTAATGAACATCCCCCTCCCCACATGCAAATACACCCCTCTTTCTTAGTATTATATCTGCTGCAAATCGGTCCCTGAATCTGTTCACCATTCCCACAATACTGTAAATTAAGGAAACATTGTTCTAAAGTGACTACCATTTACACAATTACAACGTGTTGTAATGAGAGCAGGTCAGATACCTAGTTGTCTCAGAAAAGAGAGGAAAGATAGGAGGTCCTATGTGCAACCTCTGCTTTTTAATAATCACCTGGAAATTGTAAAGTATGGGTTTATTTCATCACTACCTGAAGAACATTTAAAACATTTTTTTCAAAAAAGCTAACCACATTGTATGTAATTTGCTTATGTGTATGAGGATGGCAATGAGAAAATGCCACATGAATTTCCAGAGAATAAGTCTACAAGTAATCACAAAGTTACATTTATGGTGAAGTGACAAGTTCAAAACATACGACACCAGTCTATCAGACTGAATAATCTACATGGCATATTTATTACAACAAATTGTGACTCAGTTGTGATGTTTACATGGAAGGCACACAAACAAGTTCAATGTAGGTCAGATATTTCGTTGTCACTATCATAAACTTCATTCAACAAAACTGAACAAAATGTGCAAACAGTATTATGTGTTGAAGATGCTGTAGTAGTGAAGAATCGTGACAATAATTTTGACTTTCTTCTCTAGGAATCAGTTTATTTTTGTCGCTGTGGAAATATATGACTACGGCTGAGTGACATTTTAAAATATTTGTAATGTAGTTATATCAGTGTTGTTTTATGGTTTTTATGATGTTTGTGTGTTAATGAAGGCTTTTCTTGCTGTAAAATTCACTCTGTCACTTTTGATAGTGTTCTTGTGCAGGTGACCTATTCCACTGTCTGTTTCCCCTGATTCACTCAGATGCTGCAGTAACACAACTGATATATCCAGGCTTACTAACAAATCATCTGCATCTGTGGCATAGGGGTTGGTGAAACTCATTTTCACAATTTCCCGACACACCGAGTCAAGGGTTAAAAATCAAGTGCAGGCGATTTGAAAGCAGACTGCTTTGAACTGATTTTGATGGTATGAGGCATTAGCTGTTCAGAAAGCAATTGCAAACGACTGAAAGTAAAATTGCCTAGTAAATCACAGACAGCCAATAATAGCTGGGGTTGACTGCAATTTCCTGTAAAGGATATGAAACTAACTATTTTTTAACCTACAAAGCTGATTAGATTTCATTCCCAGTTGAGATGGGCATGTATTTTCTCAGCTTCATAAGGGGGCACCAGAGACTTGTCTGGGCAGGAAAGGTGGTGAGAAAATAAACTGGACACACATCAAAATATCACCTAGCATATGTCAAGCTCTAACACTTTGTACCTCTACAAAGGAATCTGCTATTAGGTTACTGTTGTCTTTGTGTTAAGTGTGTAAATAAACATCACAATTCTGTTTCTGAGTACACAAAATAATCTTTGCGTTTTGCCTTTCGGACATATTTTTACACTTGAATAATGAAAACACAAGCAACATGTGACACGATTTATTGCCTGGCATAGTTCCCTATATCTCATCAGGTGCATACTATAGAATTAAATCAACGCAGAATACAACAACAATGAATCCTTAAGACTATGTTTTAATGTGAGTGTTACCATAGTAGTTATTAACTATCATGTCCTTTTGTTTACACAGCTAGGGGTTACATATGTATATTGTGGAAGCCTCTGCACATTTCAACATACATCTGTTATGTGTGGAGTACAAATGTGGAGCGCATGGTCTTTGTCAATTTTTTAAATACATTCCCTGAGGGCTAAAATTATGGCTTGATTCAAAACTTGTGATGAGTTGGTGGCCAAATGGATAGGATAAAGATTACACACATACAAGAGTTCTTAACACCTGGGATGGCACAAGTTTTAATCTATTAGAGGTAAAGAAAGTAAAAACTTGGCATGCACACAATGCACCAACAACTACCAGAGCATGTGGTGAGATGTATATCTTGGTCCTGTAAAGATCTTCCACCAGATACCAGCAATTGTAAATAACACTACAATTAAAGTTTTCTTTGTAGAAAATGTTTATTATCTTGTTGAGAGTTTAGTAAATTACCATCCAAGTTTCAAGAGTTTAGTATTCTTTTTACAAAATGTTTATGGTCTCCTTGAAGGTTTAGTAGATTACTATCCAAATTGCAATAGCTTAGTTTTCTTTTTTGCAAAATGTTTATGATCTCCTTGAATGTTAAATCAATTAATACACACCTTTCAACTGTTTAGACTTTTTGTTTACAAAATGTCTAAGATCTCCTTGAATGTTTAGTCAATTACTACCCACATTTCAATAGTTTGGATTCTTTTTTTTTTTTACAAAATGTTTATGATCTCCTTGAAAATTTAGTAGGTTACGATCAAGTTTCAAAAGTTCAGTTTTCTTTTTACAATATGTTTATGGTCACTTTGAAAGTTTAGTAAATTACTATCCAATATTCAATAGTTTAGTTTTCTTTTTGTAAAATGTTTATGATCTCCAAGTTTCAAATGTGAAAGATACTAGTGTCAATGCACCAACATTATTATCTATTACTCTATACTCACAAGACGAAGCGAAAATGACGGTACAATTTTTGTCCTCCTTTTCAAGACAAATAAACACATCAATAATCATAATGAGCATTATGCTGAATATTTACATCCTTATTTATAAAATAAACATGCCCTATAATCTAAAATGTAATGTAATAAACAAATAATAATAATAATATTAACAAGATCTTAACATAATAACATGCATGTATTCAGTTACATCAGCAATAAAAAATAGGCAAAATAATGTTAATACAGTGATATTATTCAATCACCTGATAAAATATAAACATAATGAGATCCAGATAAGGAAAGATAGATCAATATTTTGGAATACAAACATTACATAAAAGCCTCTTTGTACTTTGTATTTTTTTTTTTTTAATCCGCATATCCTTTACAGGACATCGCTGTCAACAGCAGCATCTTTCAGCTGTCTATTGATTTCTTGGCAAGATTATGCTCAGTAGTTTGCCACTGCTTTCTGAGCGACTGGCTCAGTTATCCCACAAGTCACCAGCGGGGGTCGAACCGCTTCCAGTTCTTGCCCGCTACGAGACTCTGTGTGATAGGGATTACGGAGAAAGTGTTGTAACCCCTCGGCCAGAGAGACTGGCTTTGTATACATAGCTTAAATCAAATATTTATATTGATGATCAAAAGAAAAACACATATTTGCTACCATGAAGCACACTTGTCAGTACTTAAATACCAAAAGCCTTTCTATTTTGGCCATATCTTGCCATGTTTCCTTGTAAAAAATTATTCAAAAGAGAACAGTTTAACGTAAGCAATGAAGGGGCAGACAATAGAATCTATTGACTGATTAATTTAAAGAGTGGACATATAGCTTTACAGAATAAACAGATCAGATTAGCATTAAAGAATGGACAGGTAATATTAAAGAATGGACAGATAGCATTAAAGGAAGGACAGGGCATATTAAAGAATGGACAGGTGGCATTAACGAATGGACAGACAATATTAATTATAATATTATAATATTAATGAAAGGACAGATTAGATTAAAGAATAGACAGATTAGATTAAATACTGAAATGGATAGATAACATTAAAGACTGGATAGGCTACATTAAAGAATGGAATTGACAAAATACATTAAAGAATGGAATGGATTTATAACAATAAAACATGGACAGTCAACATTAAAGACTGAAGAGACAACATTAAAACTGGATGGACTACATTAAAGACTGGACTGATAACATTAAAGAATGGTAAGATAACATTAACCAATAGATGAATGATATTCAAAAATGGACATTAAATAATAAAGTAAAGACAGATGGCAGTACTGCCATACGTTTATGTATTGCTAATGATAGGGACCAGTGAAAGACTGACTACTAACACATCATCTTGGCACCCCAACAACTCATACATGGATAATATATGGGAACTAACATATGGGGTAAAAGAGAAAACATTAGATTATTATATTTAGTCATGAAACAAAATAAAACAACACTACCTAAAAATGTAATTAAAAACCGATTTTAAGAAAGGCAGTAACATTTATAAAAATTATTTAAATATGTGAAAAACAATCTCATTTAAGTGAAATGACCATTCATTAACTTGAGCATATCTATTAAATCTACAAAGTCCATTTTATTGCAGTAAAATAATTGATCATTTATAAACATGATAAGATCTATACAAATTAAGGTTGTTACTGTAAAGTTACTTTGTTACTGTAAAGTTGCCCCTTGAAATAAAAATAGATTCTACAAATTCCAGTTTTCTTGCATTAAAAGAAAGGAAAAAATCATAAATATAATACAATTTACTTTGTCAACATCTGGTAATGTAAATGTGTACAACAAACTTCCATATAAATAAAGAAAAACATTACTGGTAATGTAATTGTGTACAACAACCTTTCATATAAATAAAGAAAAACATTTCTGGAAATGTAACTCTGTAAAACAACCTTTCATATAAATAGAGAGCATATATTAGAAAAAAACAGTGTTAATGTATAAGATAAACAGCCAAACATCTTAGAAAGCTAACAACAACAAAAAACTTAAAAAGGATAAATGGTAGACCCAGAGCAGATCTTGCCACTGCTTGGGTTGTGAAGCTTTAGGCCTTCACATATTCTAGGCCATGGCATATGAGAAGGATGGCCCTTTCCCAGCCTCACTGCCATTCCTTCTCAGAAAACTTACAAAACTACAGAGAAACTAACTGTTCAAATACAAACCAAAAACTATGCAGATTTATTTTGGAAACAGTGAAACAATCACTTGATATAAACAATGAAGGAAATAACCAGTGCTAAAGCTTCACTTTACAGATTCAAAACAAAAACAAAAATAGTAAAGCGGGGTAAACAAGAGGGCTGAAGTATAAAATGGAAGACTAATTTGTTAAAGAAAACTATGGACAAATGGGTGCAGTAAAAGTGGCCGATATAGTTCCATGGAAGATGGTGTTGTATGGGAGTGAAGGTTCCGCTTACACTTTGTCAGAACATTGTGAGGTGAGGTAACCAATTAACTGCCTTTCCCCCTTTCGATTTTCAGATATATATTTAGTAATTTGTGTGTTATAGGGACCCCCATAAGGGAAGCAAAAAAACATTAACACTGTAACCGGCCACACATGTCATAAGAGGCGACGAAGGAGGGTTGGCATGAGTCTGTCTACCCCAACCGCACACAAAAACTGTTGGCATGAGACTGGATACCTCAACCGCACAAAAACTGTTGACATGAGACTGGCTACCTCAACCACACAAAAACTGTTGGCATGAGACTGGCTACGTCAACCGCACAAAAACTGTTGGCATGAGACTGGCTACCTCAACCGCACAACAAACTGTTGGCATGAGACTGGCTACCTTAACCGCACAAAAATCTGTTGGTGTGAGACTGGCTACCTCAACTGCACAAAAATGGTTGGCACGAGACTGGCTACCTCAACCACACAAAAACTGTTGGCATGAGACTGGCTACCTCAACCACAGAAAAACTGGCTGCAAAATTCAGGAAATCTTGAAAACGTTTACAAAGGGCTTGGTGTAATTTGGCTCAAGGTTTGTACTTCACTGGGTGATGAAAGATAGAACAAGGAGAAAGCAAATACAATTTGTGGAAAGTCCAAACTGAAAGCTCACTGAGTGGATGTCATCTGCAGACGGACCTCTCATGATTTGCTTGGGGAGTGGCCTGTGGTGAACAAAATGTCCAATATACAGAAGTGAGGTTAAGCAGCCATGTGCAGGACATGACGATTCCTTGGGTGAGCCCAGTACCAGAACACTATATGTCAGTTCAGCAATTATGGAAGCCTCCTTGGATGGTGGGGAATGCCTATGGTCTGCCCCTGTCTTCCCTCTGACCGGGATGTCTTCGGCTGTTCTAACTTGACCAGCTGGGATGTAGGTAACACCACAACAGTGAGAATCAAATTTCCTTTGAAACACCCGGGAAGGTTAACCCGGTCAACAAATGCCTACAGAAGTCAGATGTGTCAGCCAAAAGGCGCAAGTATTGCAGCTCTGCACAATGCAATTACGTCAGAAAAACACTCCAAATGAACGAATGAACGCAGAAGAAGAAGAACAAGGAGAATCTTTTTACTAGGCTGGATCCACTACAGAGTTATAACATGATGCTTGTTCCAAGGCACCAATGACTGTATGGTAAATATAAAATGATTGTTGTAGTCGCTTGGCAATTCATATTGTGTAATCTGGCTAACTATAAACACACAGTCCCATTGTTTGGTTTTCAAAAGTGTGGTCTGGTTTAATTTGTAAAGAATCATTTTCTCCCACAACCCTCCCTAGATGCTCCAGTTTTCTCTCACAAATCACACAAGACGAATCCAGTATAAAGCATGAACTTCATAAATGTGTATATATTAGAATCATACAGGTTATCTAAATTTTTATCACTATGTTCTCTAATTTGAAAACTAGCCTGAGTGGTGGCCTATTCAGCTGGCTATCTTTTATTTTCAACTGTCAAGAGAATTTTTTTAACATGCTTGATGCACACACAGGTCCTATTTGTCACCCTTATTTGAGATGTCTAATCCACTACCTGAAGATCGGAACAGGACATTGTAGACTCATAGCACACCTCCACATTGACTCTGCCACATGCAACTATGGAGGACCAAAGCAAACACTAGAGTATGCCCTACAAGAGTGCGCTGACTTTGTCAGACAGAAAGAAGAAATCTGGCCACAGACGCAATACTCTGAGATAAACTCTGGGGATTGTGAAGACCTCAACTCAATACTATGACACAAACTCTGAGGACTGGTGAAGGTCTCAACTCAATACTCTGAGACAAGCTTTGGGGGCTGGTGAAGATCTCAAGCGAACCATCCTGAAAAAGATGCACAGCAAACTGTGATCACTGAAGAAGGACGAGTATAGAAATTGGCTGTTTTGTTTTTTTTAAAAGTTAGTTAGAGATGGACATCGTACCTCTAATCCTCTTGCTCCTGCTGACATTCACATGAGTAAACAAGGACTGTCACTGTCAATCCTGCTGGCTATGAGGGTCATGGTGTAATGTATTTTCAGATCTTTCACATACACTTTGTCATAACACCAGTTAAACCTCCTTGGCCCCTTTACTTCCCAGATATGTATACAGTAACATGTGTACCTGGGGCTCATGAGAAAAGCAAAGAATAGTAACACTGTAACCCACCATGTATGTCATAAGAGACGATGAAGGAGGGTTGGCATAACCCTGGCAACCTCATCCTGTAGAAAACTTTAGATGCAGAAGCCTTTTCAATCGGTTCTTTCTGATTTGCAAATGTTTTTTATAAACATGTGCAAACTGTGAGCACTAGAATGATCTGAACTGACAGGGTGGATTTGAACTGTTATTCTAAGTTCTGTGCACTGTGGGTTCCAAAACAACTCACATTCACAAACTTCAAAACATGAATTCAGTTTGATGATGCTTAATTTCCTACTTAATTAGTATGTGCATCTCGCACTTCATGGGATGCGTGTTCTACTTCTAAATCAGGTGAATGGTTTTTGTCTACCAGAGCGACTATGTAAGTTTTATCAAGTTAACCTTTCAGCCTCGAACCTACAAGTTCAGCTTGCTTCTCAGACAAATTCAAAATTCACATCCTGAACATGGTCATTCAAGCCCCTAGTGAAAAGAAATATTCCTCATTGGAAGAACAGTGTTCTGAAGTGGTAGATGAGAAAATTGACTTCTCTCCTTGGGATGTGCTCTATCTTCATTGATTACTCATCACTTTATGTTACTGGAAATTCAGCACTGCGCGGAATTGGTTTTATACTGTAAATACAAAATGCTTAGAGAAGTGTTCTGTAATATTTCTATTTGAAAGACAGGATCTATTTTTATTACTAATAATGTAAAGCTACATTTCCCAGGATTTACAGGTAATCTCACTACACCTAGCAGAGGAAATGGAATGATTACTGCACGTAGTAGAAGAAATGGGAATGATTATGTCAATTCACGGAATGACAAAGTATCTAATTAAACACAATTTTGATGAGAAAAGTAACAAACAAAATACTTGAGCCAGCTGTTATCACTGTGAAATCTATAAGCAAAACAAGATGCAGAAGTTATGTGATTAATTAGAAAGTACTTAATTTTTTATACCCTGTATATGCAAAATAATGTATGAATGTGACATCACATGAATATGGGTATATCTTAAAAATGTAAACTTAGAACTCCAATCAAATTCTTCAGGCAAACTTGATTTTGACCAGCATAAGCAAATATACCTTACATTTGTGGATACTAATGAAACAGCATGCATATGTTTATGTGTATCTATGTATAGCTGTATGTATACCGATAAGAATATATAACTATATACATACATCAATAGATACACACAATTGGGGTCCATAAGGGAAGCAAAGAATAGTGACACTATACCTTACCACGCATGTCATAAGAGGCGACAAACAGGGTTGGTATGAGACTGGCTACCTCAACCCATAGTAAACTTGAGTTGTAAAATCCAAGCAATCATGAACAAGCCAATATAGGGGTTGGCACAAGTTAGTGGAGGGTCTATGCTCCAAGGTAGCAGAAGAAGAATATTCATGCTCATGCTCTCTCTCTCTCTCTCACTAACTCACTCTCTCTCACGCATGCACACACGCACAGAGAGAGAGAGAGAGAGAGAGAGAGAGAGAGAGAGAGAGAGAGAGAGAGAGAGAGAGAGAGAGAGAGAGTAGAGTTGAGTTGAGTTGAGTTGAGTTGAGATAAGAACCGACATCACTGCACTCAGAACATTCCCATACTAGCCCCGTCCTCTCGTCCAACAGCCAAAGAAAAGTCATACTACTAATCGTTCCCACCACAATGATTGAAAGTTTACCTTGTCTTCCATCTCAGTTTTGAAATTCTTCCAGAACCCCTGCCAATCCCCCGCAAAGTCATTCTTTCCACATGCAGGTTCTCAACATGATCCCCCGCATTCTCCACCTTTTCCCACAGACGCTCGACCACCTCTTATAGGTAATCTATCACCAAGAGGTGCATTCCCTGCCAGCCTATCAGCCTGTTCATTCTCCCGCACTCCTGCATGGCCAGGGCAAAGAAATCCATACAATTCTCACAATTTGTGACCTCTGAAGCGAGGATACACACACAGTAAAGCGAAGTAAAGAACCCGATCCCATGCATCAGGATGTTATGGGTTTATGGTGTTAGCCCCATATTTGTATAGCCTACTGAACACTGGATGTGGTCAATATCAAGCCAGCATCTTTACTTTCTGGAGTATTTCCTGGTAATCATTAGACTGGGTCGACCTGGGAGCAGAGGGCTATTTTATTATATCCTTGTTTTGAGAGGGATTTTAACAAATGACCCCCAGAACCGACAGGCAAGTGTGCTAGCTACTTAGCTGCCACAGTTGAAACACACAAGTATACATAACAGAAATTACCACAGATAAATTAATAAAACAGCAGTAATTTACAATTACAAAGACGTGTCAGAAGACATTTACTGTTATATACTGGGGGTGATTGTTTTGACTAGAAAACAAATCAGTTAAATAGTTCATTTCAGGCAAACAGTTCGGTGCGTGCCCAACAGTAACTAGTTAATTCTATTCTAACAAAAATCAGGCAAATAGTTCTGTGCATTCCAACATGGACAACAAAACCAGTTGTATAATTCATATTATTCTAACACAAATCAGTGAAATAGTTCCATGAATTCTAACAATATAAATTCTACAATCCTGTTCTGGAACATTGTCTGGACAGCGAGACCTTCAATTGAGTCCAGCTGCCATAGCAATGTTGGGCCGAAGACGATTCCAATATTCTGTGACTGCATGCGGTTCTTGTGACTCGCCTCCATGACTCTGAAAACAATACAAGTTTGAACCTGAAACAGCTGCAATAATTACATTAATTTGCAAATCTATGTTATATTTCTTGTGCAATAAGTCCTTGTCCTTGAAAGTTAGAAAGAGTTCTACTACACAGAACCAATTTTAACATATGACTGTGAATCCTGGACAATTAGTAAACAGGCAAAAACATTTCTAGAAGCCTTGGAGGTGTGGTTTTACAGAAGAATTCTGAAAATTAATTTTACAGCCAAAATTAGCAATCTGGACATTTTAAGGGAAGCTAAGTCGCAAAGACAGCTTATCACAAACACCAGAAAGAAGCAGTCATCGATTTTTGGCCACATTATGAGAAGAAAAAAAAAACTGGAACATGTGACAACCAGACAGATTTGTGGAAAGAGAGATAGTGGAAGACAGCGAGAGAAAATTCTTGACAGTCTTGTGTGGAAAGGAGTCAACATACAAATGGATCCATGCCACTGGAGATCATAATTTGTGGGGAAGCATGATTGCCCATGCCAGTTGTCAAGGCACTAGATGATGATGAGAGAACAAGAGAAATACCCGTAAATCAAGAGGTGTAGAAAAGATGCCCGTGATGGATAGAACATACATAATGAGAAAAATTGAGAATAGTATCACTAGAAAGGCCTTTGCCTGAAATCCCCAGAGCAAAAGAAATAGAGGAACATCTAAAAAGCTGTGGGGAAGAGAAGCAGAGACAGAAATGAATAATACAAGAAAGTACGTGGATTGAGCTGTGTGGGGTAGCTCAGGATAGGAGGGCTCAGAGTAGGTTGGTTAAGGGCCTATACCCAAAGGGGGAAAAAAGGGCGAAAGAAAAAGGAGAATATCACATTATCACTACCTTATCATCACCATATCATCACGTTATCATCACCTTATCATCACCAAATTATCAACTCATCACATTATCATCTCACATTACCATCACATTATCATCACCTTATCATCACCATGCCAGTCTCCCTGGCCGAGGGGTTAGCATCTTTCTCCGTAACCTTGAATACTCTCGTGGTTTTGTGAGCGCACGAGAATTGAAAGTGGTTCAAGTCGTGCCAGTGACATATGAGAGTATGGAGCCGGTCGCTCAGAAAGCAATGGCAAACTACTGAGCGTAATCTTGCCAAGAAATCAAAAATCAGCTGAAAGATGCTGATGTTGACAGCGATGTCCTGTAAAGGATATGCAAAATATTTTTTTTAATCATCACCATATCGTCACCATATCATCCTGTCCAGAGACCTGTTGGAACTCCATGATCAAATCATGTCATGGTGATCACCATGACTGAATGGATAAGAGCACTCGTTCTTAAACATCCGATGTGCTCATACTGAGATAGAAGGTTCAACCTCTGCACTGATCAGTTGAACTAAAATGTTGACTTCTTATCCTTGACTTGGGGATGTAAATTACAAGTACCTTTGAAGTATGAGTGGGTTTCGCCTGATGGCGAGGGACGCTGGCAATAGGGAAAGCTAATCCACACACAAAATTCTGTCCAGCACTACTAGAAGTATTGTGTATGGACTACGCTTGAGTTCAAAATGAGCGAGCAAAATAAACATATCATGTCATTGTCACCAGTTCTCAGTAAATCTACTCAGCTGTGCCTGAACTACACATTTCTGGTTTATTTGCCAGTTGTACTTGTTTCAAACAGATCTCATTACTTAATGTGAAAAGCATAGGAACCCAGTTCAATACTGATGACCGTTTACCCTTCATATACCATTTGGTCAGAGAAATATGAACCCAACACCTGCAAAAGGGAGGTGCCTTAGTGACATGGTAAAGTGTTTTAAGTACTAATTATACAAATCTTAACATTACAGGGCCACTGTTAAACACACACTTACCTGCGCAGATGCTGAAAAAGAATCTTAAGAGTTGCATGATTGCATCTCGGCAGATCTGACACCGCAGATTTAAATGCTGACAACTTGTCTTTTCTTGACTCTTTCTCTGTAAAAAAATAATTTTTGTAATACAAAATTTCTTTTATATCTGTTTGAGCCTTGTATTTGAAAAGCGAATAAAGGAAGTTGAAAGAACAATGATAGATCAGTCACAGTTGGTGAATATTTATGAAAAGCATCTGTTTTAAGAATAGTAAATAACAGATCTGATTAACAGCAAATTACATCTTACATTTTGTGTAGAAAATTAGCAAATACTAAACTATAAATACAATTTATTTAATCTCTTTCTCTAAACACAAAACTTACAGAAATGTCTCACAAATGCAACTTTGTCCAGTTTACTTACATACATTTCATTTGTTATTGTGTTTTGTAAACAAGTAACAGTGAAAGGTTAATTAACCTGCTTTTTAAGTGTTCTTAAACTAAACTAACACACAGAGTCAATTGGTAAATACTAACCAATGGCATACAGGAGTGGATGGCCAATCAGGCATGATAATGGTTCTGCTAGTCTAAATATGGTTCAACGTCTGCATTCATCATCTCACTAAGTGAGGGGAAACTGGCACCTACCGTGTTTCCCCGAAAATTAGACCAGGTCTTATATTAATTTTAGCATTACAAAATGCACAAGGGCTTATTTTCGGGGGATGTTTTATATATATATATATATATATATATATATATATATATATATATATATATATATATATATATCTTTGTGTGTGTGTGTGTGTGTGTGTGTGCGCTCGCGTGTACGTGCATGCGTTCGTGTGTGCGTGCATGCATGTGTGTGTATATATATATATATATATATATAATTTTTTTTTCTTTTCAGATGCAAAAATCTACATTTATTCATGTACAAAATTCTACATTTATTCAAATACAGCCATGTCATCTTATTATTTAACATGTTTTGAATTATGAACCACATCCATTCATTATCAAGTGCGCACCAGTGGCGTCTGTACTCCGACTGGCCATTAGGCAACAAGTCTCTCATTTTAGCTGACGATCTAAACTAGAACTTATTTTAGGGGTAGGTCTTGTATTAAAAGCATCCTGAAAAATTGTGCTAGGGCTTATTTTCGGGAAAACACAGTATTCCTCTGTATATTCAGGCTTACAAAATGTGATGGCCCTGTCACGTCATAGATCCATGCCAGGTTCCTGCTTCAGGACTTGATTTTTTTACTTTAAAGACATGGGTTCTTAATCCCTCAGTTAGGCAATTTGTAAAAATCTGGCCTGCACATGGTTTGGTATCCCCTAGGACAAATATCCTGTAAAACCCAGTCTTGTAACCCTTCTTGGTGGACACTATTAAAACAATAAATCCCTTTTGATAATTTTCCTTTTTATTTAGACAGCACAAAAGATATTAAAAAATGAATAAATGTACTTACTAACTGCTTCAATAAACTTGGGATACAAGCGGAAAGTAAAGACAGGCTCTTTCAGCTCACGGAAGAACATTTTCAGAGCACCAGTTAGCACATTGATGTCCCATTGTTCGTCATACAAGTTGTAATTATCACCTGTGGAGATGGAGATAGTTTTTAACCATCAAATCTTCACCTTGTAAGTCTTTGGTGTTAAATGAATCATTAAAAAAACATAACTGTAAATCTGTCTTGAAGTACATATAATAAGTACTGGTCTTAATGTGATTAAAAGTAAGCCGGTCTAGAAAAGTACACCTTTGTCTTAATGTGTAGAAAAGTACACCTTTGTTTTGATGTGAATGTGGGTAAATATTTGTCTTTGTGTGTGTGCAAATAAACTTTGATCCAGATGCATGTACGAGAGAGCTTCAAAAGAAAACCTTAAATTTTTATTTGGGTGAATACATTCTGAAAAAGTACATAAAAAATAGGTCATTTTTTCGATGTAGTCATCACTGCATTCAATGCAAGTCCTCCGGTGCCAATAAAATGCTTGGATACCTGTAGAAAAATATTAATGCGTGTGTAACCATTCATGCCCCACTTGCTGTAACTCTTCACAGAAGTCACGCTGTTTTGAAACTTCCTGCTCCATTCATACACTTGCTGGACTGAGAGAGACACATCACCATATTGGACCTTCATTCGCAGATGAATTTCTATAGGTTTTATCCTTCACTGATCAAAATACGGGTAACAGAACACTGCTCCTCTATGGTGCATGTCAAAAGTTGGGCGGTCATCTTTAAACTGTCTTTATGATGTCACCGTGTTTGTCTGCACCATGATGTCATGTGCTAAACATGCTTGACATCCTTAACAACAATATTGACAGGTTACGAGACAATGCCATGGCTATTGTAATTTCTATCACACGTTTACGGTTTTCATTTGAAGTCCCCTCGTACAAGTAAATCTTTGTCTTGGTGTGTGTACATGCAAAACTTTTTGTTGATGTTTATACAAGTTAATAGCTGCCTGGATGCTATACAAGTAATCTTTGGCTTGATGTATGTACATATATATCTTTGTTTTGGTGTTTACAAATAAATCTTGATATCAATGCATCTACAAGTAAATCTTTGACTTGATGGTTGTATATGCAAATCTTTGGCTGGGTGCCTGTATATGTAAATCTCTGTCTTGACATGTATAAAAGCAAAACATTAGTCTATAGAAATATGTTGATCATGTGTGCAATACACCAAGGTAAATGTGGGCAGTTTCCACTATAAGAATAAAGCAGAGAGTTTAATAGGGGCAGATTATGGGTAGGATGCATAGGTCTGCGAAGCTACTAAAATTAACCCTTGAGAAGAACAGGAACCTTTGTGATCTTACCGAAACATTCATAACCATGACCACACTGAAGCTGCAATGATTAGAATTCTGTGGGCAGCAAACACATAGGTGAAGGCACTCATCAACGAAAACACTGATGAAAAAGATGTCCTGATCTATGCAGTTGAAATACAATGATGAAAGAGATGTCATGATCTATACAGATCAAATACAATGATGAAAGAGATGTCATGATCTATACAGACCAAATACAATGATGAAAGAGATGTCATGATCTATACAGATCAAATACGATGATGAAAGAGATGTCATGATCTATACAGATCAAATACAATGATGAAAGAGATGCCATGATCTATACAGATCAAATACAATGATGAAAGAGATGTCATGATCTATGCAGTTGAAATACAATGATGAAAGAGATGTCATGATCTATACAGATCAAATACAATGATGAAAGAGATGTCATGATCTATGCAGTTGAAATACAATGATGAAAGAGATGTCATGATCTATACAGATCAAATACAATGATGAAAGAGATGTCATGATCTATACAGATCAAATACGATGATGAAAGAGATGTCATGATCTATACAGATCAAATACAATGATGAAAGAGATGCCATGATCTATACAGATCAAATACAATGATGAAAGAGATGTCATGATCTATACAGATCAAATACAATGATGAAAGAGATGCCATGATCTATACAGATCAAATACAATGATGAAAGAGATGTCATGATCTATGCAGTTGAAATACAATGATGAAAGAGATGTCATGATATATACAGATCAAATACGATGATGAAAGAGATGTCATGATCTATACAGATCAAATACGATGATGAAAGAGATGTCATGATCTATACAGATCAAATACAATGATGAAAGAGATGTCATGATCTATACAGATCAAATACGATGATGAAAGAGATGTCATGATCTATACAGATCAAATACAATGATGAAAGAGATGCCATGATCTATACAGATCAAATACAATGATGAAAGAGATGTCATGATCTATGCAGTTGAAATACAATGATGAAAGAGATGTCATGATCTATACAGATCAAATACAGTGATGAAAGAGATGTCATGATCTATACAGACCAAATACAATGATGAAAGAGATGCCATGATTTATACAAATGCATCAATGTTTGCTATTAATGATGGACACAGGCATTCACAGCACGCTCATGTCGAAGCCAGTGGTGATTTTGCAACACCCATGATAAGTCTCTGTGGCCAAAGGCTTGAGAACGCAGTTCGTGAGCTGCTTACCAGGCATTCGAAACGCAGCCGCGACCAATTTGTGCAGCAGACCGTGTCACGTTGCATCATAACGGGTCGGTATGGGAGCCGGTCGTTCAGAAAACAATGGCAAACTACTGAACATAAAAACTTGCCTAGTACATCAACAGCAGCTGAAAAATGCTGGTGTTGACTGCAACGTCCTGCAAGGAATATGCAACATTTAAAAAAGAAATGATAAGTCTAATGATGGAGGTGATGGAGGTGCAAAGGCAATAGTCTGGCTGGAATCACAAGGCTACACTCAGGCTTATATATTGAGTAACTCAATAAGTACGATACAAAGAGTCTTATTCTTCTTCTCCTTCTTATTCTTCTTCGTGAACCTTCAGACATCAACCTAAAAATATTTAAAGAAAACAGCAGTCATCCTGAGGTTTTGATATCTCGATTGAGTTTGTCCTCAGATGGAGCAGGTGTATGCAAAGTAATTTTCACTGCTCTGATTTTTTTTAAGTCAATGTGGGTGCAATGTTAGGCAACGGTTAGAGAAGTCATTACATCAAAGATCATGCAAACTCACATTCAAATTTGTGCTGGCCCATGCATGTGATGGGGGAAATGAATGAACTGACAAAATTTGGCTGGACCGACTATATGCATGAGAAAGTCAATCAATCGACAGATATACTCAGCACTCTGAAAGAGTCAGTTGAACTAAGGGTTTGTAATGGGTGTCAAGTGACATCAGTGTTCAGGATGTGGAAACCAGCAATAACGGTTATACTGTCTGAACAGAACAGCTTATGGAACACAATAACAAGAGGACTTCTAACAAAGAACTGATCCAATTGGCCACTCTACACTGATAGACTTGAAGTGGAGATTTGAAGCACCTAAGAATTTGTCCAGAGTGCAAGGATTATAATCTACTAATATCTGACACATGGTTGAGGACAGGCCACTGTAATTTCACTATCGGTTACATCTTCCGCAAGCCAAAAATGAAAACAGGTCCTATATATTAATATAAACAGTCTGAGATTACAATTAAAATTACTTGGCAGGAATGTAATTTACATAAAACACTAAAAACAGGTCTAGATCTGATATAATGATGTGAATTGTATTACACTGTTTGGTTAAGCCTGTGGCTCAGTACATCAGACTGCGACAAGCATTTTTGGGGTTCGCTTTCCCTAGTCTTTGACAGACAAGCAAATCTACCTTTGTCTTGTTCCTAACCCTTAACCCATGCAACATGAGAGACACTACCAGTAGCTATGCTACTGTAAGCATAGCTCTTGGGGTCTTTGGAAGATGTAAACCTCTCTATCATCAAGGTTGAGATACAAAAGAGGGGCAGTTCTAGATCACATAACCCTCAAAATAATACCTAAGATTATATCAGATTCTGGAACAAAAGTTCTAAAGCAGACTATAAGAAATACAGAGCTTAGTTTAAGACAGGCTGTATCATCAACATCATCATCATCATCATCATCAAGCACCTTGCCAGCTGGTGTAGGTGTTCATGTCTCTCCACAGAGCTTGGTATTTGGTGTTCTGGATCAACTCTGCTGATATTCCTCTGTGCCACCATCTCAGTCTATCCAGCATCATTTCTCTTGGTCTGCCTCTCTTCCCTTTGATCTTTCCAGTCATTATGCTGTTCTCCAATGCCTCTCTTCTCATCACATGACCAAAGAAAGCTGTTTGTCTCTTTCTTATTGTTGAATAGAATGTTCTAGTTTCATTAGCTTCTATCAGGCAGTCGTTGTTAGTTACTCTGGCAGCCCAAGGAATTTGCAACATTCGTCTCAGGTACCACATCTCTATTGCTTCCAAGTTCTTCCTAATTTTTTAATTTACATTCCAAGATTCACTGCCATACAGCAAAACAGGTTCTATATAGCATTTCAGAACTCTCTTTCTATCTATCAACGCAAGCCAAAATTGTGTAAACAGAAAGACATGTTAGTCAGCTTAAAATTACTGTGGTAGATAAGTGACATTACTGTGCGAATATGTGTATATTTCAACTTAAAGGATTTATCTAGTTAATTCACGTAAGTTGTGCGATTTCTGCAGTATGTACCTGACGAGATGCAGCGAAATATGCCAGGCAATAAATCGTGCAATCTATTGTTTGTGTCTTCGTTATTCAAATTCACTACGGGAAAACATTGTTTTGAATCTCTTTCTTACATTCAATGATAGTGACTTATTGCATAAGTCAGCTTTTGTTTGCAATATTCTGTTAATAATCTATGTTGTGCATCTTCCATAAGATGTTATAATTGCCCTAAGTATTTAAAATTATCCACTTGGTAAGAATTTTCCCTTCTATTTCCATTTAGAAGGTGGGTTGTAAGAAATGGATGACTGAAGAAATTTTACAACTAATGGAAACAAGAAGACTCAACAAAAATAATCCTGCATATATGAAGAAATTCACACACAAGTCATAACATTATGTAAGGAGGCAAAAGAAGCATGGCTTGAGAAAAATTGCATAGAAATTGAAAAACAACACAACAGTCAAAATACCAAATTAGTGCACCAAAAAATTCAAGAACTTACTAATAAAAGAACAAGAACATCAGCAATCTGTCTAAAAATTGAAGATGGCAAAATCATAATAGAAAAAGATCAGATTCTACATGAATGGTCAGATTATGTGAAAAACCTTTATGATGATAACAGAGATGAACAGTATGATATTCAATTTAATAATGAAGGACCGCCAATTTTGAAGATAGAGGTTCGAAATGTTCTTAAACATATGAAAGCTGGTAAGACCCCGAGTTCAGATAACATCACAACAGAAATGATTAAAGCTTTAGAAGAATATGGAATAGATCAAGTCACCAGACTGCTGAACACATTATATGATACCAGAGATATACCTTCTGAATTATGTAATTCTGTATTTATTGCAATCCCAAAGAAATCAGGAGCCTTAGAATGTGATCAACATAGAACAATTAGTATAATGAGTCACATCATGAAGATTTTGCTACGAATTATCATGCAAAGAGCGAGGAAGAAAATACAACCTGAAATAGGGGAAGAACAATGTGGGTTTGTAGAAGCCTTATAAAAAACAAACATATATTGGAAACAACAAGCTGCCATAAGGATTGTTAATGAAGTGGGACAATATCAGCCTATTAAGAGAGGTGTGAGACAGGGATGTATAATGTCTCTAAATCTTTTTTCCCTATACAATGAAAATATTTTTCGGAATGTAGAAGATATAAATGGAATCATCATTAGAGGATGAAACATAAATAACATTAGATATGCAGATGATACAGTATTGATTGCAGACAATGAGCAGAATCTGCAACAATTAGTAGATGCGGTTGTTGCACCCAGTGAACAACTGAGGTTAGAATTAAATTGTAAAAAGACACAGATTATGGTCGTCACTAGGAAGAAAGAAATACCACAAGTAATTGGGAATATTCTTCAACAAGTGAATCGGTACAATTATCTTGGAACAGTCATAGCATCTGATGGGAGGTGCCTTGAAGAGATTAGAACAAGAATCGCCATGGTGAAAGTAGCCTTTAGCAAAATGAAAAACATACTGACCAATAAAAAGATGTCAATTGAAATGAGAAAAAGAGTGTTGAGGTGCTACATAGAACCTGTACTTTTGTATGGATGTGAAACTTGGACAATGAGCAGTCAAGCTGAAAAACATATGATGGCTGCAGAAATGTGGTTTCTGAGGAAAATGCAAAGAATACCATGGACAGACAGATAAACCAATGACCAAGTACTACAGGAGACAAATGAAAATCGTAAATTGATTAAAGAAATTAGACGTAGACAGTCAAAAATTTGTGGACATGTTATGAGAAGAAATGGACTGGAGAACTTAGTGACTACTGGCAAGATCGAAGGGAACAGACCAAGAGGAAGACTGAGAGGAAAATACCTGGATGGCTTGGCCACATAGCATGGACGAGACAGGAACACTGAGCTGATCCATGACGCTGGTGATCGAGTGAAATGGTGAGTCATGACCGCCCACGCTTTCCAGCATCGCACATGATTGATTGATAGAGAGAGATCTCAAATCCCACAAAAACAACATCCAAGACCGTGTCTGAAATTAGAATAGGTTTAAATCAACAGAAGACAAAACTGAGGTAGCGGCTGACCTGTATCGACTATGCAGCGCAATCTTTGGATTTCAGCCATGTTGCCACTGATCCTGTACAGACCATCATGAGTTATTCCTGAAAGAAATATGTTGAAACAGTTGTCACAAATATATTGAAACAGCTGTCACAAACATATTGAACCAGCTGTCACAGACATGAAACAGCTGTCACAAACAAGACAGAAGGGCATGGTTAACCAAACTATATCAAATATCATCATCATCTAGTGGCTTGAACAGTGCATAACTTTTCCCTCAAAGTTTTTCACAATATCTCTCTATCATAAGCCAGATGCCTTGACTGTATCTGTCACATCTTAAATCCATCTATGTTGTGGTCTTCCTCTCCTTTGCCTTCCCAGTATAAATCCCTCCACAATTATCTTTCCAAAACTTCATGTCTTTTTACATGTCCAAAATACTTCATGTTCCTAATTTTTGTTTGTCTAATAACCAATCTTCTTAAATGTTGAGTTTTTGATGGATAGATCTGTTTGTTTCCTTTCCAGATAATAACAAAATAATATAACAATGTTTAAACTAAACAATATCACAATATCATTAATATTAAAACCCAAAAAAAAAATATAATATTTTTAAGAAGTTAGAGTGACATGTCCTTTGCAGGATGTCACAATCAACCCCAGCATTTGCTAAGCATTTTAGTTCCGTCAACTAACATAAATTATAAAATAATACAATAATATTAAAACAAACAAAAATAATCAACCAATATAACAAATTTAAAATTAAACAGCTGTCACAAACATGTTGAAACAGCCATCACAAACATGTTGAAACAGCTGTCACAGACATGTTGAAACAGCTGACACAAACAAGACAGAGGGGCATGGTTAACCAAACTATATCAAATAATATCATCATCTAGTGGCTTGAACAGTGCATAACTTTTCCTCAAAGTTTTTCACAATGTCTCTCTATCATAAGCCAGATGCCTTGACTGTATCTGTCACATCTTAAATCCATCCACGTTGTGGTCTTCCTCTTCTTAGCCTTCCCAGTATACATCCCTCCATAATTATCTTTCCAAAACTGCATGTCTTTTTACATGTCCAAAATACTTCATGTTCCTAATTTTTGTTTGTCTAATAACCAATCTTCTTAAATGTTGAGTTTTTGATGGATAGATCCGTTTGTTTCCTTTCCAGAGAATAACAAAATAATATAACAATGTTTAAACCAAACAATATCACAGAACACATTAATATTAAAACCCCCCCAAAAAATCAACTATTGTTTTTAAGAAGTTAGTGGCATGTCCTTTGCAGGATGTCCCAATCAACCCCAGCATTTGCTGAGCAATTTAGTTCTGTCAACTAACATAACAAATTAAAAAAATAATACAATAATATTAAAACAAACCCAAAAAATCAACCAATATAACAAAGTTAAAACTAAAACAGCGGTTAGTCACCTGCTCAGTTCAGTACCTAACACAACCCAGACCAAGTGTCATCCTCTGAGGTACTTGAAGCTTGACAGTCACATAACTAACTCACTAGCACAGCCCTACCTTTTGATTCAACAGCTGCTATAACACTTGACAGTTACATAACTAACTCACTAGCACAGCCCTACCTTTTGATTCAACAGCTGCTATAACACTTGACAGTTACGTAACTAACTCACTAGCACAGCCCTACCTTTTGATTCAACAGCTGCTATACACTTCACAGTTACATAACTAACTCACTAGCACAGCCCTACCTTTTGATTCAACAGCTGCTATACACTTGACAGTTACATAACTAACTCACTAGCACAGCCCTACCTTTTGATTCAACAGCTGCTACAACACTTGACAGTTACGTAACTAACTCACTAGCACAGCCCTACCTTTTGATTCTTCTTCTTCTTCTTCTTCGTTCATCCGGAGTTTTTTTTCCGGACGTGATTGCGTTGTGCCTGTTTACAGCAGAGCTGCGTTCTTGCGCCGTTAGGCCGACACATCCGACTTCTGCGGGCATTTGTTGACCGGGTTAACCTTCCCGGGGGTTTCTTAGGACTTTAGACTCTCACTGTTGTGGTGTTATCTCCCATCCCAGCTGGCCCATATAGATCAGCCAAAGGCATCCTGGTCGGCCCTCAAGGGAAGGCAGGGGCAGACCATGGGCATTCCCCGCCATCCAAGGAGGCTTCCATAATTGCAGAGCCATCACACAGCGCTCTGGTACTGGGCTCACCCAAGGAATCGTCACGTCCTGCACATGGCTGCTTAGCCTCACTTCCGTATATTGGGCCTTCCGTTCACCATAGGCTGTTCTTCCAGAAACCAGAAGAATGCAGTTTGCAGATGACATCCACACAGTGAGCTTTCGATTCGGACTTTCCACGTAATGGATTTGCTATCCAAGCAATATTCCATTGTGTGCCACTAGGACACTTTTTCCACCTTTTATGAAGCCCACACAGTGAGCTTTCGATTCGGACTTTCCACGTGATGGATTTGCCATCCAAGCAATATTCCATTTCATGCCTCTGGGAGGCTTGTGTAACCGACATGCCTGTGGTATGAAGTGTGGCAGTCTAAATACTTCTTCATGTATATTTAAATGTCAACCTGAATGTAGTTAAAGTAAGCTGCAGTCAACCTGAGCTTGTTGATATCTCCATAGAGCTTGTCCTCGAATGAAGCAGGTGTGGGCCAAAATATCTTTCTCTGTTCTGCATATATTGGGCACTCTTGCAGCAAATGTTTAGCTGTCATTTTACCAGTTCCACAATTACATTCATCTGTATCTCCTATCTTTAGTTTGTTGAACAAGTGGTATTTCAGCCTGTTATGTCCTGTGCGGAGTCTGAAGATTGCTACTTGTTCTCTTCGGTCGAGTTTGTAATATGCATCATCCTTCTGGTGGCCTGGATGCTCTGATTCCCATTTGGTTCTATAAGTGCTTTTTATCAACCTCTTTGCCTCATTATAGGTTATGTCTATGTCAGGCTGTGGTAGTCGTCCGCCCTCTTTTGCCAGTCTGTCAGCCTCTTCATTTCCAGGTATACTGCAATGTGATGGGATCCACTGTATTACAACTTTTTTGGATTTCTGGCATAGACCATGGAGTGCTGCTCTTAGGTCAGCTATTTCTGTGCTGTTATTGCTCTTCAGTATTGAGACAGCTGACTTTGCATCTGTAAAGATAGCTATTTGCGTCTCTTTTTTTTCCTCCATCAAGAGCATTTCTGCTGCAGTTTTCAGAGCCTCTACCTCCGCTTTGAAGTTACTTGAAAACTTTCCAGTTGCCACTGAATGTGTTTTTTTCACTCCATTTTTTAAATTTAGGAGAATTCCTCCTCCTCCATTCTCTACTGAATTTTTGGCTGATCCATCTGTATATGCATGGGTCCAATTGCTGCTTGGGTAATGTTCTTTTATGTAGTTTAGGGTTATTTCTCTTCTTTCGGTTTCATGCTGAGTGTTCTTTTTCTCAATACCAGGAATGTTTTCTATCATCTCAGGCAGTTGCTGCTGTCTCCAAGCTGGGAACTTGTCTGCATTGTAAATGGGTTTGACTGTTGATATGTTAAGTATGGGATCTGCCCTAATCTTTCGTTTTGCAGTTTCTACAAAGTTGCTACGCTTCAGTCTTCCCTTTCCAAAACCACTAAACCTTTTATACATAGGGTGGTCTGTCAATCTTCTAAATTTTTCAGCTTGTTGCTGGGCTCTGCTATCTCTTCTATCCTGCATTGGTTGTAAACAAGTGATCTTTTCTAATTCATTAATAGGCGTTGTCTTCAGGCTTCCAGTTATGATTCGCATTCCTTGATTTTGGACTCTACTTATTTTGTTAAAGTTTGACTTAGCTGCTGTTGCCCAAGCTGCAATGCCATATTCCAGTACTGGCCTCACCCGTCCAGTATATAACTTCTTGAGAACTTTCTCATCTGCTCCCCACGTTGTACCAGCAAGCTTTTTCATGATTGCCATTCTTTGCCTTGCTCTTGTTCGATTTTTCTCAACCTGTGTCTTCCATGTCAGGCGACGATCAAAGGTGACTCCTAGATAGTTTGGATTTTCTTCATGGCGCAATATTTTTCCATTCAATACCAGCTTAGGTTGCTGAGTTTTAGTTGAGAGGGAGAACACTGTGCATGTTGTTTTCTCCTCACTTATCTTCACTAGCCATGATTTTGACCAGTCCTCTAGCGCTAATAGGGCTTGCTGTATTCTGCTGTTAGCTGTACTAATATATTCTTCAGATGTCCATATGGCTAGGTCATCTGCAAAGGATGATGTGTGTACTCTGGCTGGAAAATTTTCCGTGATGTCGTTTATATATGCTAGGAATAATGTTGGTGAAAGAACTCCTCCTTGGGGGACACCTTGCTCCAACAGCATCATTTTGCTGGTTTGTCCTTGTACTTTTGTCCTGGCAGTTCTGTTCTCAAGGTAGTGGCTGATCCATTTGTACATTTTCCCGCAAACATGCATTTTTTGCAGTTTTACTTTCAGTCCTTCCTTCCATACTTTATCAAATGCTTTTTCTAAATCTATCCAGACCGCTAGTGTGTGCTTTTTCTCTTGGAAGGCATCCTCTATTTCCTGAGCTATATAGGTTATTTGATCTTCAGTGGATCTGTACTTTCTGAATCCTGCTTGGTGAGGTGTTAAGAGTTTGTTTTCTTCCAGATGCCATGTTAGCCTGCCATTGATAATGCGTTCCATTAATTTTCCTACACAGCTAAGAAGACTGATAGGTCGATAGCCATTTGGTTCTTCCAGGTCTTTTCCTTTCTTTGGGACTGGTATTAGTATAGCTTCCTTCCATGCCTGTGGGACTATTCCCCTCTTCCAGCTGTAATTTAGGACTGCTAGTAGTTTCTTTTTTGCCTTAGTGCCTAGTCCTATTAGCATTTCATTTGTGATTCCATCCTTTCCTGGTGATGTCTTCTTTTTTAGGGTATTCATTGCCTGTTCCATTTCTTCCATTGTTAGATTTGCCATCATATATTCTGCTGCTGTCTCTGTATTTCTATGATGTATCTGTTTGTCTTTGATTGCTTTCTTCTGTTCGGTTGTAATATCAATGTGGTTTGCATTTGCATAGTGTTCCATTAGTGCATTTGCAGCCTTTTTTCCTGTAAGCAAGGCATTTCCTTGTTTAATTGTTATTTGTTTGTTTCTAGGTCCTTCATTGTTCATGGCTTTCACTAGTTTCCATAGTTTGTTTCCATCCCTGTCAAAATTTAGGTTTTCTGTTTTTTTCCTCCAACAATCTCTTGTTGTTTGATTTACTGTTCTTTTATATTTTGCTGAGATGGCTTTGAGAGAGATGTTCGCTTCAGTTGTTTGTTCTCTCTCTGCGGTCTTCCTAGCATCTTCAACTTTGTCCTCCAAAATTTGTAGTTCTTCAGTCCAGTATGGTTTGTAATTTTTCCTTGCTCCTCTTGGAATAGACTCAGTGGCCACCTGTATTATTGCTCTGTTTAGACTTTCCACCATTTGCTTCATGTTGCCATATCGTGTATTTATGTTTTCACAATATTTGTCTGTTAGTATGGCAAATCTGTCCCAATCTGCTCGTTTGTAATTCCAACGGGGTAAAGGCTTTTGCTCCTGTGGAACATACTCCATATTTATTACAAGCTTGATTGGTCTGTGGTCACTACCTGCTAATTGGTCCAGCACATGGCGATCGATTTTGTGGAGGATGTCTCCTGTGCAGAAAGCTAAGTCTGGAGTAGAAGTGGTAATCCATCTTCTGGAGTAGAAGCTCGGTGTGTCATCCGCTTTGTTGAGTAGATGGAGATTTGAGTCTATTTCCCAGTCCTCCACTTCATCTCCTCTTTTGTCAGTATCTGGGTATCCCCATCTTTCTGAACGGCTATTAAAGTCTCCGACAACAATGCAATTTGTGTCAGTTATTTCCATGTTTGAGAGTGTAAGATCCTTATCTGCCGGGCTATACAGATTGTAAATTCTTATTTTCACGTCCTTTATCATTATATCAACACCTATAATTTCCGTTTGGTTGTCAGAGATCACAGATACTTCGCTGCAAGGTATTGTATTTCGTGTAAGTATTAGAACTCCTCCTTTGTGTCCTTCGCGGTCGAAACGTGTGGCCTGATATCCCTCGACTGAAAATGTGCGATTGGCGTTGAGGTGTGTCTCTTGAATGCATGCCACATCTATTCTATCTTTATGAAGACGCTGTGTTAGGGAGGCTTTCTTGTTATAAACTCCTTCTGCATTCCATTGTAGTATGTTGAGTGTCCGGGGTGTTTGGTCAATAGCTCTTAACCTACTCCTCTGTGCCTTGACTCCACAGCACAGGGGAAGGTGACCACCAGTAGTCATGGGTGGACCCCCTCGAGGCAGGGGGCCCGGCACTATCACCGCCTGATGGGACTTCACGGGATTAGCACCATAACGATTAATTTTCATCTGTGGCATCATGAAATGATAAAGTTACGTTGCACTTCTTTGTCAAGCCTGTGGCTCAGTACATCCAATTTCGACAAGCATTTATTCGGGGTGCTTTCCCTAGCCTTTGACTGTCCCCAGTCTACCTACAAGGCAGCAGGTTTGTGCGTCACTTCGTCTGGTCCCTCTCCCTTGACCTGTCCGACAAGGGTGGCCCTACCAGTAGCTGTGCTACCGTCGGCATAGCTCTTGGGGTCATTGGGACGCACAAGCCCCTCTACCTCGTCAAGGTGGACGCACGGCAGAGGGGACCTTTTGATTCAACAGCTGCTATAACACTTGACAGTTAATAACTAACTCACTAACACAGCCCTACCTTTTGATTCAACAGCTGCTATAACACTTGACAGTTACATAGCTAACTGACTAGCACAGCCCTACCTTTTGATTCAACAGCTGCTATAACACTTGACAGTTACATAACTCACTCACTAACACAGCCCTACCTTTTGATTCAACAGCTGCTATAACACTTGACAGTTACATAACTAACTCACTAACACAGCCCTACCTTTTGATTCAACAGCTGCTATACACTTGACAGTTACATAACTAACTCACTAGCACAGCCCTACCTTTTGATTCAACAGCTGCTATACACTTGACAGTTACATAACTAACTCACTGGCACAGCCCTACCTTTTGATTCAACAGCTGCTACAACACTTGACAGTTACGTAACTAACTCACTAGCACAGCCCTACCTTTTGATTCAACAGCTGCTATACATGTGACAGTTACATAACTAACTCACTAACACAGCCCTACCTTTTGATTCAACAGCTGCTATAACACTTGACAGTTACATAACTAACTCACTAACACAGCCCTACCTTTTGATTCAACAGCTGCTATAACACTTGACAGTTACATAACTAACTCACTAGCACAGCCCTACCTTTTGATTCAACAGCTGCTATAACACTTGACAGTTACATAGCTAACTGACTAGCACAGCCCTACCTTTTGATTCAACAGCTGCTATAACACTTGACAGTTACATTGCTAACTGACTAGCACAGCCCTACCTTTTGATTCAACAGCTGCTATAACACTTGACAGTTACATAACTCACTCACTAACACAGCCCTACCTTTTGATTCAACAGCTGCTATAACACTTGACAGTTACATAACTAACTCACTAACACAGCCCTACCTTTTGATTCAACAGCTGCTATAACACTTGACAGTTACATAACTAACTCACTAACACAGCCCTACCTTTTGATTCAACAGCTGCTATAACACTTGACAGTTACATAACTAACTCACTAACACAGCCCTACCTTTTGATTCAACAGCTGCTATACACTTGCGTACAAAGTTTGGCACATTCTCCTGCTCTCTATCACACAACTCATGAAGTCGTGAACCAAATACAGCATCTGAAATATAAGCAAGTGTGATTTCACTGAGCAAATAAACACTGACAATTATACTTGTACACAATTTTCAATACTGATTGTATGAGATCTGGTCACCTCTGCCTTTCCTCTCACACCAAGCCCACTGTAGCAAATAATGTAAAGGACCCTTTCACATGTCTGAAGGCATACTGGGCATATGGTGCTAGAACCATATTTGTATAGCCCAACAGACACTCCAGATGGCATGTGGTTAATATCATGCTGACCACTTTCACTGCCCAAGACAGCACCCATTTTAGGCTGGGTGGATCTGGGAGTCCAGGTCCATTTATCAAATCTGCCTCAATGCAAACTTGAATCCATGAAGGCTTTGTAGGCTTGCTCATAATTTGTTGGATTCTGCAGTTAAAGTTTTCTATGGGATAATATAGCCAGTCTTACGCCAACCCCCCTTAGTCACATCTTAGGACATGCATGGTAAGACACGGGTTTACTATTCTATTTACAGATGAAATGGCAAGGGACAAATTCAAGACAGAGACATGGAGAATGACTACAACAATTACTAATAAAGTTAATTGTATATCCGTCACAGTCAGCCCCACCATTTATTCTTTTTGCTGTTTGTGATTTCCTGGCAAGTTTACATCCAGTGTTTCCACTGCTTTCTGAACGACCAGCACTCATACCATTTTATAATAACAAATGTAAGGCGGTCTGCTGCCAAATCGCCCTTCGCCACAGAGCCACATTAATAAACTGTAAACAATTATTAACTGATGCTTGTGCTGAACAGATGGACTAAATTAGTATAACAGAATCACTAATGCAGAGCTTAGGGAGAGAACTAGACACATACCAGTGAATCAAGAAGTGAGGAACAGATGCTGTACTGCACAGGACACACACTGAGACCTGATAATAGTATCACTAGAAACCCTACCTCTGGGACAAACAGAGGACAAACGCTGAGAAGACCTGATAATAGTATCACTATAAAGCCTACCTCTGGAACAAACACGGGACACACGCTGAGAAGACCTGATAATAGTATCACTAGAAAGCTTTCCTCTGGAACAAACACAGGACACACACTGAGAAGACCTGATAATAGTATCACTAGAATGCCTACCTCTGGAACAAACACAGGACACACACTGAGAAGACCTGATAATAGTATCACTAGAAACCCTACCTCTGGAACAAACACAGGACACACACTGAGAAGACCTGATAATAGTATCACTAGAAACCCTACCTCTGGAACAAACACAGGACACACACTGAGAAGACCTGATAATAGTATCACTAGAAACCCTACCTCTGGAACAAACACAGGACACACACTGAGAAGACCTGATAATAGTATCACTATAAAGCCTACCTCTGGAACAAACACAGGACACACACTGAGAAGACCTGATAATAGTATCACTAGAAACCCTACCTCTGGAACAAACACAGGACACACACTGAGAAGACCTGATAATAGTATCACTAGAAACCCTACCTCTGGAACAAACACAGGACACACACTGAGAAGACCTGATAATAGTATCACTAGAAACCCTACCTCTGGAACAAACACAGGACACACACTGAGAAGACCTGATAATAGTATCACTATAAAGTCTACCTCTGGAACAAACACAGGACACACACTGAGAAGACCTGATAATAGTATCACTAGAAAGCCTACCTCTGGAACAAACATGGGACACACACTGAGAAGACCTGATAATAGTATCACTAGAAACCCTACCTCTGGAACAAACAGAGGACACACTGAGAAGACCTGATAATAGTATCACTAGAAAGCCTACCTCTGGAACAAACACAGGACACACACTGAGAAGACCTGATAATGGTATCACTAGAAAGCCTACGTCTGGAACAAACACAGGACACACACTGAGAAGACCTGATAATAGTATCACTAGAAACCCTACCTCTGGAACAAACACAGGACACACACTGAGAAGACCTGATAATAGTATCACTAGAAACCCTACCTCTGGAACAAACACAGGACACACACTGAGAAGACCTGATAATAGTATCACTATAAAGCCTACCTCTGGAACAAACACAGGACACACACTGAGAAGACCTGATAATAGTATCACTATAAAGCCTACCTCTGGAACAAGCACAGGACACACACTGAGAAGACCTGATAATAGTATCACTAGAAAGCCTACCTTTGAAACAAGCAGGGCCAAAGAAATAGAGGGAGACCTAAAACCACATGAACAAGAGAATTAGAGGCACAGATGAATAATATGGGGAGGACATGGAGGAAACTGTAGGAGACAGCAAAAGGTAGGAGTTTAGCAGGAGTTGGTCCAGGACCTATGCTACAATGGGGGATAATGGGAAGAAGAAGATAAATGTTAATGTTCTCCTCACCATGATTATGTGAGAAAAAATATGTGGAAATTAGCTTTGTGCCTGCCTTATTCACAGACTCAAATTTAGTACAGAGCTGTAGTGATTTAGGAAAGAAGTTTACTACGAGAGTTGTAATGTAATCAACAATCACTGAACACACTATTACCACTAACCACTTCTCAAAAATAGCAATATTCATAACAGGTTTACTATATGTTTTACAAATGACTTTCGTCAGCATGATGGTATGGATAAGACTGCTAGCTCTTAGACTTCTAGGGTGTGCTGATGGTAAGGTGGCAGGTTCAACCTCTACACCAGTCAGTTTGACTAAAATGTTAACCTCTTATCCTTGTCTTGGGGACATAAATTACAAGTACCTCAGAAGTCGGAGTAGGTTCGTCTGATTGTTAGGAACACTAGTAACAGGGAAAGCCAACCTACACGTAAAAATCAGTCCCGCGTGGACTAAACTTGAGCTCAAAGTGAGCGAACATAGGAAAAAAAATAACACACTCCCTACCTTTTATAATGCCTCTCTTATAAAGATCCTCCTGGGTTGGTCGACGAGAGATGAAGTTTAACAACTTAGCTCTAATCCGCACCATATTTCTGGTTCTGTCCACATTTTGAACAGTTGTATTCTCATCGAGTGAAACACTTCTTGTCATACCTGACATGCAAAATGTAAACAGCATCACACACAATAGATAGAAACATTACTATTTATTAAGAGATACAATAATTTACTCTTACCACACAAGTAATCACCGAAAACAAAATACAGTTTTTAAGGTCTTGCCTTCACCCCACAGCATAAAAGGTCACTGCTGCATAATCACCCACTGCATTCTGTGTAACTGGTTTCCATGTGTATATCACTTGCCAGCATTTCAGTTTTTTCCTAACTATTTCTAGATTTCAAAGAAAAAGTAACGAACCACTTTCCATACATACTGGTGCTATGACAAACTATTTATTACCACAGTCACAATTTTCCACTAATCTGTCTGTCATTTCAGGTATTGCCTCATCTTCTCTAATCTTAATCTATACTGCAGCTAAAGCTGGATCTTTATTACAGACTGGCACAAACAAGCATTTAGCAGGTGATGTGATCAGCTACATATCACCACTGTACTTCCAGAACACTTTAGGTAACATTTTAACAAGACTGGAAACACGTGGTCACCACAAGAAAATCAGCCTCGGGGGGGGGAAGATTTGAACACAGAATGATTGGGACAGTAGAAGAGTGCACTAGTTTCTACTCTACTGCAGCTCTATTTCTGAATTCTGAATATCATGTTTCTAATTTTAGCATCATCAAGTACCTTGCCAAATGGCAAATCATGCGTCTCTACATCTTGCGATCTCCAGCTGCATGTATCAATTCATGTACTGACTACCTTCTTTGCTACTTCACCAGACTGTCAAGAATGTTTCCTTGCTGTCTGTTTTTAACATACATGTCTAAACAACTGGGTTTGAAAACAGACTGTTGCATCACTTCAGGCCACTGGGTTGTAGAATATGTGTCTGGCTATGCTTTCTTTTTGGGACGGAAAAGGTATCTATAAAGTGAATAGGTGACCTCATTTCATAATGCTGTGTGCATGAGATCCTTATCATGGGATCTTCTTTGGGTGCCTAGTCAAGCAGTTCTAGAAAGAGCATCCAAGCCCAGTATCCACACTCTACTAATGAAAAATCAGATTCACTGGGCTTGTCACTTAACTTGTATGTCAGATCACAGGCTCCCTAAACAAATTTTTTATGGCGAGCTGCATTGTGGTAAACGCTTTCAAGGCGGCCAGAGGAAATGCTTTAAAGACACTGAAAATCTCACTTAAAGCTTTTGGAATTCATCTTGACACCTGAGAGACTGCTGCTAAAGACCGTAATTTGTGGCGTACATCATTACATAATGGTGCAGTCACTTGTGTAGCAACCAGGACTGCAAGAGCTGTGAAGAAAAGGCTGGACAGAAAAACCACTGCAGGAGATCCTCCTCCTGGAACGTCAAGCATTTTTTGCCCACATTGTCAAAGAACATTTCGAGCCAAAATAGGCCTTATCAGCCATCTCAGAACTCACGGCTCCATGCTTTCAACCCCACTGGATGAAATGAATGGTCATCATCATTCTTGAATGTCAAACAACTACCTAGTCAAGAGCAGACGCTAGCAATCATGACACTGCATTCCTGTGTCATTTAATATTTTAATGAGGTTTGTATTGCTTGTTATTTTTTGCCTTGCTGTTTGGGTTCTCCATATCACTTCTTTCTCTGTCTTCCTTTCCTTCTTTTGTCTGGTGTTTTCCCACATGATTAACCCTTTAGAAGGCAAATTGTCCGATTGCATCCTTACCCCCGAACGGACAGACCGTCTGAAACCGCCCGTCACTATTATGCATTGTAAAAATGTGATCTCTCAGCTTTCCGGGACTTCCGAGTGTCTAGTTTCGGTTTCGCCGATAGCTTGACAACGTGGCCGCCATTTGCAAGCATGTACTTTGAATTTGAACGGATTTTTTTATATAGTTTTTTGTGGGTTTTACGCTTTGTATTTCAAAATGGATTACGACGATTCATAAAGTGCTAGCGGAGATTTCGCTGGGTTCAATGTAAGTGACATTAAAAGGCATGAAATTGACTACTATTTGGAGCAAGATATCAGTGATCAGCGTTACTTTGTGCTAGCAGTCGTAAGTGGGACTTTAAAGAAAGTGATTATGATTGAAAAATGTGTTTGTAAATTTCCGTATAGATGACTGGCGATCACAAACAATAAGCTGTATTTTGTAAATATTTGTGTTCCATTTGTGGATTAGTTGCAACCTTCACATGAGTAAAATATTCTGCATGCTTTTCCCTTCCTTTTGCTGTTTATTTGACTAAAATCTGTTGACTAACAACTTATATGTGATGTTTTTACTAACGTAACCCAAAATTTTACAGAACCTGAAAATTCTTCTTGCCCGTTCAGGGCTACAAAACAGACAAATGTCTACCCTGTAAAGTGTTAAATTCACAATTGCACCACTTCTGTTGATATGCCCAAAAATGTCATGTCTTTTCTTTAAGGTATTTTTTTTTTCCAATGGTTGTAACTCTTAAGTGACTGTGATTACTACCTATGTTTGTAAACATACCTTCTACAAACTTAACATCTGACAGAACCTGGCCTACCTTTTTCTTTCTTCACTTCCTGAGCATCAGAATCACGAGGACTGGACTCTGCCTGCTAAACAATGCCAAATTTATTAGTCATATAGCTAACCAATGCCAAATGTATTACTCATATAGCTAAACATTGCCAAATGTACTATTCATATAGCTAAACAATGCCAAATGTATTACTCATATAGCTAAACAATGCCAAATGTAATACTCATTTAGCTAAACAATGCCAAATGTAGTCATATAGCTAAACATGTTTCTTGTCTGGCATTTTAACAAAAATTGCATGATGTAATAGCAATCAAAGGCCTGCAAAAATCTGGGCTCAAATGAGGTACTGAGAAGACGCAGCACATGAAAGAATGGGCATATATGTAAACAACAAGAGTAATGCAGAGATAAAAAGGGCACACACACTTCGATAACTACTGACAAAGGCTGAATATCTATGGGATTGTTAAGGCATTGATGGCAAGTTACTCCAGGAGTCAAAGCAAAAATATTTTTCAAGGAATTTTTAAGGTTTTCTCAAGGTAGTTTGGTCCTGTTAAATGATGTGCCATACATGTCACATGACTAACGCACGCACGCATGCCCGCCCGCACACACACACACGATATTGAACACATCACCCACCGAGTGCCGATTGGTATATATGACTATGTGTCTAACATGTAAATTGCACCACAAGGGGCATGTAACTGCAGCTTATCTTTTTTACATGGTGGAGTTAAGTTCCGAACACATACGCCAGGTTGGTAGACTTCCTGATCTTTGCAAAAGAAGTTATTTGCATATCCTTTTCAGGACGTCACAGTCAAGCCAAGCATTTTTAGGCTGTTTGAGACTTCTTGGCAAGTTTATGTTCAGTAGTTAGCCATTGATTTCTGAATGACAGGCACTTCTACCATTGTATGAAAATCAATGCACAGCGGTCTACTTTAGTTGACTGCTACATCCTCTAAAGGATATGCAACTATCTATAGTGAAAAAGAGTTTCACCATTCCCTGACATACTAAGTCCAGAGTTCAAAATTAGCTGCGGGCAATTTGTTAGCAGTCTGCTTTGTATCTGATGTCAGATATGAGACATCAGCCTTTCAGAAAGGAATGATAAACTACCAAACTAAATCATAAACAGCCAGTAAATGCTGGTGTCGACTGTAACGTCCTGTAAAAGACATGCAACTGAGGGATCTTCCATCTGATGTGATCATTGGCCCTAAATATCAAATACAGAATTTCAAAAACGTTACGAGTTTTAACCATAGCATTAACCATAGCATTAACCACAGCATTAACCATAGCATTATATGCTTCCTCCACATAAAAAACTACTCACATATTTTAATATTCATTGCAAGCTTTAATATTCAATCTATTTTATGGAATTAGCAAGGTAATGGTTAATGGCTAATTGTTATTACAGAATCAACATAACAGCATTCTTGGCAAATCCATGCATGCTCCGTCACCCTCAGCAGATGTGACAGAGTGTAGTCATTAACTGGCCCATAACAATAATGATGCTAATAACCATGAGCTGAAACTTACCGGAGAAACATCATTGGCAATAAGTTTCATGCGAGTGAACCAATCCAAGTTGTCTTTCTCATTATCTGACTGGAAGAGGTAGATATTGCCAGCACTGCCATGCAACTGTATAGTAGGGGGTAAAATATGATATTTCTGTAGCAGGTATTACTGGCAAACTGTGGGTGTTATTTACAAACGGTGGGTGCTATTAAAAACAGGGGGTGTTGTTAAGAAACAGTGGGTGTTATTTACAAACATTGGGTGCTATTAACAAACTGTGGGTGTTACTAACAAACAGTGGGTCTCCTTTCATCTCATATGTTCCTCTTGTACCTTGCGGTGTTGAGGTGAAGTATAAACAGCAGGAGAGTGCCAGTTTATGGGCTACATATATCCAGATTCCCATGTATTCTGTTATTCCCTGTCCATAACAGTGGGTATTAATGTCAAAATAGTGAGTGCTAATGGCAAACAGTGAGTGTTACTGGCAAACAATCTTTGTTATTAATAAATAGTGAATACCACTAACAAACTTGTGGATGTTATTAACAAACAGTGGGCAATGTTAACAAACAATAAGCATTGTTAACAAACAGTTAACAAATACAACAATCACAACAGCACTTATCACCATTGCTGGTGTAAGCAACGAGGGTTTTAAAGACAGAGGAATTAAAGGCTGCTTGCCCAAGCAGTCTCCAGCTATATTCAGTCTCTGGATGTGTTATTCTACCTCCAAAAAACGAAAATCTGTTACTTTACTGAGAATTCAACCCCGTGTCCTTTGGTGTGTGAGATAGTATCCTAACCACTCCTGCTACTAACCGCAAGGACCATGATATTCTATGAGAAATGCCACAAGTTATCCTCCAGCGTATATAATAATGATATCCATACGACCATTCTTATGTTACAAGAGCCTATTCTAATTTTGTTTTGGTTTTGGTTTTGACATCAGTCCTTTGATGATTGGCTGGCATCAATTGTGGCCTGTCATAGTCCCTACCAGAAAAGGATTTCTTAAGAAAGCTAAGACAAGGGTATTCTTTGGTCATACAAAGCAATAAGCTAGCAGATTGTTTCTGTGAGTATCTCATGGCATTCCTAAGAAGGTTCCCAAAGCCAGTCTTCTCCACTTTAATAACACCAGCCACCTAGTTAAAGCAGATATTTCTATCACTGCCTTAAAATCTTGTTCTGGCGACCACACCACTTGTTTAATCTTGAAGAACTGACTCATTCAGAGACAAGGGGAACACCGTCCATCCAGCAGGAACCAATGTGCAACATTTTTTTTTACATCTGACACCAATACCTTCTCCATCATTCCCAATTTACATAAACTCATATATAAAATTCACGTAAATTACCCCTTTTATTCCTTACTTTGCCAGTCTATGTGGTGAAGGGGTTATGGATGCGGCTCGTAATCTCGTATACCCACATTCGAAACATAGCTGCACACGATTTGGCAACAGACTGCATTGAGCTGGTTTTTTATGAAATGGTATGGGTGCCAGTCGTTCAGAAAACAATGGCAAACTAATGAACGTAAACTTGCCAAGACATCAACAATAGCAAAAAATGTTGACTGCAAACGTCCAGTAAAGGATATGCAACTAACTTTTTTAAAGTTTATTTAGGTCATTGTAATGTTCAGATGAGCTGTCTGTGAATTTGGATATATTCCGTTTTTCAACTAAGTGTTCTTGTTGTCATCTGTTTTCATGTGACAAAAAGTCTGTGGGAAAGACTAATTTATGTACTTGTTTGGTCTGTTCATTGTAAAGTTTCATAGTCGCATTTCCTATTCATCCACTTTTGACATCACTTCATTAGCAGTCATCCCTATTTACGTAAAATCAGGGCTGTAAAGCAGATATTGAAGAATTTGCCACACAATGTATTACATTTTCTCCTGGGTTAATTGAGCTATATTTAGTCGCACTGTCGTAATAGAGCAGTACTCCTCTAGTCAGTTAGCCTTCGAAATGCAGCTTGAAGAATCAACAGAACTTCAGTATGCTGTGCAGCTTTCAAGTTCTCATCTTTCTTTTAGAAACAGGCCAACAGCACTGATTGAGAATCCCAAAACACTTAAGAATAACTTTCCCTGCTGGTGACAAAACCTTGCATTTCCTGGCTGCAAGTGAAGAATGTTTTTATTCTAGAATGATTACTTATAAACTACAAACATTCATTAATGCATGACTGTACAGAATAGAAGGACTAGATTAATGCGACAGAATCGCAATATGGAGCTCATGGAGAGAATCAAGTGAATCAAGAAATAAGGAAAAGATGCTGGCGCTGAGTAGGACCCAGGTTGAGAAAATCTGAGAATAGTATAAACAGAAAGACCTTCGTCTGGAATCTACACAGCAAACAAAATAAAGGAAAACCTAAAAACACATGGAGAAGAGAATTAGAGACAGAGATGATTAATACATGGAGCACCCAGACATAGCTGCATGAAACAGCTAAGGAAAGGATGGCTTGAAGTGAGTTGTTTGTGCGTCTATGCTCCAATGAGGGATAAAGCACAAAAGAGGAGAACGCTTTGATTCAGGACTGTACTGATGCACTCATGATTCATCCCCAATAGCAATCATGTTCAGAATGTCTTCTCCTTCATCTGTGTATCCTACATCTACATGCAGAGAGAGATATTCCAATGACAGTCTGTTATGTGGGCAATTACAGTCACAAAAACAATCACCTTGGTAATATGCACTGTACATGTGACACACAGCAGACTACTACCTAAGCTAATCACATGGCTGGATGACACTGTAGCCAAGCGACACTTTTAGTAACCACCAACCACAATCTTCAGCTGCCATCCCATGTCAGTTATAATTTATTTACTCACTTTTCCTCTACTTGAGACATTTTACATCATCATCTGCTGCCTTTAGTACAATAGAGTGTATGATAAGGAGGGGGGGGGGGGGGGGGGGGGGTGGCTTGAGCCTGAGAAATTAAGGCTGCCTGGCTAGTGCAGTCGCCGCGAACTGTGCAGGTTAAGTGTTTCTTTTTGCCCCAACAGAACAAAATCCACACCTTACCAAGGATTCCACCCAGGTCTTTCGAAGGAATATCATTACTATATGTGAGTAAAGTCAAGTCAAGTCAAATCAAGTCAAGTAAGGTAAGGTAAGGTAAGGTAAGGTAAGAAAAAGTAAAGTAAAGGACTCTTTTATGTGCCCTCAGGCACACTGGGCATATGGCACAAGACACATATTTGTATACACCAATCAGCATTGGGTGAGTGATGTGGTCAGTATTACACCAACTGCCTTTACTTCCCAAGACCTTTTTTAGTACCAATTTCATTCTGGTTTGACCTGAGAGCCCAAGTCCATTTTTAAAATCTGCCTTGATGTAGATTTGAACTCATGACCACCAGGTCGACAGGTAAGCGTTAATCCACCACACCACTATAGTTCTCATCTGTTCTATTACATATTTATTATTTTGCAAATACTCACCAATATTGTATTTTTCTTGTTGGTCAGCTCTTTAGGGTTGATGTCAATGTGGGCACCTTGCAGACTTACAACGGCTTCTGGTTTACCAAAGGGGGACCCGTGTTTTTGTGCAGCTGCCTTCTGGTCTTTGTAGAACACTAAGTTAGATCCCTGCAGCACCACATAAATCTGGGTCCAGCTTTTTCTGAAACAGTCCACAAGTACCTTGAACATCAGGTTGTTAATTACAAGTGCTCAACCTGAAAACTAAACATTACCAAATAAACACAAACATTAATTATTAATTATATCTCGTATTTATTTATCCATATGGGTGAAGACATTTTGGGGATATTTACAAACATAAACAGGTTAAGGTAGTTCTATGGCAGATACTGCCACTTTACTCAGAAGGTTAGTTGCGGTTCCAACTTCACGGCAAAGGGTCGCCCAATTATGATCTGTTCCTGTGCCAGTGAATATCACACAAAATGCTCCTCACTGTCCCATGTGAAAAGTGGAACAGACAGGAGTCTCAACAAACCAACAACCTGCACAGGTATACTATGCATAATGCCGCTGCCAGAATCCCAAAACAAAAGTCTGCCATGAAAAATAGTTTATCGTCGATGGAAGCGGCAGCCACACATTACTGCATAAGGCAATCTAGGTAGTTCAGTGACCGGCCGGCCGCCATCTTTCTGAACATGCAGTTCGCACTACAAACAACCGCAGACAGATGTAAAAGCACTCCGCGTGAAATTTGCAGCTCAGAGTGTCGCTCCACGCACTCAACTCAGTAGCAAGACGATGGAACCATGCACCACCAGTCCAATATGAGGAAAATGCATAAGCAAACCGTAGCCACAAGCATAAACACTCCAGAGGCCTTAACAGCTCAACTGCACTTCCTCCATGTTGGGGACGGAAAGTGTCACTTTAGCCTTCACATATTCTTGACCATGACATATCAGGTGGGGTAGCCACTGAAATAGTCCACATGTACCATGAACATCAAGTTGTTAATTGCAAGTGCTAATTCCAAAACCCAAAACTTACCAAATAAACAAAAACATTAAGTATGAATTATACATTCAAAACGATGTAATCATATAGTTAGTTAGTTAGTTAGTCGACAGATCATCCTCATTGCACATCGAACCATTCAGTCCATAAGTGCTCGGATCCCCTCCTCAGCAAATCCCGCAGCGTGTAGTGGCAAACGACACCAGTTCTGTGTTGGGTTATCAATCTTCTTTGGCTTCCTGCGTAGTGTTCTTGTTTGGCTACACCTCTTTTAATTTGCTGTTCTTGCAGTCTGACCATGGTTGTAGATTCAGTCATCACTTGGTTCTCGCAAATATGTAATCATGTAATCATATAGTGGATTTAAACATATAGATGCCATAAATTTAAAAAAAGTGCCAGATTTCTCACCGGGCATATTTTGCTACATCTTGTCAGGTGCATACTGTAGATGCAGCAAAACATGCCAGGCAAAAAATTGTGCAATATTTTATTTATGGCATCTGCTTCAATATTAATTGTAACTTCTGCTTGTTTATCCACATGGCTGGAGACTTTTTTGGGGATATGTTTACAAATATAAATAGGTAAAAGGTAGTTCCATGTCAGATAGTGCCATTGGGGTGCGAAGTTTTAGGCCTTCACATATTCTAAGCCATGACATACCAGGTTTGGTAGCCAGTTCCATTCCTCATCACCTTTTCAGCCCAGACAATTCCCAGAAAATTCTGATGACTGTCTGGCACTAATACTTTTTCCCCCATGATGATTCATATCCTGTTTATCTGGCCTGAGGTCCTAGTTAGGCTTGTACCTGTGTTTCTACGTATTGTTTCTGCACAGTATCTAAAAAATACCTGTTTGTGTCATCTTTAACTGCCAACTTACTTGACTTTCTTCTTGGTGATATCCAAGACTTTGGTCATGTACAGGTAACCTTCACACGCAACCTAAATAGAGAAAGATATTGCCACGTTATGTTCCATGTCAATTCATCAGCAGTCATGTTAATCCAGGTTAAATGTGGGTGTGTGTGACATGCATGCATGTGTGTATAGACACATACAAATACATACAGATAGCTCTTATTTTTGACAGTTCAATCTGCACCTGTTACTTACCACATTTAGCACGCTTGCCTGTCAGAGAAGAGTGCAGGTAAAGATGAAACTATGACAAGCATGGCAAGACAATAGAAAATTTAATTGTCTACACGGAGATGCCCATGACTATGAGATGTAATGTAACGTGAGCTAACTTCCAAGTGAGATCGGAACAGAATAAGAACGTTAAATATATGTGGCTAGGGCAACAAAGTGGAGGAGACGATAGAACTTATGGAAAAACATCAAGTGAGGATTTTAGGTGTAGCAGAATTACGAATATAGAATTAGCCAACATCTAATTAATGTTTGAAAACAGCATTAATAAAAATAGAGGGTGACATTTCTGGTATTAATCTTGTGCTTTCCAATTAATTTCATTATACACAATAGTTTCAATCTCCAATTAATTCCATTATACTCAACAGTTTCAATATGTTTAGATTCCATTTGTTTTTGACATTCCCCTAACCCCAGCCACAGAAACCCAACTTTGATGTAAACAGAGGCAGCTCTCTCTCTCTCTCTCTCTCCTCTCTCTCTCTCTCTCTCTCTCACTGTCTCTCTCTCTCTGTCTCTCACCGCCTGTCCATGTGTGATTATGGACTGGAAATATTGATCATTAGTTTAATACCACTGAGGTAACTAGTGGTTTCTACATGCTCAAGTTAATGAATTTTAGAGGTTAATACATTATTAAAGTTAATGACTTCACAAAGCACATGACACACGGGTAAATAAAATGCAGTTTATGTCATGCATAAGTAAATAAGATAATCATTTACACTATGACTTGAAATGATTAACAGTTTAAATTGTACTTAAGTGATTAAATTAGTCATTTAAATAGAGGGAAATACCATCAGATTATGTATGTAGAAAGCAAGCAGGGGCCAATCCCAGCCAAGAGCACCACAATAAATATCAGCACGCAAAAGCCAAATTTCAAAGGGCCAAGCTGCAGGCTAGAAGGAAAAGCTGGCAGGAGAAAACAGAGTCACTGAACTTTGAAAGAGACACAAGGAAGTTATGGAAGCTAATAAAACAGCTTAAAGATGAGGGCACAGGGAGAAACTCAAAAATTGCACTACATAAAGACGGAAACATCTTAACAGGAAAGCAAGCAGCTGATCATTTTGCGGACTCATTCGCACAAGATAACAATATCGAAATTAGTCCAGAGAAACAACAAGAGATTCGAGAGAAATGGCAACATACAGGACAGAAGGAAATTAGTACATGAGGTTATGGAGACACCTATCACAATTCAGTGAACTGGAGCTAGCCATATCAAAACTTAAAATGAGAAACTCACCAGGAGCTGATGGTATCTCCAATGAAATGATCAGGAACCTAGGAACAGAGGCCTAAGCAAAGCTGTTACAGATCTTAAATAACACATGGACCTTAGGCAGTGTTCCACAAGCCTGGAGAGAAGCAATCATGATACCCCTCCTAAAATCTGGGAAAGACAGTTCCATTGCCTCCAGCTACAGACCCATTAGCCTCACCAGCTGTCTCTGCAAAACAATGGAACGCGTCATCAATCACAGACTACAGTGGTACATTGAAAGTGAAAACATCCTTGTGCCACAAGCAGGCTGGCTTTAGGCAGTGCTACTCTACGGAAGATCAGACAACCTACCTCTCTCAAGAAGTTGAGGATGCATTCCATGAGAAGAAGCTGGTACTTGCGGCTTGGATAGATCTGAAGAAAGCCTTTGACAAAGTCTGGAAAGAAGGTCTGATGAAGAAACTGAGAAACTGTAAAGTCAATGGAAGAATGTACAAATGGGTGAAAGCATACTTGCACAACAGAAGAGCCCGAGTACAGATAGACGGTCTCAAGAGCAAGAAAGTACTATTGCGTCACGGTGTTCCCCAGGGCGGAGTCCTGTCCCCAACACTTTTTCTAATCTTCATCAATGATCTTGTTGCTAATCTACCGTATGGAATTAAAGCGGCAATGTACGCTGATGACCTGGTTTTGTGGAGCAGCAAATGAACATGCATCAGTGGCCACCATATTGCTACAGAGAGCTGTAGATACATTTGTTGCATGGGCGGATAGATGGTGTGTCAGCATAAACACTGACAAGTGCAGCACCACTCTATTTACCCTTTCTCCGAAACAAAAGGCAGGGATCATTCAGATAAATGGAACACCCCTAAGAGAAGATAAAGAACCAACATACCTTGGTGTAACATTCGACGACAGGCTGACATGGAGAAAACACATAAAAAAGCAGTAGCAAAAGCCAGAAGGAAAATAGCCATCCTGAGAAAGCTAAGTGGAACCACTTGGGGAGCCAGTGGGAAAATACTTAGCAAAGTTTATCAACAGAGCATACGACCACACTTGGAATACGGGTCAACTGCGTGGTGTTCAGCATCAAAAACCACATTACAGGAGCTGGACAAGGTGAAAAATCAAGCTCTTAGAGTCATCACAGGAGGGATTAGATCAACCTCTATAGTAGCAATGGAGAAAATGGGGAGGACACAAGCTCTAAGAGAACGCAGAGATACAAAAACACTAATACAAGCAGAAAAGTTCCTCAGCTTGCCAGGCCACCCTATGAAGAACCGATTTGAAAACTTAGCTATGGGGCGGTTGAAAAGAAGTAGTTTCATCAACCAGGCCAAACAACACTGCAGAGAAACCATCGATCTTCCCACAGTTGGTATCCCCCTGACAACTATTCCAGAGCGAACCGCGTGGAAAGATGAACATAGACTATCGCTACAAATCCAAACAAAAGTGAGAGGAATATTTGACAAGGAAGAACAGAACAGTGTACAGCGCAGAACAGCCACTCTCAGCTTCCTTGGTGATGAATACCCACAGGATCTCTGAATCCGAGTCTACACAGATGGGTCAGAACAAAATGCTGTTCGAAATGGAGGAGCAGGAGTGTATATAGAATACCCAAATAATACTAGAGACACGGCCAGAGTTCCAACAGGAAAGTACTGCCATAACTATGATGCTGAAATTGAGGCAATCAAGATAGCCACAGAGAAATTACAAAATACCAGCCATGGTACACAACCTGTGGTGATATTGACAGATGCAAAATCCGTAATAGAGGCGCTCCTGTCTGGGAAATTGCCAGTTCTAAGGACACTACTTTCTGAACTTAGCAGTCAGCGTAAGGTCACCATACAGTGGATACCATCCCACTGTGGAGTCCCCGGAAACGACAGAGCTGATCGATTGGCTAAGGAAGGAGCAAAAGAAGAACAACCTGATGTGCCCATTACATACCACCAAAAGAAAAGAATGATCAAATCAGTCAGAAGGCCACCAAACCTTACTCAAGACGACTACCACGTTATGGACAGACCAGAACAGGTGATTCTTCTGCGCCTCAGAACAGGACACAGTAGATTAAGCAACCACATATATACAAAATTTAAGATTGTTGACTCAGCCATGTGCACATGTGGTTTGACGTCGCAGACAGCAGAGCACATACTCCAGGATTGCCCAAACTACAACATATCCAGGCGAACCTTCTGTCCTAGAGAGACAACAGTGGAAGATAAACTCTATGGACCATTTAGTGAACTAAAAAGACTGTTAGATTCATACAAGAGACAACATTGCAGTTATAAACATATTTCAGGCGAACAAAAAAAGAAGAAGAATCAGATTATAATTAAGTAAATTGTAATTTCAATCTATGTAATCAGCAAAAGGCCTGAATAGCTTTACACATGTTTTTTTACATTGACAGTGGTTTTGGTTCACTTCCCAGCAGTTGTCGAATTCCTTTTTCTGACCAGTACATCTCTGGAGTCAACTCAGCCTCATAACATTAATACCAGATAATTTTCTTTTAATGGTATGGGAAGGAGAGGGAGCAGGTATGAGAACTGATCACCCCTTTCACTATGTCATAGCCTAGAATATGTGACAGTCCAAGAACACTGCGAATATGTGACAGCCCAAGAACACAGTGAATATGTGACAGCCCAAGAACATAGTGAATATGACAGCCCAAGAACACAGCGAATATGTGACAGCCCAAGAACACAGAAAATATGTGACAGCCCAAGAACACAGCGAATATGTGACAGCCCAAGAACACAGCGAATATGTGACAGTCCAAGAACACCGCAAATATGTGACAGCCCAAGAACACCACGACAGCAGTATTTGCCATGGAATTAGATTTATCTTTAATCATCAATATGTATGCCATCATTGCAGTTAAGTATATAATATATACAAGTGAAACTAGATACGTGCCTTCGGTTGAGACAACTACAGGGTGTATTTTTAACGACTGCAGTGTTTGAAAATTTTACCAGTCCAAGTTTTGTATTTACCTATTATGTTGCATGAACTTTACAGAGAATGAATACAAAACTTGGACCAGCAATTATTTTCAAACACTGCACAGTCATTAAAAATACACTCTATATTTATTAACACATATTTTGAGAAATAAGCTAACAACAAACAACATAAACCTGTCAATTGTGTACCCTGGAATGTTAATCTTTATATTAATCATTACTTCATATTCAAAGCTGCAGTAAGATAGTTACCAGGTGTTAGATATGATGATACATAATAGTTTAATACATATTTAATAAATATGATATAAAGAAATGAGGGATAGAGGAAGACAGCAAGAGAAGATTCCTGAGAGCCTGTTTGTTGTGGTATGGAAGGATGTCAGTAGACGAATTATTGATACATGCTGTTGGAGATTGAAAGATGTTGAGAAGATCATCATCCACACCAGTCAACAAGATACTTGATTATTGTGATGGTGATATTAACTGCCAATATACACTGGAAGCTCACTCAATTTTACATAAGTTAAAAGTAGCACAAGTGTTTTTCATACTGTCACTTTTTTTTATAGCAACTTCAATATGAATGTTCGCTAAAGATCTGATGAAACCATTACCCCAATATCATTTTTTTTAGTGTAGTTAAGATTTGATTAGACCAAAGTTCTGTGAGATGCTTCTTTTGAAACAAACCCAAAACCAAGATTCTTGACACCTTTTCTCCAGACGCATTTGCTCATTTTAGCAAAAGAAAAGTTAATGTAAATATCTCAAGACTTCTAATCATCCATCCATCATGTGCCATGCTGGTAAGCGTGGGCGGTCATGTTCTGCCATCTCACTCGATCACCAGAGTCATGGATCAGCTCCGTGTTTCTATCTCGACCATGCCACAAGGCCAAGCCATCCAGGTACTTGCTTCTAGGTCTTCCCCATGGTCTGTTCCCCTCGATCTTACCAGTTGTCACCAAATTCTCCAATCCATTTCTTCTCATAACATGTCCAAAGAATTTTGACTGTCTACGTCTAATTTCTCTAATCAATTTACGATCTTCATTTGTTTCTTGAAGGACTTGTTCATTGGTCTTTCTGGCTGTCCATGGTATTCTTTGCATTTTCCTCAGAAACCACATCTCTACAGCCATCAGATTTTTTTCAGCCTGACTGCTCATTGTCCACGCTTCACATTCATATAAAAGTACAGGTTCTATGTACCATCTCAACACTCTCTTTCTCGTTTCAATTGACATCTTTTTATTGGTCAATATGTTTTTCATCTTGCCCAATAAAAAGATGTCAATTCTAATCATGCACAGGTAAAAAGTTAAAACAACTCAGAAAAGTCATAACAGTCGAGTGAAAGAGATGTGCAATATAACAGAAAAATGGTGCAAAAAGTAAAACAAGGCTTCTTTTCCACACCTTCTGGCACATTGGGTATATGGTGCTAGCACCATATTTTATAGACCAATCAGTACATGATAGGTGATTTTGTCAAATATCATGCCAGTCAAATGGGAGTCTCCGTGGCGAAGTGATCAAGCCGTCTGACTCGGGCTCCGAAGGTTGTCGGTTCGATTCCAGGCCACATCTTTCGGTTCACTAGTGCATTTTTTCGGAGACTCTTGAGGGTCATCGCTGGAGCTACGGAGTTTGTGCTTTGTGAGACACTTTCCGCACTGCAGAAAGAGACTAAGCCATATGCGATAAAAACCCAGTGCAATGAAGTCGATCTCGTCGACTTTTAAGCTGCTTTTTTTTATGCCAGTCAATTTATTTTTCAGAACGTTCCCTGGTACCCATTTTAAGCTGGGTTGACATGGTAGCCCAGGTTAATTCTTTTTAAAATCCCCGACTGGGGGAGGATTAAAAACATGACCACTACTGAAAGGCAAGAATGCTAGCCACTGAACTACTCTGGAGAAAACTGTAATATGGTGTTTACATGTGCAGTCTATTTGTTGTCATTACATAATTTCATTTCAATAATAGTCATATAGTACTTTTGCTACTGAACAAATTAGTAGTGTCAACATTTCACTGTATAAATTAGGGGCACAAGAAACAGTAGCAGGCTGTGGTTTTTCCGTAGAGCATGAGGTTAATTTTTCCTGTACGTAAATTGTTGTTGTAACCATACTGGAATTAGTAATAGCATACTTTCACTTCTTGCTGTTGGTAAATGTTCAAATTATCAGAGAGAGAGAGAGAGAGAGAGAGAGAGAGAGAGAGAGAGAGAGAGAGAGAGAGAGAGAGAGAGAGAGAGAGAGAGAGAGAGAGAGAGAGAGAATGAGTGATTGAGTGAGTGAGTGAGTGAGTGAGTGAGTGAGTGAGTTGGTGGGTGGGTGATTGAGTGAGTGAGAGTGAGAGAGAGTGAGAAAGTGAGAGAGTGTGTGGGTAGGTGGGTGAGTGGGTGAATGCGTGAGTGGTGGTGGTGGGGGGGGGAAGAAGGAGGAAGGGGGGAAGGAGGAAGGGTGGGTGGGTGGGTGAGTGAGAGAGTGTGAGTGCGAGTCTGAGTCTGAGTCTGAATCTGAGTGTGCGTGCGTGCGTGCGTGCATGCATGCATGCGTACATGCATGTGTGTGTGTGTGTGTGTGTGTGTGTGTGTGTGTGTGTGTGTGTGTGTGTGTGTGTGTGTGTGTGTGTGTGTGTTTTATGGCATACTATTTGATCTTCTTTCAGCTCAAGTTGAACATTTCTTATTTCTGATTATTTTTCCCTGGTGCTCAATATTTACTTCATTTAAATCTTTTAGCACAACTGTGGAGCGTCTCAACAATGTATATGTCTGTAGCAGATGTGTGTATATCAGCATCGCACATTCTATAATTCAATTTTCAAATTTAGCCAAAGCAATGAATGACCTATTCATATTCAGTTCTTAAGAAGATTATATTTATTTTAGTGCGTTATTACAGGTTTTGGGGCTCTCTGTGGCAGTGTTTATACTGTTCTCCTACCCCAAGAGTTGCAAAGACCCTATCCCATATTCCCAGCTACTCCGTTTAGGTCTTATCTGGCATGACAACAACTTCCTGGAGAGAGCCAATCCAATTTTAGACTTCTTATGTAGATGGTTGTACCCACAGCATATTATTTCAATTATTTTTATAGAAAATTGCACACAAAGACTTTTAACACCAATATATTTCAGTAATTGAAAGAGAAAAGATTAATATTCTAGGGATGTGCGAAACGAGATGGACAGGAACAGGCATCAAGATAGGTGAAGATTTTAAGATTATTTATTCTGGAGACGAAGACTGACAAAGGGGAGTGGCTATTATTTTGGACCGGAAAACATCAAAATCTGTTCAAGGATATTGAGCCGTGTCGGACAGAGTTCTACTAGTTAAATTAAGTGGCAGACCTTTTAGCATAAATATTATTCAAGTATATGCCCCAACAGGAGAATCCAGTGAAGATAGTGTAGAGCAATTTTATAATGACATAGAGTCTGCCTTAAAGAAATGTAAAAATTCAGAAATAAACATCATAATAGGAGACTTCAAGGCAAAAGTAGGAAATCAAAGTGATAGATACACAGTAGGAAACTATGGTTTAGGTGAGAAAAATGAAAGAGGATACAGACTCGTAGAATGGGCAAAAGAACAGAAAATGATTGTAGGAAACACCTGGTTTAAGCAACACCCTAGAAGATTATGGACATGGAGGAGTCCTGATAGCAGGATCAGAAACCAGATTGACTACATTCTGATTAGCAGAAGATTTAGAAACGCGCTAACAATAGCAAAAACAGTTCCCAGTGCTGATTGTTATAGTGACCACAGACTACTTACAGGAACACTGAGGATAAAGTTGAAGAAAGTCAAGTATATAACAGGAAACACTAAATATGATTTGTGTACATTGAGTAATGATAAGGAAAACAAACCAAATTCAACATAAAAGTACAGAACAGATTTGATATATTAGTCTGATCTAGAGATATTATTCCAGGATGTGGATGATCAATGGGAAATGTTGAAGAATTCAATCAGTTTGGCTGCAGAAACAACTATTCCAAAATTAAAGAAGGTGGGTCGTAAGAAATGGATGACAGAAGAAATTTTACACCTAATGGAAACAAGAAGACTCAACAAAAATAATCCTGCCAAATATGAAGAAATTCACAGACAAGTCAGAATATTATGTAAGGAGGCAAAAGAAGCATGGTTTGAGGAAAAGTGCTTAGACATTGAAAAACAACACAACAGTCAAAATACCAAATTAGTGCACAAAAGAATTCAGGAACTTACTAATAAAAGAACAAGTACATCAACAGGCTGTCTAAAAACTAAAGATGGCAAAATCATAATAGAAAAAGATCAGATTCTACTACATGTATGGACAGATTATGTGAAAAATCTTTATAATGATAACAGAGAGGAACAGTATGATATTAGATTTAATAATGAAGGGCCGCCAATTTTGAAGATGGAGGTTCGAAATGTTCTTAAGCATATGAAAGCTGGCAAGGCCCCCGGTGCAGATAACATCACAACAGAAATGATTAAAGCTTTAGAAGAATTTGGACTAGATCAAGTCACCAGACTGCTGAACACATTATATGATACTGGTGATATACCTTCTGAATTATGTAACTCTGTATTTATTGCAATCCCAAAGAAATCAGGAACCTTGGAATGTGATCAACATAGAACAATTAGTATAATGAGCCACATCACAAAGATTTTGCTACGAATTATCATGCAAAGAGTGAGGAAGAAAATACAACCTGAAATAGGGGAAGAACAATGTGGGTTTGTAGAAGGAAAGGGTACAGTAAATGCTGTGTATATGCTGCGAACAGTTATTGAACGTGCTATAGAAGTAAACAAGGATATACACCTTTGCTTTATTGACTACACAAAGGCTTTTGATAGAGTTAGACATGTCAACATGGTAGATATGCTTGCAGATCTACAAATTGATGGGAAAGACATTAGACTTATAAAAAACATATATTGGAAACAACAAGCTGCCATAAGGATTGATAATGAAGTGGGACAATACAACCTATTAAGAGAGGTGTTAGGCAGGGATGTGTAATGTCTCCAGATCTTTTTTCCCTATACAGTGAAAATATTTTCAGGAATGTAGAAGATATAAATGGAATCAGCATTGGAGGACGAAACATTAATAACATTAGATATGCAGATGATACAGTATTGATTGCAGACAATGCACAAGATCTACAACAATTAGTAGACGCAGTTGTTGTACACAGTGAGCAGCTGGGGTTGGAATTAAATTGTAAGAAGACACAGGTTATGGTCGTCACTAGGAAGAACGAAGTACCACAATGTAATATACAAGTAAATGGGAATATTCTTCAACAAGTGAATCGGTACAATTATCTCGGAACAGTCATAACATCTGATGGGAGATGCCTTGAAGAGATTAGAACAAGAATCGCCACGGCGAAAGTAGCCTTTGGCAAGATGAAAAACATACTGACCAATAAAAAGATGTTAATTGAAATGAGAAAAAGAGTGTTGAGGTGCTACATACAGCCTGTACTTTTGTATGGATGTGAAACTTGGACAATGAGCAGTCAAGCTGAAAAACATCTGATGGCTGCAGAAATGTGGTTTCTGAGGAAAATGCAAAGAATTCCATGGACAGACAGAAAAACCAATGACCAAGTACTACAGGAGACAAATGAAAATCGTAAATTGATTAGAGAAATTAGACGTAGACAGTCACAATTTTTTGGACATGTTATGAGAAGAAATGGATTGGAGAACTTAGTGACAACTGGCAAGATCGAAGGGAACAGACCAAGAGGAAGACCGAGAGGAAAATATCTGGATGGCTTGGCCACATGGCAAGGACGAGACAGGAACACTGAGCTGATCCACAAAGTTGGTGATCGAGTGAAATGGCGAGTCATGACTGCCCACGCTTTCCGGCATGGCACATGATTGATTGATTTCAGTAAGGATACGTTGCAATTTTTGATTAATGATAGTATTGTTGACAAATTATTCCCCCCCACAACGCTTGGCGGCAGAAGTGGAAGATGATGATGATGATGATGATGATGATAGTATTGTTGTCAGATGAATGAAATGAACTGACATAAGTCCACCATGACAGTTACTTAAAAATTTGAAACATCTGCAATGTTACGACATATGTTATACATTTTAAATCAATTTAATTAAAGGACCCTTTTACACATCTTGAGGATATCGGGTCCATGATGCTAGCCCCATGTTATTATCACACCTTAAAAATTAAATATACAAGTACAGGGGTATAAATAAAATACAATTATGTGTTATAAATAGGAAACTGTAAAAAATATTCATTATAATGCATAATTCAATATACAATCATGCATGTGAGTGCAGGGGCACATTTATCCTTGTTCTCTGATTCTATTAAATTTTGGGATCAAGATGTGATGATCTCCCTTTACCTTCCACATCCACACAAGAGAATGTTACCCCTGTCTTTGACAGCAATTTCTGACCATCAGAACAAGTGAGTATCCTGCTCCGTTCACATGCAGAGTTGTCCATTTATCCCGCTGGATATTCAGACCCCAATTTGCCACACCATGATGTGTTTCCCATCCTTTACCATGTGCAGGTACAGATGGTAGTTTCCCTTCCTTAAGTTATGAGCCCATGAAATTTGATGTGGCCAAAGTATTATGATTTCCAAGACATAAAATACCCATAATATACTGGCTCAACTTTACTGAAGTATAATGAAAACCCATCTGGATACTGCAATTTGTGTAACATTTACAAAGTTGCATGCATGATCAATGAGTGATTTTCATGCACCATACTGCGTGAAAAAGTTAGCGTGATTAAAATCATTAAGCTGTTGACTTACTGTGTTAATAAACACTGGCTGGAAAAATAGAGATGGAAACTGCACTTTTAAAACAAACATGTACAGAGCAGACATAAACAGGTACAAACAGATCTGGGTAAACTACACTAATATTAGAATATAACTGAAAGAAACTTAGACACAAAGACAACTTATCACAAACATCAGAAACAGGCAGTCATACTACACTAATATTAGAATATAACTGAAAGAAACTTAGACACAAAGACAACTTATCACAAACATCAGAAACAGGCAGTCATACTACACTAATATTAGAATATAACTGAAAGAAACTTAGACACAAAGACAACTTATCACAAACATCAGAAACAGGCAGTCATACTACACTAATATTAGAATATAACTGAAAGAAACTTAGACACAAAGACAACTTATCACAAACATCAGAAACAGGCAGTCATACTACACTAATATTAGAATATAACTGAAAGAAACTTAGACACAAAGACAACTTATCACAAACATCAGAAACAGGCAGTCATACTACACTAATATTAGAATATAACTGAAAGAAACTTATACACAAAGACAACTTATCACAAACATCAGAAACAGGCAGTCATACTACACTAATATTAGAATATAACTGAAAGAAACTTATACACAAAGACAACTTATCACAAACATCAGAAACAGGCAGTCATACTACACTAATATTAGAATATAACTGAAAGAAACTTATACACAAAGACAACTTATCACAAACATCAGAAAACAGGCAGTCATACTACACTAATATTAGAATATAACTGAAAGAAACTTAGACACAAAGACAACTTATCACAAACATCAGAAACAGGCAGTCATACTACACTAATATTAGAATATAACTGAAAGAAACTTAGACACAAAGACAACTTATCACAAACATCAGAAACAGGCAGTCATACTACACTAATATTAGAATATAACTGAAAGAAACTTAGACACAAAGACAACTTATCACAAACATCAGAAACAGGCGGTCATACTACACTAATATTAGAATATAACTGAAAGAAACTTAGACACAAAGACAACTTATCACAAACATCAGAAACAGGCAGTCATACTACACTAATATTAGAATATAACTGAAAGAAACTTATACACAAAGACAACTTATCACAAACATCAGAAACAGGCAGTCATACTACACTAATATTAGAATATAACTGAAAGAAACTTAGACACAAAGACAACTTATCACAAACATCAGAAACAGGCAGTCATACTACACTAATATTAGAATATAACTGAAAGAAACTTAGACACAAAGACAACTTATCACAAACATCAGAAACAGGCAGTCATACTACACTAATATTAGAATATAACTGAAAGAAACTTATACACAAAGACAACTTATCACAAACATCAGAAACAGGCAGTCATACTACACTAATATTAGAATATAACTGAAAGAAACTTAGACACAAAGACAACTTACCACAAACATCAGAAACAGGCAGTCATACTACACTAATATTAGAATATAACTGAAAGAAACTTAGACACAAAGACAACTTATCACAAACATCAGAAACAGGCAGTCATACTACACTAATATTAGAATATAACTGAAAGAAACTTAGACACAAAGACAACTTATCACAAACATCAGAAACAGGCAGTCATACTACACTAATATTAGAATATAACTGAAAGAAACTTAGACACAAAGACAACTTATCACAAACATCAGAAACAGGCAGTCATACTACACTAATATTAGAATATAACTGAAAGAAACTTATACACAAAGACAACTTATCACAAACATCAGAAACAGGCAGTCATACTACACTAATATTAGAATATAACTGAAAGAAACTTAGACACAAAGACAACTTACCACAAACATCAGAAACAGGCAGTCATACTACACTAATATTAGAATATAACTGAAAGAAACTTAGACACAAAGACAACTTATCACAAACATCAGAAACAGGCAGTCATACTACACTAATATTAGAATATAACTGAAAGAAACTTAGACACAAAGACAACTTATCACAAACATCAGAAACAGGCGGTCATACTACACTAATATTAGAATATAACTGAAAGAAACTTAGACACAAAGACAACTTATCACAAACATCAGAAACAGGCAGTCATACTACACTAATATTAGAATATAACTGAAAGAAACTTAGACACAAAGACAACTTACCACAAACATCAGAAACAGGCAGTCATACTACACTAATATTAGAATATAACTGAAAGAAACTTATACACAAAGACAACTTATCACAAACATCAGAAACAGGCAGTCATACTACACTAATATTAGAATATAACTGAAAGAAACTTAGACACAAAGACAACTTATCACAAACATCAGAAACAGGCAGTCATACTACACTAATATTAGAATATAACTGAAAGAAACTTAGACACAAAGACAACTTATCACAAACATCAGAAACAGGCAGTCATACTACACTAATATTAGAATATAACTGAAAGAAACTTATACACAAAGACAACTTATCACAAACATCAGAAACAGGCAGTCATACTACACTAATATTAGAATATAACTGAAAGAAACTTAGACACAAAGACAACTTATCACAAACATCAGAAACAGGCAGTCATACTACACTAATATTAGAATATAACTGAAAGAAACTTAGACACAAAGACAACTTATCACAAACATCAGAAACAGGCAGTCATACTACACTAATATTAGAATATAACTGAAAGAAACTTATACACAAAGACAACTTATCACAAACATCAGAAACAGGCGGTCATACTACACTAATATTAGAATATAACTGAAAGAAACTTAGACACAAAGACAACTTATCACAAACATCAGAAACAGGCGGTCATACTACACTAATATTAGAATATAACTGAAAGAAACTTAGACACAAAGACAACTTATCACAAACATCAGAAACAGGCAGTCATACTACACTAATATTAGAATATAACTGAAAGAAACTTAGACACAAAGACAACTTATCACAAACATCAGAAACAGGCAGTCATACTACACTAATATTAGAATATAACTGAAAGAAACTTAGACACAAAGACAACTTATCACAAACATCAGAAACAGGCAGTCATACTACACTAATATTAGAATATAACTGAAAGAAACTTAGACACAAAGACAACTTACCACAAACATCAGAAACAGGCAGTCATACTACACTAATATTAGAATATAACTGAAAGAAACTTATACACAAAGACAACTTATCACAAACATCAGAAACAGGCAGTCATACTACACTAATATTAGAATATAACTGAAAGAAACTTAGACACAAAGACAACTTATCACAAACATCAGAAACAGGCAGTCATACTACACTAATATTAGAATATAACTGAAAGAAACTTAGACACAAAGACAACTTATCACAAACATCAGAAACAGGCAGTCATACTACACTAATATTAGAATATAACTGAAAGAAACTTAGACACAAAGACAACTTACCACAAACATCAGAAAACAGGCAGTCATACTACACTAATATTAGAATATAACTGAAAGAAACTTAGACACAAAGACAACTTATCACAAACATCAGAAACAGGCAGTCATACTACACTAATATTAGAATATAACTGAAAGAAACTTAGACACAAAGACAACTTATCACAAACATCAGAAACAGGCAGTCATACTACACTAATATTAGAATATAACTGAAAGAAACTTAGACACAAAGACAACTTATCACAAACATCAGAAACAGGCAGTCATACTACACTAATATTAGAATATAACTGAAAGAAACTTATACACAAAGACAACTTATCACAAACATCAGAAACAGGCAGTCATACTACACTAATATTAGAATATAACTGAAAGAAACTTAGACACAAAGACAACTTATCACAAACATCAGAAACAGGCAGTCATACTACACTAATATTAGAATATAACTGAAAGAAACTTAGACACAAAGACAACTTATCACAAACATCAGAAACAGGCAGTCATACTACACTAATATTAGAATATAACTGAAAGAAACTTAGACACAAAGACAACTTATCACAAACATCAGAAACAGGCGGTCATAATTTTTTGGTCACATCTTAGAAAGAGATAAATTGAAACGTGTTGTGACAACATGAAAGATTTGTAGAAAGAAATATAGAGAAAGACAGCGAGAGATGATTTTTGACAGCCTTTTGTTATGGTATGGAACCGTCAGTACATGAACTAAACATACTGTTGGAGATCGCAAGATATGGAGAAGCATCATCACCCATGCCAGTCAGCAGGAACTGTATGATTATGACGATGATGATGATGAATATAAGTGGCCTAATAGGAGAGAGAGTCATAACCTACAGACAGAAATAACCAAAGTGATATGACTGAAGCAAACTTAATCAGACAGAAAAGTGCTTGGACAAGGAGTGGTTAGAACGAAAAATTATGATTAGACGGGCATTTCATCAATGGTAAGAAAATTACATCACAAAAATAGTGTTAACTCAAAATATACACAAATAATAAGCAGAAAGACACCGGTAAAAAGAGACAAAATCAGTGATCAAATGGGAAAAGCATTAGTGATTAAGACAGGCAATGTCACAATAAGGCAGACAAACAATGGCAATATTTAAATAGGAATAAACTATTCACTTAAACAAGAGAAACACTGATCATAAGATAGGAAAAAGTTATTGCTTTTAAACAGACAGTACAGTAAACAAACAAATCATTGACCACTCAATCATGGAGACATTCAAGCACCACCAACTTGCACTATGAACAATACTGTGACATGGACAACACAACAGTGCTAATTCATTCCACCACTAGAACTTACTTCAAGTGTTAAAGGCTGCAAGGACCCCTTGGAATTTGAAGTCACCAGATTGATTGGACGCTGAGGGTTTGTGGCTCTCGGTGGGCTGTGACTAAGATCCTGAATCCATAGAGACCAATGTAAAATTGAATGTGTGCTTTTTCATTAAATACTAGGTAAATATGCATGTTTTTCTCACATTTTGTATTCAGAAACTAAATAATTTAAAAGAACATGAAGTAATGCAGCTTTATGGAAGACAATTATGGATAACAAAGGATGTTGTGGTGACTAGCCTTCATAGTAAACAAATAACAACAGGCAACAGGTATTTGTTTGCTGATAAAAGCTAGTCACCACATCCATTGTTTTCTGTAAATTGTTCTGTAGAGCTGCATTACTTCATGTTCATTTATACTGTTTATATTTCCACAGCTTTACTGCAGTTCCACTAATTTTATTCATTCGAAACCCTAAGGACAGAATTAACTCTCCCTCTCCCTCTCTTTCTCAAGGTAAAATTAATCTCATGACAGATACTACCATTGACATGTGGTGAGTTTGCTTTCACATATATTAGGCTATAGCAATATCAGGTGGGCTCAATGGATTCTTTACCCACTTCCTTTCCCTCTCATAAAAATAACATTTGCCTATTTTATTAGGTGGATTCAACCATAAAGCAACAAGTAGCTGAAACAAAATATTAGCTCTATAATGTCTCAATTTGTGAATGGTATGATGAATTTACTTTGCTGTTATCACATATTCCAATACGACTAAATGCACATATGATAGATTATGATACAAATAGAAATCTGAATGCTGTGACACTCAATGCAAGTGCAGTATCATTAAGTGAATTGCGCTGCACTGCTTTGTCAAGTCTGTGGCTCAGCAGATCTGATTTTGACAAGCATTATTTTGAGTTTGCTTTCCCTAACGTCATGAGCGTCAAGTAGAGCACATAGAATGCCAGACTTCCATTCAGGAGACCTGTGCTAGGGAAAAGTTTAGGGGAGTCTCCATGGTGAAGTGGTTAAGCCGTCTGACTTGGGCTCCGAAGGCTGTGGGTCTGATTCCGGGCCGCGCCCTTCGGTTCATGGGTGAATTTTTCTGAGACTCCTGTGGGTCGTCGCTGGAGCTACGGAGTTCGTGCTTTCGGCATCACGCGCTGTGGAAACAGACTGAGCCATATGGGATAACACCCAGTGCAATAAAGTCAACCCTGTCGACTTTGAAGCGACTTTTTTAAGGACCTGTGTTTGAATCCTCAGTAAGGTGATAGATTTTTTTCTGTGTGTGTGTGGGGGGGGGGGGGGGGGGGGGGGGGGGGAAGAAAGAAAGAAAACCCTAACCTGCCAGTTGTGGTGGCTTAATTCCTCAGGCTCAAGAACCCCGTGTCCTATACAGCAAGGTACTACAGGTAGTAATGACAGTTTTTCCCTAAACTTTGACTGTCCCCAGTCTACCTACAAAACAGCAGGTTTGTGTCTCTGTTTGTCAGGTTCCTATCTCTTGACCTGTCTGACATGGGAGACCCTACTAGCACCTATGCTACTGTCAGCGCAGCCCTTGGGGTCATTGGAACACATAAGTCCCTCTGCAACATCAAGGTGGAGGAGACACAACAGTGGGGCATCCGCAATAAATATATAAGGATATCTTCATGAGGATTATATGCTGATAAAAACATTTCAACAAGAAAGTCTCCATTAACAAGAAATGCTTTCACCTGCCTAGGACTTCCCATGCTATGAAGTAAATGGATATTAATGCAAAATGTGCAGTGCTGGGCACCATAAACAGCATCCATAATATTTAGATATGTGTGAATGTGAGACTACAATATGTCAGATAATACGTGAGACCATACAAAGACAATTTAGTCATTGTTAAAACAAACAACTCAAGCAATATGGTCATATATAAATGTCAGCTAGACTGTTAAATACTTTTCTTAAAGGAATGGACCCAAGAGAGAAAAGGGGTAGACTAAAAATACCCTGCTAAATGTACAGAATTCAACAGGAATTACCCTGACAGAAATTGAAAATTGGCAAGAGACAATGTGGGAACAATTCATAAAGATCACAGCAACGGGTAGTGTCCCAAAGGCCTACTAGGTTATGAGAGAAGAAAGAAAGAAATGAAAGAAATGTTATGTGATCATGGTCTGCATCATTATGTAAGATACAGCGTAAGTAAAGTAAGTTAAGGACCCTTATACATGCCTGAGAGAGGGATCATGCTGCATGGGCAAGACATGGTCTCTAAATTCAGCCCAGGCTTTGTGCTATAGAAAAGTATAACTTTACCATTTATCTTCTGTCAAGACGGCCAGGTGCCAGTCATTGCTAACTGCCAGTGCTGGAGGGGGGGGACAATGAATGTGCTTTGAAATTCTCTGACACACCGAGTCGAGGGTTTGAAATCAGCTGCAGGTGATTTGGAAGCAAACCATCTAGCGTTGATTTCGAAGGTATGAGTTGTCAGTCGTTCAGAAAACAATATCAGCTGCTGAACATAAAAACATCCTAGTAAATCACAAATAGCCCCCCCCCCCCCCCCCCCCCCCCCCCCCCCCCCCCCCCCCCCCCCCCCAAAAAAATCTGGGGTTGACTGCAAAGTCTTGTAATGCCCATGCAACTAACCTAATATTGCTAACAACGATTGTTAATTATATAAAATACTTATTCTGAAATCTTTCAGTGGCACAGTAATGCACGATACAAAATATCTAACTTGAAAAATAGTTATTATTTCAAACTGTTATACTAAACGTTACTGGTAATTTCAGCTATAAGAAACTGTTACTGGTTACTTTTATGTAATACTAAAATGTAGTATTTCAGGATCCTCGCTGGTGCTACAGAGTTCGTGCACTAAGCTGAGTTTCTCCAGACTCAGGTTTGAGTTAGGAGGAGAATGGAGCACTTATGGGTTATGTTGATCCATCGACTAAACTAAACTAAACTAAACTAAAATGTTACTAATTTGACACAGCTAAAATAATTTGCTATAGGATTACTTTATGCCATTATAAATAAAAGTACTAGTTCTTATTACTGTTATTTCATAATAGAACAATTATTTCACAATGTTTTGGCATAAGGCTACTAGCTACTTTAATGTCATACCAATGGAAACTGGTGATTTCATAGGTTACTTTACACAGTGAAACTACGAGGGGGCTTCAAATCAAAACCTAAAACGTGTGATAGATATTACAATAGCTATGCCATTGTCTTGTAACCTGTCAATATTGTTGTTAAGAATGTCAAGAGTGTTAACACATGACATCATGGTACAGACAAACATGGTGACATCATAAGGACAGTTTAAAGATGGCCACCCCCACTTTTGGCATGCACCAAAGAGGAGCAGCGTTCTGTTATGCGTTGTTTGATCAGAGAAGGGGTGAAACCAATAGAAATCCATCAGCGAATGAAGGTCCAGTTTGATGATGCATGCCTGTCAGTCCAGCAAGTGTATTAGTGGAATAAGAAGTTTCAAAACTTGTTGGTCCAATGAAGAGGTACAGCAGGTGATGCATGAGTGGTTATATCCGCAACCAAGAGAATTTGTTTCTACAGGAATCCAAGCACTTTATCGGCGCTGGAGGACTTGCATTGAATGCAGTGGTGACTGCATCGAAAACTGATACATTTGTTCTTTACTTTTTCAGAATATATTCACACACACACACACACACATTTAAGGTTTTAATTTTAAGCCCCCTCGTAAATAAAGACAGTTGAGTGAGTAAGGTTATAGTTTATACATTATACATGTGGGAGCAACATTGACATATACATGATCAGGAACAATTTACATTCCTACACTTTAACGTCTGCTGTGGGAGACAGAGCACAAATGAATGTGTCCTGAGTACTTTGTGAGCTACGGTAGTATGGTGGCTAGACACTCACCTGCTGGCCCATGATTATGGGTTTGAATATGCAGTGGAACGGAGATTAATTTTTTTTTAATCCGTCCTGGGCTCGCAGGTCAGCCCAGCCTAAAATGTGTACCAGGAAATGACTTTCGGAAGTAGCGGTGGCCAGTATGGTACTGACCACACCCCCCACCGAGTGCCGATTGGTTTATAAAAATATGGGTCAAGCAACATATACCCAAAGCACAGCAGGCATGTAAAAGGGTTATTTACTTTCTTTTTAACCTAGTACTTTGACATCTAATAAACTATTATTACTGCACCGAAATATTTTGGACATATTAAATTGTCATAGTGGTTGGAAAAAAACAGAGGGGATTCATGGTTCTAGGAAGAAGATGAAAGGTTCGACTAACATGACAACTTGGTCAAAAGGGTGACTGAGGCAGGAGAAATGGCAAGAGATTGAGACGTTTATCAGAGAGCCATGATGAGAGTGAAGAACCTGCTACATGTGATAATAGCACTGCTACTGACTACATGTGATAGCAAGTGAGAAAATAAAGGCTGTTTGCCCAAGTAACTGGCACACAGTGTTCTGTCTTACAACAACCCTTGCCATACTGGAGATTAAAACTCAAGTCCCATAATGAGTGAGATAGACATTCTAACCCTTGACCACCCAATTCTAACTTTGACATCAATTATTATTAAATTAATTAAGGATGTCATAGAAAGGGTTGGTTAGTTGATTAGTTTTGAATCCTCTGAAAAATCAAAACGTTAGTTGCATATCCTTTGACCCTTGACCCTTGACCACCCAATTCTAACTTTGACATCAATTATTATTAATCAATTAAGGATGTCATAGAAAGGGTTGGTTAGTTGATTAGTTTTGAATCCTCTGAAAAAACAAAACGTTAGTTGCATATCCTTTGTAGTCAACCTCGCATTTTTAGGCTGTTTGTGATCTTGCCAGAGCCCGAGGGTCATGGGTTTAAATTCTCATCAAGATGGATTCCAAAAATTAACCTGGGCTCTCAGTCCACCCAGCCTACAATGAGTACCAGGAAATGCCTTGGGAAGTAAAACTGGCAGTGTAAAACTGACATTATCCCTCAAATGAATAACTACATGGGGCTAGCACCAGATGCCAAACATGCCTCAAGATTGTACAAAGGGTCATTTAGTAGACTTGTACTTTTACTGGCATTCAAGTTGTCCAAACATGCCTCATGATTGTACAAAAGGTCATTTACTTGACTTGTACTTTTACTGGCATTCAAGTTGTCCAAACATGCCTCATGATTGTACAAAAGGTCATTTACTTGACTTGTACTTTTACTGGCATTCAGGTTGTCCAAACATGCCTCATGATTGTACAAAGGTCATTTACTTGACTTGTACTTTTACTGGCATTCAGGTTGTCCAAACATGCCCCATGATTGTACAAAGGGTCATTTACTTGACTTGTACTTTTACTGGCATTCAGGTTGACCAAACATGCCTCATGATTGTACAAAGGTCATTTACTAGACTTGTAGTTTTACTGGCATGCAGGTTGTCCAAACATGCCTCAAGATTGTACAAAGGTCATTTACTAGACTTGTACGTTTACTGACATGCAAGTTGTCCAAACATGCCTCAAGATTGTACAAAGGTCATTTACTTGACTTGTACTTTTACTGGCATTCAGGGTGTCCAAACATGCCTCAAGATTGTACAAAGGGTTATTTACTTTACTTGTACTTTAACTAGCATGCAAGTTGTCCAAACATGCCTCAAGATTGTACAAAATGTCATTTACTTGACTTGTACTTTTACTGGCCTGCAGGTTGTCCAAGCCCTGACAAGGGCTTGCATCACTGGAGTGGAGGCTGACAAAGTACCGTAGATGCTCTATTTCCCATCTCCCAGCTCAGGAACTAATGGGGTTGCAAGACCAGCACCGGAACTTCAGATCTGTGGAGAGGCATGCCGAGATCAAGATTCAGCCAGCACACACAGGCTGGCTGGGATTAGGTCAAGGTTGGTCATGTTTCCTCCTTGGGTTTAAGGTATTTCATTGTCAATTTAATTCAGATCAATGCCCAGAGAATAAATCATGGGAAACCACAGAAACATTTATAAAATAGTTTAGTTTAGTTTAGTTTAGTCAACGTATCAACATCACGGCATACAGATGTAACCTATAAGTGCTCCGTTCTATTCCTAACTCAAGCCTGAGTCCGGAGAAACTCAGCTCAGTGCATGAACTCCATAGTACCGGCGAAGATCCTAAAATACTTTGGGTATATTCTTAACTCCAAATTTTGCCCGGGCAGCGCCCTTAGACTATTCTTTTTCAATTTCCAACTGCCAAAGGATTTTTATGTGCGCAACAATACATACGGGCATCCGATCTCACTACCCAGAGACCAGGGGAAATTTTTTTACTAGAAGTCCACATAAAAAAATCTTGGCAGGTACATATGTAGAAAAAAGTGCAAGTTATGGGCACAGCTTAATCAAGAAGGGTTATTAGGACAATGTATAGGATTGTCAGGTTATGATTCAGCATTCAAGGTTCTTAGAACAAGATTACAGCAGTACACAAACATCTTATTGAAGGTTATTATTTACAGTTTATATTTACATACACCTGTTCTGAACAGGAAAATTAAACTAGTGGTTAGTGACTTATCTGTTGGTCACACAATAAAAGATCATGTGAAATTAAAAATCAAGTAGAGAATTGGAATGGCCAAAGATATACTTACAAATGGGAGACATATGATAAATAAACAGTTTCATCTAGTGTTATATACACTTAATATTATGCAATGGACAAAGAGCACATCCCACATTGTGGATATTTGGAAGAACTGGATGAAAGTAATGTAAAGAAAAAATTTAAAAAAGTAAAGAAGCCCTAAACAAGCTAAAATTGAAAAGAGAATTCCTAAACAAAATTAGAGTATATTGTAAATCAGAATTAGAATCATCATGGCAAAGAGGGCATTTAGAGAAAAATAACAAATCCGAACTTTTACAATTATGTAAACTAATATGCAAAATATAATCTGTATGTACATATGACCTATAGTATAATATGGTTCTGATATGTGGACAATGAATAAACGTGATAAAATATATAAAAGAATTTGAGAACAATGCTTTCTGCATTGACCACCAGCAACAAAAGTCATTAGAAGTAGTATAAATAAGGGTTAACAAGTTCACAATATTCGTTTGTTTGTTTAATGTTAGTAAATATAATGGTAAGTTGAAAGTAATATCTATGTTTGCATATATGTGGCAAAGCTACTAGATTCTAGCAATTGAAATATCTAAGTGAGTCAAGACTAACAGGAAAGTTAACCAGCTGATTTCTGTATTTCACATTGCTTGAAGACTACGGTTAGTATTTCAATGTTAATATTTCTACAGGATATTAACTTATCTTTGACATTTAAATTACAATCAAATACAACTGTCATGTAAATATGTGCACAGGGAAATTCACTTGTGCATGCAACTATTTTTCTGCAATTAATCAATTATCATTATGTTAATCTGTGTAAATAAGTTAATGACTTTAATGAAAATAGGTAATATAAATTAAAAATTAATACAGTATACACAGACTGTTGCATCTTATTGCCAATTTTGAATTAAATTTATGAAGTCAGTGAATAAGTCGATAATCTTAAAACTTATAACAGGATAATGAATAATGACTCTGTAACTCAATTTACTACCAGCTTTCTTTAACTGTTTCAATAAGAACAAAAAACTCACTTTTAAATGTCCAGCAGTCTATTTCAAAACAAGAGTTTTAATATGTTCTTTAATTTATCACTTATTTGGCTTTTTTCTTTAAACTATCCATTGCAAAATTAACAAACATTTAATAGTAAGAAATAATGCATATACCTTAACAGATTGAACACATTTCAAAACAGATAAACATCTCTGCAAATTTACAAAGATATAGGCTGATGAAATGAGAATTAATAACATGTTAGCAACCAGCAAGGGTCGAGTTGTGGTGCTTTTTATAACAGAACAAAATTATATTTTATGAAAACTGCAAAAATGAAACTAGCTGTAGTCTTCACAATTACTACTAAGGATATAGGATTTAGATCTACACTGTGAATACACAGATTACACCTGTTTTCAGTCAACTGATAGGCAAGACAAATTACGTTTGCAAGAGGTACAAGTCTGGAGCTTGGTAAGTTTCCAAGAAGCGGTGAAACCCGACTGCCACGTGCTGACTCATGATGACCATACATTGACATTGCCTTGGTTGCCCGTGCAGAATGGCCGCCAAATGTGCTGAGTCGGTGTTCCTGGGATTCCCAGTTCACATCATGCTGCTGAAGTACCAAGCAACAGGCAATTTAAAATACAAGGGTCAGGCATAGAGGCAATGATTACATGTAAGCAAAAGCAATCCACAAAATTAATAGGTGCAAGGGCAAGCAGTACTGGCTGGGGAAATAAATATAGTTAATAAAAATTTTAATTCTTTAAAATAAATCCAATAAAGATAGTATGTGTACTCATACACACTTCAAATGCTATGGTAGATACTGTTATAAGGTAATTCTACAAATGATACTGTCATAAGGTAATTCTATAAATGATACTGTCATAAGGTAATGTCATGACTGACACTGTCATAATGCAATGTTGTGAGTCATGCTGTCATAAGGTGATATTGCAACAATGTGATTCTGCACATGAATGATACTGCAACAAGGTGATTCTATAGCAGATTTTCTTGCAAAGTAATTTTATGAATGACACCGTCATAAGGTTATGCCATGATTGAAACTGTCATAAGGTTAATACATAGCTGATACTTTTATTAGGTAATTTTATGACTAGGTAATTTTATGACTGATACTATTAAGGTAACACTATGAATGGTATTATATAAAATAAGGTAATTCTATAGCAGATACCATCATAAGGTAATGTCATGGCTGATACTGACTCAAGGTAATTATATGGTTAATAGTGTCATAAGTAAACATTTAGCAGACACTGAAACAGGGTAATGTTATGGATGATACTGTCTTAATGTAATGCCATGGCTGATAATGTCATGTGGTAATTCTATAGCAGATACTGTTATAAGGTAAAGTCATGGCTGATATTGTCATAAGGTTATATCATGGTGGATACTGTCATAAGGTACTTCTCCAGCAGAAAGTAAAATAAGGTAATGCCATGACTGATAATGGCATAAGGTAATGTCAGGGCTGATATAATCATAGGGTATAACTATAACAAATACTCCTCATCATCAAGTGCCATGCCAGCTGGTGTAAAGATTCATGAATTTCCACAGATCTCGGTCTTTGGTTTTCTGGATCAACTCTGCTGATGATATTCCTCTATGCCAATGTCTCAATCCATCCAGCATCATTTCTCTTGGTCTGCCTCTGCCTCTCTTCCCCGCGATCTTTCCAGTTGTTACAATGTTCTCCAATGCCTCTCTTCTCATTACACGATTAGATGACCAAAGAACACTGCCTCATTCTTACTGTTGTGTATCATGTTCTACTTTCATTAGCCTAATCCAGGCAATTGTTGTTAGTTACTCTGACAGTCCAAGTCATTCGCAGCATTTGTCTCAGAACCACATCTCTGTTGCATCCAAGCTCTTCCCACTTTATTTGTTCACATTTCATGACACCTTGTCATACAGCAGAACATGTTTGATATAACATTTCAGAACTCGGTTTCTGACATTCAATGAAAGTGAGCTTCAACCTCTTGAAGACTGATGCACTGACGTTCAGGTCATCTGAGCCCTGAAAAGGGCTTGCATCTATGGAGTTAGGTTGGTGTAGGGGCTTTTCTCCCAACCTGGTGTTAGTGTATCATCTCCAGGGGAACTGCTGCAGAGCTCTCCTTCTCCTCGCCTCTCCAAGCTCAGAGACATGTAGAGTATGCAAGACCAATACTGGAGCTTCATATCTATGGAGAGGTATATTTGCATGTAACCTAGTCGTGATTCAGCACAGCACATACAGTATGGCTGGGATTGGGCTTAACTTGGTCACGCTTCCTGCAGAAGTTCTAGGTATTTCTTTGTCAACAGACTCCATCACAAAGACTGGTGTGCAGGGATGTGGCTCACCTCCATTAGACAGTGGTTTAGAGGTATGTCATCCACCTTTTTCGGACAGACTGGTTCAGAGGTGTGGAGTTCATCTATAGGAGATGGAATGGTTTAACGGTATGTTTACCTCTAGGGAATGGAGCGGTTTAGAATGCAGTAGTTCATCTCCATTGGACAGTGGTTTTGAAAAATCCACTTTTTGGGGATATAATGAATGAAGAAACTATTTGTTTTTTAAATTGGGCATGCAGGCCTGTCTTACATTCGGTCCTTCCAACCACTCATCTTTCACACATCAGTTATACATTTTGTATTTTGCATGTTACATTAGCTATGTTGGTGGATGGGGGGGGGGGGGGGGGGGGGGGGGAGAGAGAGAGAGAGAGAGAGAGAGAGAGAGAGAGAGAGAGAGAGAGAGAGAGAGAGAGAGAGAGAGAGAGAGAGAGAGAGAGAGAGAGAGAGAGAGAGAGAGAGAGAGGTATGGACTTCATCTCTAGGGGACAGAATGGTTTATAGGTATGCTGTCCATCTCTATGGGATGGAATGGTTTACAGGTATGATGTTCATCTCTAGGGGGTGGAATGGTTTAGAGATATGATGTTCATCTCTATGGGATGGAATGGTTTAGAGGTATGATGTTCATCTCTAGGGGATGGTTAACAAGAGTGTGTTTCATGTAGTTTAGTGTTGGTTTGTGTTTGTCTGTTCTGTGCTGACGAAGGCTTTGGCTGCAATATCCAATTTGTTTCTTGTAATCTTGTCATATATATTAAGATACTAAGTTATCTGTGGTTACAACATGTGTCACAATTCTCAAACTAATACATTCACACTTTCATCTTTCATCAACAGCTTACAATGAAAGAAATAATATAACCGGTGCAAGAGATGAGAAGATGAATACCTGGATGTCTTGGTCAAATAGGATAATACAGAAAAGAAGACAGCCCTGATCCAAGACACAGAAATGGTTAAATACGACCATCCATGTCTACCAGCATGGCACACAATGATGATGAGTATTATTAGAAAATAAGCTTCTTAATGACAGGACAAGCATTAGTTTTATATTTTAAGACTACTTTTAAAAAGTATGATTTACAGTTATCTTAATCATTTTTAGAAGGGGAAAAAAATGACAATATGAATTGTTAATGTTAGCTACAGAATATACTGTTATCTGTAAGAAAGGCCTCTTCTAGTGGAAGATTTTAAAAACTGCTCAAATTAATTATATTAGACCAGAGTTTACATAAACTTTGAGAGCATAGATGGAAGAAATTTTGTGAAAACTCACCCATTAAATGTGTTTGCAACAGCACCAATGGATAGTATGTACAGGCTGATAATATGTGTGCTAACATTGCCGTGAATACTAGTTATAAACCTAATTCACGTGACACTAATAAAAAGGTGCTACACTACATGTACCACAGACCATTTTGAATTATTATCAACAGGATAAACATGGTGTTTAGTGAAATAGTTTGGCCATGTCTGGTGATTACAGAGGCAATGAACAAATGCCAGAACTCATTCCAGAAGTTTCATTTCCTGGCCTTGTGGGGGAAAGAAAGGAGAGTACAGAAGATGAAGCGATGAATACTGTCATGGAGTGGGCTACACATGAACGGAGCTCACACCTGCACGATAGTTTGTTGGTGCGAGAAAGCACTTCTTTTTTTACTAGATCAGGGGAAGAAAATTCCCTCCTGGATTGGGGATTGAGAGTTCAGACGCGGTCCAGGTCGGATGTGTCATGATGGAGTTTAGCAATAGCACAGCCATTGTGCCGCCTGTATAATGTAGTTTTATCATTTGAGTGGTGTTTTATAAAGAGTATTTGTGCGAATTACGTGATAATTTGAACTGTGGTAAATGTGGAATTGTGCAATAGATGATGAGAATGATTTGGACTTCTGTTGAGTTATTTATCTAAATCTGTGACTCTAGCATGGGAGTTGGAGTGAGAGTAAATTACAAACTGTTAGCGAACATGGACAAACTATAAAGAACTAATACCAAAGTATACTAAACCATAATAACTATGGCGCAGATATCTTTAACCATCAAAGATGGGTCAAGAAGGCACGCTATGAACAAGTTACAACCATGGTAGTGAAGTATCAATGACCTAGACAAAAACCTATACATTGCTCAATGAAAAATCCACACAACTCATTCCAGAACTTTCTTCATTATCTGACCTTATGGGGCAAAAAGTCAAGGACAAGAATATGAGGCAATGAACACACATCTAAACTCACTCTAGAACTTTCTTCATTATCTGACCCTGTGGGGCAAAAAGGAAAGGCAAAGATGATGAGACAATGAACACACACCTGAACTCATTCTAGAACTTTCTTCATTATCTTAACCTGTGGGGTGAAAAGAAAAGGAGAACAAGAAGAGACAATGAACACACAACTGAACTCATCCTAGGACTCTTTAATATCTAACCATGTGGGGTGAAAAGGAAAGGACAAGAAGATGAGACAATGAACACACACCTAAACTCATTCTATAACTTTCTTCATTATCTAACCCTGAGGTCAGGAAAGGAGAACAAGATGATCAATGAACACACACCTGAACTCATTCTAGAACTTTCTTCATTATCTGACCCCCATGAAGCGAAAAGGAAAAGACAAGAAGATGAGGCAATGAACACACACCTGAACTCATTCCAGAACTCTCTTCATTACCTGGTCCTAGGAGGCAAAAAAGAAAGGATAAGTAGATTGATTATGATGAATACGATTATGATTATGATATGACTGTTATGGTTGTGAAGAAGATTCGAGGTCACTGCACATGGAACAAGCCCATAAGTGCTTGATCTCTCCCAGCAGACGAAGTCTGGATTATGCCATCATGTCAAGCTATCCAGGTGTTCATCTCTCTGTCTTCACTTTTCTTTTTTCCCATCTAGTTTGTCAACTGTCTTTAAGTGTTCAAATTTATTTATCCTTATAATATGCCAAAATATCTTGACTATCATCATCTAATGTCTGTAATAAATTTATGGTTTCTGTTTGTTTCTTGTAGGACTTTCTCATTCAGTTTTCAGTCTGCCCATCATATTCTTAGCATTTTACACAGACACCACATTTCCAAATCCATTGGATATTTCTCAGCTTCTATACTTATTGTCAAATAGTTTAGTTTAGTTTAGTTTAGTCGACGGATCAACATCACGGCACATGGGTGTAACCCATAAGCGCTCCGTTCTACTCCTAACTTGAGCCCGAGTCCGAAGAATTTCAGCCCATTGCACGAACTCTGTAGTACCGTCGAGGATCCTTAAATACTTTGGGTAGATTTTAAACTTGAAATTTTGCCTGAGCAGCGCCGTTAGGCTATTCTTTTTTATTTCCAAGTGCCAAGGGATTTTTTACATGCGCAACAATACACATGGGTGTCCAATCTTACTACCCAGAGACCAGAGGACATTTTTGTTACTAGAAGTCCACGTGAAAAAAATCCCGGTCCTTACCGGGGCTTGAACCCGGGACCTCTAGCACTTGAGGCGGACACCATACATTGAGACCCTAAGCCCTCTACTTATTGTCACATTTATACTAGTAATAATCTAGTGTCTGTTGTGTGAATCAAGAAAGTAGTGTGTAATTTAGTCAATATAAAAACACACCCATGAGGAATCTATGTCTCAGGGTATAAGGGGGCAGGCTATGAATGAATGCATGAATATTATTATGCCCTACATGTGAATTTTAAGCCTAAGATACTATCCCACTGAGCAAATAAGAGAATGCATAAAATACCAACATGACCAACAAAAACCTCAAATGCATCGAGAGACAATTTTGTTCAATCACAACATTCTGAACACAAGGGTAGTTAGTTATAAGAAGTTACAAGCCAGTCAAAGATAGCAACAATAATCAACAGAGGATTGGAACAACAGATAATTAATTTAACTATATACAAATACTCATCTATACTGATGTTAGATGACCATCTGACTAAACGGTTAGGCTATCCAGAAAGAGAGGTATAGACAGAGCAAACAGAGCAATTAAAAAGCAAATCCATCCATCTCTCTCGCTCTCTCTTCTCTACCTATCTCTCTCTCTCAACACACAACCCGTTTAATCAACAGATGTTTGTCTTTACATATTATAATCATTTCCTTTTACTTTCCCATATGTAACTTTATAGTTGAATTGAGTGAAATGAATTCATTAAAAGTACTGAAGGCATTTTTATTATGACCTATCCTCAAATATGTGTATCCTAAGTGAAGCACTAATACAGCATTCTCTACAAATCAAATGTGCACACAGGATGACTACAGAACTATACAATTATAGTAGTCAATTAAAAATGTATCCCTCAAAATGATGGGTGAGTAAAATAAAGTGTGCATGCTACAAAGCAAGGGGTTAATAAATTTATACACAATTGCAAGATATGAAAAACTATTTTTAGCAGGTCAAATTACATGAAACTATAAAAAATATGTTCTATTTTCATTATAATGAGCAAGAAGAGGCCAAAGGAAAAACACAGCAAAACCACTCATTCTCCACCACCTCCTGTTAGTATAATTGCACCTAATACCCCCACATCCCCCACTCATATGTATATATACACACAACTTATAAAACTATGATAAAAACAGTACTGACTGGTGTTGAAAACATATACAGAAATTATTAAAATGTAAACTGCTGTAAAGAGTTTAATGAATAAACAAAAAGCTAGTAAACAATTTCAAATGCCAACATAATAAAACCCTATTTACTCATGTTTTGTTTCTACTATATGCAAATTAGCATTAGAATCTACAGCAATTCTTGAATTCTGAAACTGTCTTGTCTACAGAGAACACAAAAGAGCACAAGAAATAAAAATAAACTAAAGGAACTTTTCAAAAGAAAACAAATGTTTGGCGTTTCTTTCTACAAGAAGATAAAAAGGGATGCAAAATATATGTTTCATCAAGCAAATTGAAATTATAGAATTGTCCAGAATAGATACTTACCCTCAACCTAGGTTTTATCTGTGGATAAAAATGAACTGATTATGTATAATTTGTTTTTATTAACATAAAGTTCAAATGTATAAATTCTAAAAACATGAGCCTTATACTACTTTTAGTTTAATGCTGGCCATCTGGGCATTGGGTTGAAGTCTGTTGACAATGAACAATCTAACATTTGTCGAGGAAACATTGCCACCATAGCAGATTCACAAGCAACCAACCAACCATTTAAATATGGAATTCTCTCCAAACATTCTTTTTCAAAGGTATGTAGGTATATCAGGATGCAGGCAGGCAGGTAGGCAGACAGACAGACAGACAGAAAGATAAAAACAATATTGTCATGTGAGTTCATTGTTTTAGTTAGACTTTTGAAATAGGTCTATTTTGTATTCTCTATGCATGGACCAATGGTAGTGATGTAAAGGTTAGTGCACTTGCATACTAATTCAGTGATCCAAGGTAATGGTAGGATTTGATTGGTTATACCCATTATCATTATGATGACATTCCAGTCTAAGCAAATTTGGAACCAGATGATTTTCATAATTCTCAGAGAATAAGCAGTAAAGAGGACAGCTGCTCTCAACACAAAGCCATTATCTTCAAAAGAAATTCATCAAGTAACAGCAGTTTTATTATAAAGTGCATGGAAGAGTATAGACAACAGAAATTTATTTCAGAACACAAACTGCTCTTAAGCAATACACCATGAAGGGATCATGAAGATCGCACTGTTTGCGTATGCACAATAGTTATTACAAAATGGCTGCCCCACTATTGACTTGCACCCTGGAAGAATGAGGCTTTGTTAATTTTTGTGTGATTAGAGGATGTGAAAGCTTGTAAAATCAACAGAAAACTGATGGTTCAATATAGAGACAGTTGTTTGAGTCAGAAGAGAGTAAGAATGGGTAGACAGATTACAAAATTGAAGACAAGACATCATTGATGAACGACATAGTGGGAGACCTGCAAGTGTGGCAACTGGCACAGTGAAACAACAACTCACTATTGATGAAATAACTGGATTTCAACATGAGTCACAATGTGGCATAAAAAGTTTTTTTAAAACTGTCCATGTGTAGCAGATGAATTTCAAGACAGCTTTCCAATTATAATCACAAATGTGCACAGCAAACGATTTGTCAGGAGCACTTAGACCATTACGCCTAAGAAGATTTTCACCAGAAAATTGTGACAGGAGACGAGTCCCAGGTGCATCATCACAAACCAGAGAGTAATAGACAATCAATGCAGTGAAATCACCTGTTGTCCCCTGTTCAGAAAAAAATGCATGTCTCAGGAATCCACTGGGAAAGTCATGATATCCATCTTATGGGATATCAAGGGCCCTGTTTTGATGCATTTCTAGGAAAGGGTTGAAACTGGCTAGTGTTCGATACAATGACATGCTAGTGAAAAAAATAGAAGTCCATGATATGATTGCAAGGGCGGGGGACTTCTCTCAAAATGAGCACTGTTGCTGCATGACAACACCTGCCCTCATACAGCTGTGCATACAGTGGACACACTACATGCTCTGAAACTTCAGGTCTTGAAACATTCAGTGTACAGTCCAGACTTGGCACCATTGGACTTACACTTGCTTGGATCCATGACAGAACATTTGTGGGGTCAGAGGTGTGCAGATGATGAGGTAACCGAGACTGTACAAAATTGGGTTAAGGCCACACCCAAAGACTATTTCACAGATGGCATCAACAAGCTAGAGAACAGGTGAACCAAGTGTGTTGGCAGGCTGGGTGACTGCTGAGAAATAACATACACAAAGTGTATGGTTGCATGATTGTTAAAAATTTACTCATAAAATTCCAATTACTTAATGACTTCTCTTATAGTTTATGTGGTGGTCTAACTCATTAAAGCCAGCATTTATGGCTTAGAGGTGGCGAATGCAGTGCCACAATGCCATATACAGGGTTCAAAATCAGCCTCAGGTGATTTGGCAGCAAACCACCTTGAGTTGATTTTCACAATGGCCGCTCAAAACAGATATGACAAACTGACTGACTGACTGGCACCTTGCCGTCTTGACAGACGATAGTTTGTACAATGGAGTTATACCTCTCCATAAACACAAAGCCTGGGCTGAATTTAGAGACTGCCATGAGCCAAAAAGAGTAACAGCGAAAGAACACCTTGATGAGAACTCACAGGGTTGGAAAGTAGGAACGAGAAGGAATCACGAACACAGAGAGAGCAAGAGATGGAACAGTGAACGAAGAATCAACTGGCGCGCAGATAGCCAACCCGGTCACCTGGTACAGCGGAACCCGTGACACGAGGCAGTTGACATTTTGGGTCAGTCCGTCGAGGAGCTTTTGGAGCGACAACAACCAGACTCCTGTACACACATCGAAGTTAAATAAGATAGACAGAAGTTTACAACAATGAAAGATAAATTGTTCCGACCACAAGTCGATTATAGAATGTTAACCAGCCACAGTTAACGACAGAAAGTTGGTTAGAAGGTCACAGTCAGTGTCGATGATTATCAAGATGGCTCAACGCTTGACAGGGCAATCGTGGAAGGTGTTACACAGTTGATGTGTCATTCAAGCTCAAGCAGGGCGTAAGTAGACACAGACATTTATCTTCTTCTTCTTCTTCTTCTTCGTTCATCCGGAGTTTTTTTTTCGGATGTGATTGCGTTGTGCCAGTTTACAGCAGAGCTGCGTTCTTGCGCCGTTAGGCCGACACATCCGACTTCTGCGGGCATTTGTTGACCGGGTTAACCTTCCCGGGGAGACATTTATCTGATAGGCAACTACTGACAGAGTGAATGGGTAGTGCATTCTTGATGATAACAGTTTGGCAAGTGTACTTTCGGAGCAGTGTGCAAGTGGCTACATGTGTGAACGCGATAATGGTGCAGAAGCCAGCGGCATGCTAGAACTTGTACAAGAAAACATGTTCTTCAATAAACATGTTGTTCAAGCGTTAGGACGCTGTTTACTTATTTACACTGTGGTCATTGTAGACTGCCAGGTATTCATAACGAGCCAAGAAACCACTTGACAGAGACCATGTGTTGCCCATGCAGCATGATCCCTCTCTCGGACTGTCTAGTTTATCTCAGAGGAAAGGTAACACCTATACATCTGGAACAAGACAAGCTTCATAAGTTGCCAGATCAGCAAAGCAATGTTCTAACTGTCCGCCTGTCAGAGCTTCCATCCTAGAACAGCTGCCAACCAAGGCTTAGGGCCTGGTATGCTGTGCCATGACATTTAGTCTTTAGATTGCATTTCCTTGCACTAAGGTCAGGCTTATACCCTCCCAATTGCACTCCTCCACCCAAAGCCGTTGGCACAATGTGGGGTGTTAGGTTTGGTGAGCGCCGCCCAACATTCGGCGCTAACAGAAAGCAGGTAGTACCGTCTAAGTTCCAAGTTTTGTTATTTACCTATTATGTTGCATGAACTCCACAGAGGGCAAATACAAAACTTGGAACAGCAATATTTTTAAAAACTGCAGTCATTAAAAATACACCCTGTATATACAAACAATTTGCAAATTTCTGAAATAACATGTGTTAAACTGTGTAAGCTAATAATGGTTTAGTCAGTGACAAAAATCAGAACAGTAAGGGTAACCCTATGGTGGATACTGCCATTGATGTGTGAAGTGTTACACCTTCAAATATTCTAGCCACCGTATAATGAGGTAAACACAGAAATATATAAGGCAGGGGAACTGGCATTGGATTGAGAATCTTTCCGACAGGTTGTGAGAGCTTAAAAGTACAGAGATGTGGTTCATGAAACGAATGTTGCAAATAACTTGGACTGCCAAAGTAACTAACAATGGTTGCCTGGAAGAAGCTAATGAAACTAGAACATTATGTACAACTATAAGAAAGAGACAAGAACAGCATTCTTTGGTCATGTGATGAGAATTTTTTTTTCGGGGGGAGGGGGGGGGGGGGGGGGGGGCCCTCGCTCGCTTTGAATTCAAGCGTAGTCCATACACACTACTTCTAGTAGTGTTAGGCTGAATTTTGCGTATGGATTAGCTTTCCTCGCCATTAGGCAAACCCACTCCGACTTCAGAGGTAATTGTAATTTACGTCCAAGCCAAGGATGAAAGGTCAACATTTTAGTCCAACTTTCCAGTGTAGGGGCTGAACCACTTACCTCGGCATCAGCACACCGGATATTAAAGAACATGCGTTCTTATCCATTCAGCCATGCGGACCTGCAAGTGTACACTATATAACTGCTCCATGCAATGAGTGTTACACATGCAATGAGCGTTACAGTCTCGACACAGAAACAAATTTTAGAATAGCGAAAACAGTCATATGCTATTGCTTTGGGTTGTGTGAAATGTTCCAGTTCATTGGTTATAAGTGAAGTGTAACAACCACCATCCTGACAAGGTCAACCAGCTCAATCTTCATATGGATGGGGGGTACGGGGTGTCAGGCATTGGTAGCACCTTTGGTAAGGATGGCTCTCATGTCCTTTCAGGACCCATCCCCCACTGGTCCAAGTCTGACACCCAGCTCGTGCCTGTGGCTCCTAGTAGCTGTCAGCATGCGACAGCGGCCACCCCCCGGGCAACAGCTGTGAGAGGCTGGCTAAACCAGGCATGGGTATCCGATTTGGTGTCAAACCAAGAGGTAAACTAGGGTATGCCTACCCAGCATGTGAAGACAGGATTCGGCAGACTGCGCGGAAGAAATCATTCCTGATTCAACGGGCAAGACGGCGTTTACCTGCAAAGCGTTGTGGAACGTAATGAGCACGGCAAGGCACGTAGAGCGCCCTGGTCATCCACTGCACCTGTATTCGTCTCCAATCGTCTCGACTTGTCTTGCCACTGGACTCAGATGGACTCAGGCGAGAGAGTGAGGTCGACAAATTGCGCAACTCTTCCTCACTTTAATCCAAGTCATCGCGCAAGTCATTCTTCATCCAACGTCACATATCACCTTCAAGCCCTGTGGCGATGGGCGAGCGGCAAAGCGGCAGGCGTGGGTACGCTGGCAGCCGTAGTCGCAGACCTGCACACAGGCGGCTCAGGCCATATGGTCGTCTTCTACTGACCGGAGCAGCAGTGGGATTCGGCAGCCCCCTGAGCGACTGAGCAGCCCTCTATAGGAACACACTGCTCACCTCCATAGCATGAGGAAGGGGCTAGAAAAGGTGCCCTAAACATTGTCTGCTTCATCACTACCTAACCAGCTAGCCGCGGTTGGTGGGTACCCTAAACTGCGGTCGACATACAAAGAAAGATAAAACAAGCAATGCTAAAAGAGTAAACCATATTCCCTTAACAATTGGAACTTGGAATGTACGCACCCTACTTGACAGAGACGGCGCGTCGGGTCCAGAGAGACGAACAGCACTGATTGGGAGAGAGCTCGGCAGGTACAACATCGACATTGCAGCCTTGAGCGAGACACGACTTGCAGAAGAAGGCCAAATCTGTGAAATTGGTGCCGGCTACACATTTTTCTGGAGTGGAAGGAAAAGCGAGGAAAGACGCCAATCCGGTGTGGGATTTGCCATTAAGTCGGCCCTGGTCGGCAAATTAGCTGGATTTCCAAAGGCTGTAAACGACAGGCTCATGACCATGAAGTTGCCTCTGCTGAATGGAAGGAAGCACGCAACCATTGTGAGTGTCTACGCACCAACTATGACCAACGAAGATGATGTCAAGAATAAGTTCTATGAGGACCTGCACAATGTATTAACATCTGTTCCCAAAGGAGACAAACTTATACTCCTTGGGGATTTCAATGCCAGAGTAGGCACGGACACCACCTCTTGGAGTGGCATTATTGGAAAGCATGGAGTCGGAAATTGTAACAGCAATGGACTCCGCCTCCTTCAGACATGTGCCGAACATGATCTCCTGATTACGAACACAATTTTCCGTCTCCCCATGAGAAATAGGACATCCTGGATGCACCCTCGCTCGAAACACTGGCACCTCATTGACTATGTCATCGTCAGGAGGAGTGACAGACAAGACGTTCGAGTGACAAAATCCATGTGTGGTGCCGAATGTTGGACAGACCATCGTCTCATTGTCTCGAAAATGAACATCCACATAAGGCCACCACGGCGTCCTCAAGGGGCAAAAATGCAAACAAAGCTAAATGTCACCCGCCTAAACAGCAAGAAAATGCAGCAGTCGTTTGAAAATATGCTGGAAGACCGCCTCAAGCCCAATGCTGAAGCTAAACAGGATACAGAAACAGAATGGAGAGCCCTAAAGGACACGATTTACAACACTGCTATGGAAATCCTGGGTCCAGCCCCCCGAAAGCATAAAGACTGGTTTGATGAAAATTCCGAAGACATCAACCAATTGCTGGCCGAGAAACATCTTCTCCTCAAGGCACATTTGAATGACCCAAAGTCAACATCAAAAAAAGATGCTTTCAAGAACATTCAGAGAGTAGTGCAGCAGAAACTTCGGCACATGCGGGACTCCTGGCTGAGCAGCAAAGCTGATGAAATTCAGGGCTTTGCTGACAGACACGATATGAAAAACTTCTACGACTCACTGAAAGCGGTCTATGGTCCTTCATCACCAGGCATAGTTCCCCTCCTCAGTGCAGACGGGGGAACATTGGTCACCGATAAGAAAGAAATCCTCCAACGCTGGGCAGAGCATTTCAGCAAAATCTTAAATGCAACTTCCTTCTTCGATGATGAAACCATCAATTGCCTTCCTCAAGTTCCCACCAATGAGACTCTTGATGACCTGCCAACCATAGTGGAAATAAACAAAGCCATCCAGCAACTCTCCAGCGGCAAGGCACCTGGTCCTGACTCCATCCCAGCAGAGATATACAAGGCAGGTGGGCCGGTCCTAACAGAGCAGCTTCACCAAGTCTTCACAAACATATGGACGAACGAGACCATGCCACAAGATTTTAAGGACGCGTCAATAGTCCACCTTTACAAACGTAAAGGAAACCGCCAATCCTGTGACAACCACCGAGGCATCTCCTTGCTTTCAATTGCAGGGAAGATACTCGCCAGAATTCTTCTCAATCGCCTCACAGCGCATCTCGATCAAGGTCTTCTTCCTGAGAGTCAATGTGGCTTCAGAAAAGAACGTGGAACTGTTGACATGATTTTCGCTGCAAGGCAGCTGCAAGAGAAATGTCAGGAACAGAACTGCGAAATGTTCTCCACTTTCATTGACCTTACCAAGGCTTTTGATACAGTGAGCAGAGAAGGACTGTGGAAGATTATGGCAAAATATGGCTGTCCACGAAAGTTTGTCCAAATAGTGCGGCTATTTCATGACGGCATGCAGGCAAGAGTACAGGAAAATGGTGAGCTGTCTGAACCCTTTCCTGTTACAAATGGAGTGAAGCAAGGATGTGTCCTGGCACCAACATTGTTCAGCCTCATGTTTTCAGCCATGTTGATGAATGCCTTCGAGAACGACGACATTGGAATAGACATCAACTACCGTATGGATGGAAAGTTATTCAATCTCAGAAGGCTGAAAGCTAAAACCAAAATTGACAGCGGCACCGTCAGAGAGCTCCTGTTTGCTGATGATTGCGCTCTATACGCCAACTCAGAGGCGGACATGCAACATAATGTTTCAGCTTTCTCACATGCCTGTGCCAACTTTGGGCTCAATATCAACTTGGAGAAGACTGTAGTTATGTACCAGCCAGCTCCAGGGAATAATCACACTTTGCCGAATATCAAAGTGAATGATCATAGACTAAGTGTTGTGGACAAATTTACCTATCTTGGCAGCACCCTGTCACAAGCTGCCACAATCGATGACGAAGTGAATGCAAGAATCTCCAAGGCCAGTGCAGCCTTTGGCAGACTGTACAAGAATGTATGGGACAGAACTGGAATAAGCCTGCAAACAAAGCTAAAAGTCTACAAAGCAGTTGTATTATCCACACTGCTATATGCTTGTGAAACCTGGACTGTTTATCAGCGACACGCTAGGAAATTAAACCACTTCCACACAGTCTGCCTAAGGAAGCTACTGAAGATTAAATGGCAAGACAAGATTCCAGACACTGAAGTCCTAGAAAGAGCATCCATGCCCAGTATCCACACTCTACTGATGAAGAATCAGATTCGCTGGGCTGGTCACTTGACTCGCATGCCAGATCACAGGCTCCCTAAACGAATTTTTTACAGCGAACTGCGTTGTGGTAAACGCTCCCAAGGTGGCCAAAGGAAACGTTTTAAAGACACTCTGAAAATTTCACTGAATGCTTTTGGAATTCATCATGACACATGGGAGGCTGCAGCCAGAGACCGACATTCGTGGCGTGCATCATTGCGCAAAGGTGCAGTCATATGTGAGGCAACCAGGACTGCAAGAGCTGTGAAGAAAAGGCAGGACAGAAAAACCACTGCAGGAAATCCTCCTCCAGAGACGTCAAGCATTCTTTGTCCACATTGTCAAAGAACATTTCGAGCCAAAATAGGCCTTATCAGCCATCTTAGAACCCACGGCTCCACACCTTCAACCCCACTGGATGAAATGAATGGTCATCATCATTCTTGATGGACAAACAACAGTTCATATGGATTAAAAAATTAGTTACATATCCTTTACAGGATGTCACAGTCAACACCAGCATTTTTTGATGTTGTGATATCTTGGCAAGTTTATGTTCAGTAGTTTGCCATTGCTTTCTGAACGACTGGCACCCATACTATTTTGTAAAAAACCAACGCAAGGTGGTCTGCTGCCAAATCGCCTGCAGCTGTGTTTCAAACGCGGGTATGCGGGATTACGAAGTGCGTCCGAAGTGATCCCTTCACCACAGAACTGGCTCATATGGATTACACGAATGACTTTTACATTATGAAGTTGCTCTGTAATTTAAGAAATCTCATTGCTAAAACAGAACTGACACCATGAAAGCTCTTGCATAGAAATATTGAACGATTAATAAATGGTATCTGATTTTATAATGAGTTCTAGCTAAGAGCAACCGATTCTGTCACAATCTTGATTGGAGCTGCACTATGTAACAAAGAGAGATCATATGATAACCAGGAAACGAAATAAACTCCTTTACCAGCTCAACATACAAAAGAGAGTATAAAAAAACAAGAAACTGAATCAAAACCATGAATAAAAGGAGTCTGAACAAAGGTAACATACAATAGAAACCCCCCAGAAGGAAGAAAAACCATGTGAAAGAAACAATCTGAAGTGAAACAAAAAACCTGATGTTAAAGAAATAACCTGAAGCGATGGAAACAAGCTGATGCAATCACAAAAAGTCACTGATGTGTCAAAATACAACAATGAAGGGAAAAGAAACTAGCAGAATAGGATCTGCAACTGTAATTTTAAGAAAACATAAATTCTAATTATAACAGTCAGTCGGTAGCATGTCCTTTTCAGAACCTCGCTCCCATAACAACTTTCCGGAAAATTTCTCGATCACAAGCAAGATGTCCCACGTCCAATACACCCATCTCGAGATCATCCACCATATCCTACACCTATCTTCTCTTTGGCCTTCCTCTTCCTCTCTTCCCAGGCATATATCCCTCCATTATTGTTCTCTCCAAACTTTCGACGTTTCAAGTGACCAAAATATTTCAATTTTCTTTGTTTTATCGTCTTTAATAGCCAACCCTCTTCAATATTCAGCTCTTGAAGTATGGATGCATTTGTTCTTTTCTTTACCCAAGATATTCTTAGAATCTGTCTATAACATTTATATTCAAAGGCATTTATGTGCTGTTCAACTTGTTTAGTAAGTATCCAGGTCTCACAGGCGTATGTGGCAATGGGAAAGATGCATGCTCTTAAACATCTAATTTTTGTAGTTCAGTCTGTCCAACTCCACAATTTATTCAGTTGTTTTAGTTTTTGAAGAGCAATAGATATTCATCTGCTAATTTCTGTCATTGTCACCATTGTTGGTAATCAATGACCCAAGATATTCAAAATTTTCCACAACCCCCAATCTTTCCTCATTAACATATATTTTCTTCTCCATTGTAGTTTTATCTGTATGCATTATCTTTGTGTTTGCTATATTAACCCTTTACAGGGCAGACGCTTGTCCATTTTTTAGCCCTAAACGGGCAAGATTTTTTAAGGTTTGGTAAAATTTCGGGTCGCGTTAGTAAAAACATCACAAATAAGGTGTTAGTCAACCGATTTTAGTTAAATAAACAACACAATCAAGGGAAAAGCATGCAGAATATGTTACTCACATGATTGTTGTCGGTAATCCATATATGAACACAAATATTTATGAAATACAGCATGTTGTTTGTGATTTTCCGTCATCTATATAGCAATTTACAAACACATTTTCAGAATCATAATCACTTTCTTTAAAGTCCGACTCAGACTGCTAATGCAAAGTAACGCTTTGCACTGATATCTAGCTGCTATTAATAGTCAACTTCGTGCCCTTTAATGGCACTTAAATTGAACCTAGCGAAATCTCGGCTATCACTTGAAGAATCGCCGAAATCCGTTTTGAAAAACAACATTAAAACCCCCAAAACTATCAAACAAAGTCCGTAAAAGTCCGTTCAAATTCATAGTAAGCGCTTACAAATGGCGGCCACGTTGTCAAGCTATCGGCGAAAGCAAAAGTAGCCGTCGGAAGTGCCGGAAAGCCGAGAGATCACGTTTTTACAATGCATAATAGTATCGGACGTTTTCAGGCGATCTGCCTGTTTAAGGTATCGGACGTAAATGGCCGTTCTGCCTTGTAAAGGGTTAAGATATAAGTTGTGATTTTCACAATTTCTTTGGGTTGAGGTTATTAGGTTTTCTATACCATTCTGTGATGTGGATAGTAATACTGTTTCAACAGCATATCGAATCTCTGGTATTTTGAATTATAAGAAGGCTGAAATGTTGGGTGAAAATTTGTTCCCAAAGAAAAATAATTCTCAAGTAAATTGTGGCATTTAACACTTTGCTCAAAACTCCTACTAATACTAACACAGTAACACGTTAAAATGGACTGACTGCCAACAGTATACCTGAACGGTTGTTTCCGTGGTATTGTGTGCTGCACTGTCTGTGCCTGGGACTTCAGATAATGTTGGAAGTGCCCAGTGAGTATCCGAACAGCCCACTCTGTGAAAATACTGGCGACCAACACTGTCAACCAAGCTCTTCCACTGAAACAATGGAACAAATGCAGGGCTACACGTTTTCTATATAAATGGATACATGAACAAACAACTGCTCTCATTATTCTTTAATGATAAAAGAGAGGAAACAAAAACTGCAGGCATGATTCATGTTCTTTTTTGTTAGATGATATGAAAATAATTAGGAATAAATACGTCGCAGATATACAATTGTGACTTGTCTTATTAATAATTATAATAATTTTCTTCTTCTCCTTTGCTGATGTTTAGTAATGTTTACATTAGGAGTTCTGTCCTATTAATAATAATAATAATCTTCTTTTTCACTGTTGTTTAGTAATGTCAATACTAGGAATCCTGTCTATTTTTAATCATACTAATAATCTTCTTATTCTTCACTGTTGTTTAGTAATGTCTACGCAAGGAGTCTTATTAATAATAATAATAACAATCTCATTAGCTGTTGTTTAGTCGTGTTTACACTGGCAGTCCTGTCTTATTTATAATAATAATATTAATAATCTTGCTGTTGTTTAATCATGTTTGCAGTAGACATCCTATTTCTGGATCTTATTGAGAGTTCAATGAGAATCACAAATAGCTTTCTGTGGATGTGTGTGGCAGTGTGCTTTTAGTGTTGTGTGGATGTGTGTCTATAGCTTTGTGTGGAAGTGTGTCGTCTTTGTGTGGATCTGTGTTTGTGTGTGTATAGCCTTATGTGGATTTGTGTTGTCTGTGTGCCTATAGCTTGTGTGGATCTGTTTGTGTGTGTATAGCTTTGTGTGGATCTGTGTTTGTGTGTGTATAGCCTTATGTGGATTTGTGTTGTCTGTGTGCCTATAGCTTGTGTGGATCTGTTTGTGTGTGTATAGCTTTGTGTGAATCTGTGTTTGTGTTTGTATAGCCTTATGTGGATTTGTGTTGTCTGTGTGCCTATAGCTTGTGTGGATCTGTTTGTGTGTGTATAGCTTTGTGTGGATCTGTGTTTGTGTTTGTATAGCCTTATGTGGATTTGTGTTGTCTGTGTGCCTATAGCTTGTGTGGATCTGTTTGTGTGTGTATAGCTTTGTGTGGATCTGTGTTTGTGTTTGTATAGCCTTATGTGGATTTGTGTTGTCTGTGTGCCTATAGCTTGTGTGGATCTGTTTGTGTGTGTATAGCTTTGTGTGGATGTGTTTGTGTTTGTATAGCCTTATGTGGATTTGTGTTGTCTGTGTGCCTATAGCTTGTGTGTATAGCTGTGTGTATAGCTTTGTGTGTATAGCTTTGTGTGGATCTGTGTTTGTGTGTATAGCTTTGTGTGGATGCGTTTTGTATTTGTGTGTATGGCTTTGCGTGGATGTGTGTTGTCTTTGTGTGTATAGCTTTGTGTGTATAGCTTTGTGTGGATCTGTTTGTGTGTATAGCTTTGCATGGATGTGTGTTGTCTTTATATGTATAGCTTTGTGTGGATATGTGTTTGTGTGTATAGCTTTGTGTGGATGTGTGTTGTTTTTGTGTAACTTTGTGTGTACAGCTTTGTGTGGATGTGTGTTGTCTTTGTGTGTATAGCTTTGTGTGGATGTGTGTTGTCCGTGAGTACAGCTTTGTGGTTTTTGTGTGTGTAACTTTGTGTGTACAGCTTTGTGTGGATGTGTGTTGCCTTTGTGTGTATAGCTTTGCATGGCTGTGTGCTGTCTTTGTGTGTATAGCTTTGTGTGGATGTGTGTTGTCCGTGTGTACAGCTTTATGTGGATGTGTGCTTCTAAGTAAAGTAACCTTAGGTGTATTGAACATATGGTCCTAAACCCATATTTGTATAGGCCAATCGGCACTCCAAGTCTTATAAGGTCAATATCCTACTGGTCGCCTTTAGTTCCCAAGACATTTCCTGGGTACCCAAAAGTGGTCGGATTTGTTCAAACTGGTAAATAGTTCTGCACTGGATAAAACACAATAGCTTAAATACACAATAGGATAAAACACATATTGTGAAAACCTGCTACAGTATAACAGCAAAGTCCTCCCTTTGGAATCCACAGGGTGAAACAATTAGAGACCTAAAAACACATAGAAAAAAATAACTAGAGACAGATTAATAATATGGGACAACACAGAGGGAGCTGCAGGGGACAGACATTGACAGGAGGGCTTGGAGTGAGTTGGTTGAGGGGCTTTGCTCCATTGGGGGATAAAAGAAACAAGAAAAAGATGAAAATGGAGGAGGAGAAATGCTTCTGGTATCCTTGAGATATTTTGCCTAACTTAGTCACTTTTGCTTGTGTGTTATAGTTGGAAGTTGTAAGAGGCAACCAGGATGGGTTGGCTTGAGATTCTCTTTCACACATCAGGACTGACTTAAAACACCTCATAAAAACTCTTTCTCACCTTGACTGACAGAGACTTACTGACCTTGCCGTCTTGATAGAGGATAGTTTGTCAAATGGAGTTATACCTCTCCATAACACAAAGCCTGGGCTGAATTTAGAGACTATGTGTTGCCCATGCAGCATGATCCCTCTCTTGGCCTGCCTAGTTTACTCTAGAGGAAAGGTAACACCAATACATCTGGAACAAGATTAGCTGCAGATACTGCCGGCTCTGCAAAGCAATGCTCTGTCCGCCATCCTAGATCTGTTGCCGACCAAGGCTTAGGGTCTGGTCTGCCCGTCATGACATTTAGTTTTTAGGTTGCATTTACTCACATTAGAGTAAGACTTGTACCTTCCAAATTCCGCTCTTCCACCCAAAGCCATTGGCACAATGTGGGTTGTCGGGTTTGGTGAGCGCCACCCAACATTCAGTGCTAACAGAAAGCAGTAGTATGGTCTATTGCCATACAGCAGCTCAGAAATATCTGACTAAGACTGACTTTTGACAGAGAAATATTGCACAGAATATTCATTGTTTTGTGAAATGCTGCTTTTTCATGGACTGTTCTTTGGACTGAACTTTAATTTATTTAATACATCCTCCATGTGCTATTATATCAAAGCACCCAAAAATCAGATTCACTGAAAGAAAATGAGCTATATTTACACACACAAACACAAATGAAACCTAATAACTACACTGTGCCATACCTTTTCCTGAGTGACTTTATGAACAAAATATATACTTCCATTTTCTTGAATCTTGTCATATTCAGCAGGTATGTCCAATTTCTCTTCTTTAATTTGTGTTGAAGAGGTGGCTGATGGCAAGCTTGTCTGAGGAATATTACATTGAAACATGAAAGAAAGTGCTGCATATAGTAAATACTGTTCATAAACATATACTAGTAGCTGCATATAGTAAATACTGTTCACAAACATAAGTGCATACTATTTGCTGCATATAGTAAATAATGTTCATAAACATAAATATTTACTATTTGCATTCTCAGCTACTCCTTTAATTTGTCAATAATAGTACAATTATTACTTTCTGTCAGTCACCCAGCACTCTCTGCTCTGACCTCACTGCTGTAAATACTCTTTTCAGTTATTTGACACTTACTTCTCTGCAAATGTAAATGGTTTCAGTTGTCTAAGCAATTTATGATTTGGACAAAAACTATATTTTGCCAAAGCAGACAGTTTGTGTCATATCTGTCTTTTAGTCCCTAACATCTAGTTTCAGAAAGGTTTTTTTTTTCAGGTTTGCTTTACTTAGGTTCTTGGTTCCCTTCAATTCAAACAAGGGGTTCAAAATGAGTTTTCCTTCCACATAAACTGATTTCAACAACAAGCATCTTTACAGCACTTGCACACTTGCTGGTGTCTGTTGTTAGAAGGGTACACCAAGATCAGACAGGATGATAGCTCTAGCAGACGCAAAGCAGTGTGGTTGCAAGCTAGGATTTTTATTTCACCTTAACAACACAAATACTCCTTGATTTCTAAGACTCTATAGTCTGGACTCCATAATGAATAACAATTATCATCATCATGTGTCATGTCGGTAAGCTGTCGGTCATGTTTCATCATCTCACATGATTACCAGAGTCATGGATCAGCGCTGTGTTCTTGTCCCGACCACGCCATGTGGTCAAGCCATCTAGATATTTACTTCTCTGTCTTCCCCTTGTCCTTAGCCCCTCATTCTTTCCAGCTGTCACCAAGTTCTCTAGTTTATTTCTTCTCATAACATGTCCAAAAACAATCTGACTTTCTACATCTAATTTCTCTAATCAGTTTGGAGTTTTTGCCTCTTGTAAGACTTTCTCATTGGTTTTTCTGTCTGTGCATGGTATTATTTGCAAAGGTGACTGTTAAAAATAAATCAAGCATAGGCTGGCCAGAGCAATGCAAAGGTTAAATAATATTAAAAGCTATGGATCAAGACTAGCACACCCATTACAGTAAAAAAATTTTAGAACATGCATCTTTCCTGTGGCAAGATACATATCTGATGTATGGCCATTTCACAATCACTAACAAAGAAAATGACTTTTGACCTGAAATGTTACAGAAAAATCATTAGAATACAGTGGACAAAGAACAAGAAACGTACTGACATTCTGTATGATCTGGACATCAATGGGACCAAGATCTGTTCAGATGCATAAAAGCCTCAACTACTGAAACCACCATGTGTAAAGGATCCTTTTCCATGCTTTGAGGTGCACTGGCTATATTGTGCTAGCCTCATGTTTTTTATAGACCAATGGGGACTCAACGCGTGATGTGGGTCAATATCATGTCGATTGCTTTTACTTTCCAGAACATTTATTGGTATCCATTTTAGGTTGGGTTGACCTGGAAGCCCAAGTCACTTTTTTTACTGACACTTTAATGCAGATTTAAACATATGATCATCAGGCTGGCAGGCAAAAATGCTAGCCACTGTGACATTGTAAATCCCTCCACTCTGAGTGGAGTATGGTAAATTTGGTGTGATTTTTGAACCCACTTAAAGAGACATACTGTATGCTAAGAGATCTCTCTCTCATACACAATCAAACCAAGTTGAGTTAATTACATATCCTTTACAGGACGCAGCAGTCAACTCCATAATTTTTTGGCTGTTTGTGATTCTTGGGCAAGTTTATGTTCAGTAGTTTGCCATTGCTTTAGAACAACCGGCAATAATTCTATTGTCTGGAAACCAACATCAGGTGGTCTGCTTCCAAATCACCTGCAGCTGCTCGAATGCAGTATGCGATATCGCGAATCGCATTTGTAACCCCTACACAATAGAGCCGGCAATAATAATTAAGGTTGAGCTAAACAGAATATTCTAACGCCCTAATTGTGAAAAAGACAAGTCCCGCAGTAATGACAACAACAATATTACAGCATTAATTACCTGGTCTGAACATACAGCAACTTTCCTTGGAGGTTTCCATAACCTCTCTCCTGTCTCTCTATTTACATAATACAACCTCCCTAACTTGCTGTCCTTGTATATATCCCACGGTTGATCTTTAGACAGAGTTTTCACAAACTTTCCATCATCTGGCAATGGTGGAGGTGCAGTTCCCTGAATTAACTCCAGCGGCACTTTTGGAGGTTTTGTTAATTTCTTAGGTGGCGGATCTTTTGCACTTAGTTCAGGCTAGGGAAGAGAAAGGATGAACCATTATTATTATGTACAATTAAATATATCCCTCTCCTCCTCCCTCTTTATCTTTCTCTCTCTCCATATGCAATGTGCATACCAATAAGGCAGATATATCGTTTCGCTTATCGTTAACCACCCACGGCAGCATCGGGTTATTAGTGCAGCACATGTATTATAAGCATGGACTCATCATCATCATGTGCCATGTTGGTAAGCATAAGCAGTCATGTTTTGCCATCTCACTCTATCACCAGAGTCGTGGATCTGCTCAGTATTTTTGTGTCGACCATACAATGTGGCCAAGCCATCCAGGTATTAACTTCTCTGCCCTCCCCTTGATCTTGCCAGCTATCGTGTCACGAAGTCTTTCTACGTATAATTTCTCCAATCAGTTTATGGTTTTCATCTGTTTCTTGTAGGATTTGGTCATTGGTTTATCTGTCTGTCCATGGCATTCTTTGCATTTTCCTCAGAACCAATTTTCCAAAGCCATCAAATGTTTTTCAGCTTGTCTGCTCATTGTCCACACTTCACATCCATACAAAGGCACAGGTTCTATGTAGCACCTCAACACTTTTTTTCTCGTTGCAAATGAAATCTTTTTATTAATCAGTATGTTTTTCATCTCACAAAGGGTTGCCTTCACCATGGAAATTCTTGTTCTAATCTCTTCAAGGCATCTCCCATCAGATGTTATGACTGCTGCGAGATAACTGTACTGATTCACTTGTTTAAAAATATCCCCATTTACTTGTATATTACATAGTGGTATTTCCTTCTTCTTAATTACAACCATAATCTGTGTCTTCTTACAATTTAATTCTAACCCAAGTTGTTCATTGTGTGCAACAACTGCATCTATTAAATGTTGCAGATCCTGCTCATTGTCTGCAATCAATACTGTATCATCCGTATATCTAGTGTTATTTATGTTTCATCCTCCAATGCTGATTCCTTTAATATCATCAACATTTCTGAAAATATTTTCATTGTACAGGGAAAAAAGATCTGGAGACATTACACATCCCTGTCTCACACCTCCAACTTCATTATCAATCTTTATGGCAGCTTGTTGTTTTTTTAATGAGTCTTTCCCATCAATTTGTAGATCTGCAAGCAAGACATGTTGACATGTCTTACTTTATCAAAAGCCATTGTGTAGTCAATAAAGCAAAGATTAAGTCTTTGTTTACTTCTATAGAACATTCAATTAATGTTCTCAGCATATGGACTAGCAAGCATGGAAAACAAAGGGAAAGAACTACACAGCACTACACAACAGTCAGGAACCGCGGTAGTGCACTGACTACCAAACTTGCCTGTCTGTCCTGTGGTCATGTGTTTGAATCCCATTGAGGAGTAGTGATTAAAATGGACCCGGCTCCCAGGTCAACCCAGCATAAAATGGGTACCAGAAAATTACTGGGAAGTAAAGGCAGCCAGTATAATACTGACCACTTGACCCATCAAGTGATGGTTGGGCTATACAAATGTAGGATTAGCACCATATGACCAATACACCTCAAACATATAAAAGGGTCCTTTACTTACTTTACACAACAACCATGAGTACATCATATTCAAATCCTAAATTTACTAAAGCTATTAATTTCATGGGCTCATGGGTTGCTCACCATTATCCACTTGCTTGTGTTAGATCAGTGCTGCAATTTTGCAATGGATTTTTTCGAAACGCAAGGAGTCGGGTGGTTCAGTGATGTAACAAAACTACTTCCAAACAGCGTGGGCATTTAGCAACAGTGAAAAGCATAGCAAGAGACAGATGTTCTGGAGATAAATTAGCAGAATAGCAGAAGAAATGAACATCAACTGTTACGCAGCCTACAAAAAAGACCTTGCCCATAAAGGTCTTCCTAATGTGGCGCTGAAAGGCATGTCAAGAAAAATGGAGGGATAAGAATTTCCAGTTTCAATTGCTAGTAAGAGTGCACTTGAAGTGATCCAACAATGACAGTTGGTGTAGCAAGCTGTTACATCTGGCGAGGCCACCAGTTTCATAGCTATTATACATGAAGAAGCTGTCAACTGCACCCATATGGAATTTAAAAGATTCTGTTAATTCTATGCCAGTAACTAATATATAACTATAATTATGAACTTCACACATCAAAAAACTAATCAAGTGCCATCTAAACAATGAAACTTTGCTGCAATGGATCCCCATACTCTCTCTTGCTGTGGTGGTACCCCCTAACAGATTGTTGTTCATTCACCTCTTGATACTATCTTTCTACATGTTAGTCAATACATCCTCACTGCACACTGAACCATTCAGTATGTAAGTTCTTGGATCCACTCCTCAGTATCTCCCTCTACATGTAACTAGTGACAACACCTATTCTGTGTTAGTTTAATATTCTTCTTTGGCTCCCTGCATGGCACTCTTGTCTGCCTAGACTCCTTTGGATTTGATGTTCATGCGGTCTGGTCAAGTCATCTGTGGATTTGTGACATTACAATTACAGAAAACACGGTTCTTCGCATGATTATATGTTGTGTTTTGTGTATGTATTTGTTTGCTGATGAAGGCTAGTTGTCGCAACGTCCGGTGTTTTCGGTAACTGTATTCTGTAAAGCTGCATTACTTTGTGTTATTATATATTATTTAAATTTCCACCGCTTTACCGCAGTTAGACTAATTTTATTCTTACTTTAACATGTATTAAAGCTACGAAATGAATCCAGTTAACTGAAATACGCAAAACAGCTTAAAGACTCCATCAGACCACTTCACAGCTGACTGTAAGAGGCAGCATTTCAAAAATTCAAAAGAATGTTGTGAATTTGAATAATGGATGTGATTGTCTTCATTATTCAAATCATTCATATAAGAATAGTTTAGAACAAAGTAAATGTACGTATAATGCTATTAATACATACCACTTTCTGGATGCCAGCAACATCTCTATATTCATCCAAATTTACATAATCCCCGACATGTTTCGTGTTGGATGTTTTATGTGGCCCGTTTACATTATCCTCATCATTACTAATATCCTCTTCTCCAGACAATCTGCTTTGGATCATAGAATATTCTTCATCATCATCACTGTTACCGGAATAGTCTATAGCTGACTCTAAAGAGTCATCACTGAAAGCTGCTGTTTTATCAGAGTTTTTCAGAGATTTCCGTGAAGTTTTCTTTGGTATAATTTTCACAAACTGTGCTGGTACAAAGAAAGATTCCTCATGTGGGTCTGATGGATCATACACCTGCCACCACTCATCATTGGTTTTCTCCACAAGGCAGTATATATCACCAGTTTTGATTTGCACCTGACCGCTGTCGTCGGAGTATTTGAAGTCATAAAGTACCTTCACTGCTTTTTCTGCTTCAGCTGACATGCTTGGTGACACCTGAAAGTAGAGGTGATATAATCAAAATCAAATTAACCTATAACCCAATTATGGCAGTGAAAATGTGGTTTCCTAGGAAAACATAAAGACAACTATTTATGGATAGAAAAATGTATGAGACATTCCTTCAAGAAACAAATGAAAATAGTAAACCGATCACAGAAATTAATCACAGACAGTCAAGACATTTTGGGCACATTATGAACAGACATAGATTGGACAATTTAGTGACAACTAGCAAAGTTGCTGCGATGAGAGAAAAGAGAAGACGAGATAAAAACCTGGATGGCTTGGCCACGTGACATAATCGGAACAAGAACACAGACCTGGTACAAGACTCATGATCGTATGAGACGGCAAACTATGATCACCTCTACCTATTTGCATGGCATATAATGATGATGATGAATCCTGGGTCACAGGGATACCATGATGGAGACATCAACACTCAGTGTCAGCTAATCATCACAGGAATTCCAAGCTTTCAGATCTATTTAGCGGTACCCATCTCCTCTCCTAATGGGTTATAAATATTCTGCTACTATTGAATTTTATAGATTTTTTTAAAATCAGCAAGGACAGCAGCATTTTTTTTTCTCTACATTTCAGGGCAGAAGAGGACAGACTAAAGAAAGACTATAAGGTATGTCTACATGCTAGAGTAGAAGAGAAAAGATTAAAACAAGGACTGTAAGATAACTCTAGATGACTGGATTAAAGAGGAAAGATAAAACAAAGACAAGGTAACTCTAGATGACAGGGTAAAAGAGGAAAGATGAAACAAAGACTAAGGTAACTCTAGATGACAGGGTAAAAGAGGAAAGATGAAACAAAGACTAAGGTACCTCTAGATGGCAGGGTAAAAGAGGAAAGATGAAACAAAGACTAAGGTAACTCAAGATGACAGGGTAAAAGAGGAAAGATGAAACAAAGATAAGGTACCTCTAGATGGCAGGGTAAAAGAGGAAAGATGAAACACAGACTGTAGGTAACTCTAGATGACAGGGTAAAATAGGACAGATGAAACACAGACTGTAGGTAACTCTAGATGACAGGGTAAAAGAGGAAAGATGAAACACAGATGGTAAGGTAACTCTAGATGACAGGGTAAAAGAGGAAAGATGAAACACAGACTGTAAACTCTAGATGGCAGGGTAAAAGAGGAAAGATGAAACACAGACTGTAGGTAACTCTAGATGACAGGGTAAAATAGGACAGATGAAACACAGACTGTAGGTAACTCTAGATGACAGGGTAAAAGAGGAAAGATGAAACACAGATGGTAAGGTAACTCTAGATGACAGGGTAAAAGAGGAAAGATGAAACAAAGACTGTAAACTCTAGATGACAGGGTAAAAGAGGAAAGATGAAACAAAGACAAGGTAACTCTGGATGACAGGGTAAAAGAGGAAAGATGAACCAAAGACAAGGTAACTCTAGATGACAGGGTAAAAGAGGAAAGATGAACTAAAGACAAGGTAACTCTAGATGACAGGGTAAAAGAGGAAATATGAAACAAAGATTAAGGTAACTCTAGATGACAGGTTAAAAGAGGAAAGATGAAACAAAGACAAGGTAACTCTAGATGACAGGGTAAAAGAGGAAAGAATGAAACACAGACTGTAGGTAACTCTAGATGACAGGGTAAAAGAGGAAAGATGAAACACAGACTGTAAGGTAACTCTAGATGACAGGGTAAAAGAGGAAAGATGAAACACAGACTGTAAGGTAACTCTAGATGACAGGGTAAAAGAGGAAAGATGAAACAAAGACTAAGGTAACTAGATGACAGGGTAAAAGAGGAAAGATGAAACAAAGACTAAGGTAACTCAAGATGACAGGGTAAAAGAGGAAAGATGAAACAAAGATTAAGGTACCTCTAGATGGCAGGGTAAAAGAGGAAAGATGAAACACAGACTGTAGGTAACTCTAGATGACAGGGTAAAATAGGACAGATGAAACACAGACTGTAGGTAACTCTAGATGACAGGGTAAAAGAGGAAAGATGAAACACAGATGGTAAGGTAACTCTAGATGACAGGGTAAAAGAGGAAAGATGAAACAAAGACTGTAAACTCTAGATGACAGGGTAAAAGAGGAAAGATGAAACAAAGACAAGGTAACTCTGGATGACAGGGTAAAAGAGGAAAGATGAACCAAAGACAAGGTAACTCTAGATGACAGGGTAAAAGAGGAAAGATGAACTAAAGACAAGGTAACTCTAGATGACAGGGTAAAAGAGGAAATATGAAACAAAGATTAAGGTAACTCTAGATGACAGGTTAAAAGAGGAAAGATGAAACAAAGACAAGGTAACTCTAGATGACAGGGTAAAAGAGGAAAGAATGAAACACAGACTGTAGGTAACTCTAGATGACAGGGTACAAGAGGAAAGATGAAACACAGACTGTAAGGTAACTCTAGATGACAGGGTAAAAGAGGAAAGATGAAACACAGACTGTAAGGTAACTCTAGATGACAGGGTAAAAGAGGAAAGATGAACCAAAGACTAAGGTAACTCTAGATGACAGGGTAAAAGAGGAAAGATGAAACAAAGACAAGGTAACTCTAGATGACAGGGTAAAAGAGGAAAGATGAAACACAGACTGTAGGTAACTCTAGATGACAGAGTAAAAGAGGAAAGATGAAACACAGACTGTAGGTAACTCTAGATGACAGGGTAAAAGAGGAAAGATGAAACACAGATGGTAAGGTAACTCTAGATGACAGGGTAAAAGAGGAAAGATGAAACAAAGATTAAGGTACCTCTAGATGACAGGGTAAAAGAGGAAAGATGAAACAAAGACAAGGTAACTCTAGATGACAGGGTAAAAGAGGAAAGATGAAACAAAGACTGTAAGGTAACTCTAGATGACTGGATTAAAGAGGAAAGATAAAACAAAGACAAGGCAACTCTAGATGACAGGGTAAAAGAGGAAAGATGAAACAAAGACTAAGGTAACTCAAGATGACAGGGTAAAAGAGGAAAGATGAAACAAAGATTAAGGTACCTCTAGATGGCAGGGTAAAAGAGGAAAGATGAAACACAGACTGTAGGTAACTCTAGATGACAGGGTAAAAGAGGACAGATGAAACACAGACTGTAGGTAACTCTAGATGACAGGGTAAAATAGGACAGATGAAACACAGACTGTAGGTAACTCTAGATGACAGGGTAAAAGAGGAAAGATGAAACACAGATGGTAAGGTAACTCTAGATGACAGGGTAAAAGAGGAAAGATGAAACACAGACTGTAAACTCTAGATGGCAGGGTAAAAGAGGAAAGATGAAACACAGACTGTAGGTAACTCTAGATGACAGGGTAAAATAGGACAGATGAAACACAGACTGTAGGTAACTCTAGATGACAGGGTAAAAGAGGAAAGATGAAACACAGATGGTAAGGTAACTCTAGATGACAGGGTAAAAGAGGAAAGATGAAACACAGACTGTAGGTAACTCTAGATGACAGAGTAAAAGAGGAAAGATGAAACACAGACTGTAGGTAACTCTAGATGACAGGGTAAAAGAGGAAAGATGAAACACAGATGGTAAGGTAACTCTAGATGACAGGGTAAAAGAGGAAAGATGAAACAAAGATTAAGGTACCTCTAGATGACAGGGTAAAAGAGGAAAGATGAAACAAAGACAAGGTAACTCTAGATGACAGGGTAAAAGAGGAAAGATGAAACAAAGACTGTAAGGTAACTCTAGATGACAGGGTATAGAGGAAAGACTGAATGAGTTATTTCCCACTGATACTCATGACAAGCATAGGTGGTCATGGTTCACCATATCACACAATAACGAGAGTTTTTGACCAGGTCTGTGTTCTTGTCCTAATTGCGCCATCCAGGTATTTATCACTTTGCCTCCCCCTTACTCTTTTCACATTAAATCTGCCAGCTATTACAAACAGTTCAAGGTTATTTCTCCTCATAATGTGCTCAAAACTTCTTGGCTGGCTACATCTAATTTCTTTAATCAGCTTACAGTTTTCATTTGTTTCTGGAAAAGCTCTCTCATTATGTTTCTGTCTGTTCATGGTATTGCTTGCATTTTCATCATAAAAATTTTAAAAAACTGTCATTTACTGCCTACAGTACCTAGCGGTGTAGGACAAGGGGGTCTTGAGCCTGAGGAATTAAGGCCGCATGGCTAGTGCAGTCGCCGCAAACTGTGCAGGTTAGAGTTTTATTTTTGCTCCGGACAGAAAAAACTCCACACCTTACCGAGGATTTGAACCCGGGTCTCCCAAAGGAGAACCCAGCATTCTAGCCACTCGGCCAGCCGCTCCACATTTCTTCATAAACCATATAATAATCAACTTATGGTTTTCATTTGTTTCTGGAAAAGCTGTCTCATTATGTTTCTGTCCATTCATGGTATTGCTTGCATTTTCATCATAAACCACATTTCCACTGCCATTACATATTTCACAGGTCGTCTGCTTATTATCCATATTTCAAACTCTCTTCCTCTTGACAAATTACAACTGTTTGTCAGTGAGTATTTTACATCTTGCAAAAGGCTGTCTTTAAAATGATGATTTCCACTGCTGAAGGATTGTTAACATAAGTAATGTACACACAGGTCCTCCTCTTGTCTTGCACTTCTCTGAGGAGGGTAGGTATTCAATCCACTCTTCAATGACCCAGGGGAGTGACATTCTCTGGGATTTATTTGTTATTGTTGTTGTTGTTGTATAAATGATCCATACTGTGTATAATAATGTAAAAACATGTATTATACACAATACTGTGAAACCATGAAAACCGTGTATTATACTAGGAGATCAGCATGGCCGAATGGGTAAGAGCTCTCGTTTATTAACATCATGTGTGCTAATGCTCAGGTAGCGGGTTCAACCCCCTCCACCAGTCAGTTGGACTAAAATGTTGACTTCTTGACCTTGACTTGGGCACATAAATTAAAAGTACCTCAGAAGTCGGAGTGGTTCTAACTGCTTACTACTGCCATCCCTTGTGAGCCTGCAGCCCAGTACCAAGCTTTTTCCAACTTCTGCTGCTCAAACTGCTGTTAATTAACTGATTCGCTGCCGACCGCCAACCGATTGCCAGTCTCAACTGTTTTGTCCCTTCATTAATATATTGCCAAGATTTGTGCGGTTCGTTAATTTCTTTCGTTTGCGAACCTAGCTTAAATTTAATGCCCCGAAATGACGGTTTCCGCAGAAAGAATGTTTTTCATTTACACACAGGCCACGAGTCATCGACATTTGGTGAATTAGTCGTGTTGATGTGTTTAAAATTTCGTTAAAAAAATTGTAGTTACTCGCAGTTTTAGGAATTGCGTGGGCCCTGGATTTTCGGTCTTCTTTACATCAGATAAAAGTTGTAAACAATGTTAGATTGTAGTTATTCTTATTTAAAGGAAATTGTGAACGATTCCAAACTGATAGCACATGTTAAATGTGTTTGTTCGGTTAAAATTTATTTATGAATCATGAATGTAAACAAAAACTAACCGGCTACCTTAGCCGTGAAAGTTTGTCATCATGTCAAATTCGCTAATGGGCCACACTTGTGCTCCTAAAGTTTGCTTTGCCTATCACAAAGTATTTATGGAGTATTTAAATAATTAAATTTAAAAGAATAATAATTATAACTAAATAAAAAATAGCGTACATTTTGTGTTTATCGGCAGAAAACAGTCAAAACCTGACTCGTGATTTTCCGACATTTTCCATTTTATGTGACAATGATGCGCTTCAAAATAGGATGTTTTTATTGTGATTTATTGGTGTTATGGAGCCGTTCTAGTGATATTTGTGTAGCAAAGTGGTGTAGTTATCATAATTCAGTAAGTTTCATTGGATTATAAACAGCGTTGGAGCAGTAGCGCCTTGGTAAGTGGAAATTTCACGTACTTGTCACCTCTGTCATCAATTTACTTTTTACAACATCTGCTAATATTATTATTATATTTCTAACTTTTAGCAACAGTAGCAATACCAATGTGTTCCTTGTACAATGTCCTTTAATTTGATATATAATACAATATATTTACTACCATTTTAACAATTTTTAGATCAATATTATGAGACACCCCTATTTCCCATTTTCTGCCATCAATTTCTGCTTGGGCAAAACCCATGTTTTGTTTGGCACTCAATCAGTTAATACTAATCTTGTCCCTCTCAGCTTGGCATCTGTACTGTTGGAGTTTGAGAAACACATCTTTTTCACTACACCATGTTTTGTCAGCAGAAAATCTGCTGCCTAAAGAGTACTACTACCATACACAAGCAAACTCCAAGAGCCATTCATGAACTGAGCCAAATACTAGGTCTAGAGCCATCATCAATGGCTACAAGTTGCTTCCTTTTACCGTGAGGCACTCTACAATAACTAACACAACGCCTATCAATATTTACACTGTCTTCTTCTTCTTCTGCGTTCATCCGGATTTTTTTTCGGATGTGACTGCGTTGTGCCTGTTTACAGCAGAGCTGCGATCTTGCGCCGTTAGGCCGACACATCCGACTTCTGCGGGCATTTATTGACCGGGTTAACATTTACACTGTCTTAATGATAATGTAACGTATACGTTCAAAATTACCAAAATCAATGTACTATTACAATGTTACTGCTTGTTCAGCGACAAAATGTAATTCTTTGGTGAAATAAATTAGTGACATACAAGGGGAAGTCAATAAGTAAATCACAAATGGTTGTAGAAAAATATCTAAATATGATAACAACATGAAACCCGTTTATTTTTATACATACATTGTCCCTTTATTTCTCAACATAATTTCCACCAACATTGATGCACTTATCCCATCGTTTTATCAGTCCTCCCAAACCGGCTGCATAGAACTGCGTGCTCTGTTTTCTAAACCACGTTTTCACTTCACATTCAACTTCGGCATCATTCGCGAAATGTCTCCCGCCAAGGTGGGTTTTCAGTGGACCAAAAAGGTGGAAATCGCTAGGGGCTAAGTCGAGGCTGTAAGGTGGATGTTCCAGAACTTCCCACCTTAGTTGGTTAATTTTCTCCTGAGTTAATCGAGCCAGTATGTGGTCTGGCATTGTCATGAAGAAGCAACACTCCTCTAGTCAGCAGTCCTGGACGTTTTCTTCGAATTGCATCATGAAGCATCGATAGAACTTCACAGTACGATTCAGAATTCACATTGTCACCTTTCTTCTTGAAATTAGTTAAAAGCACTCCTTGACAATCCCAGAACACTGTCAGCATAACCTTCCCTGCTGATGGCGTAACCTTGAATTTTTGGACACAAGGCGAAGAAGGATGTTTCCATTGCACTGAAGCATGCTTTGATTCAGGCTGGTAGTGGTGCACCCATGTCAGCATAAACAGGAAGCATTTCCTTATGAATGTCCTTTGCAGGCAGTCCTTTTGCCCACAAAAAACGCACAACAGCACGTTGCTCTTTGGTTGTACACTCCGTATGTACAGTCGCCATTTTGTTTATGCGCTGCACATGCTCATGAGACACCTAGCGTCACCTGATGAACGGGAATATAAAGTTCGATGTTGCTGTCACCTAATGACACCTGTAGAAATCACCAACTACATTTACCTGCCATCCCACAGAACTGTGTGACTTACTTATTGACTCACCCTCATACTTGTGCCATTACTAATTAGAATATGTGTGTGTGCGTGCGTGCGTGCATGTGTGTGTGTAATAGTATGTCCTTTCCAGGACGTTACAATCAATCCCAGGCTGATTTTCTAGGCACTTTTACATTCAGTAGTCTGCCACTGCTTTCTGAACGAGAAGTCAATGTTTAAGTCCAACTTAATGCCAGTGTAGGAGTTGAATCCCTTACTCCACCATCATCATATCTGAAGTTTAAAGGTCAGCGCTCGTATCCTTTCATTCATTCATATATATATATATATATATATATATATATATATATATATATATATATATATATATATATATATATATATATATATATATATATATATAATTTACTTTAATAATTTATTTTAATTTACAGTGCAAATTGGCCTTATCAGCCCCACTCGCCACCGCCATGGGTCGTAATTAAGCCTTTTTGAAGCACAATGTACCAAACGGAAAGTAAAAATATATATATTATGTGTATATATATATATATATATATATATATATATATATATATATATAATATATATATATATATATATATATAATAATATGTGTGTGTGTGTCTAACGCTTAACAACTTAACTTTTTTTTTGCAAATCCTATTTACAGGACATCGCTGTCAATACCAGGACTGCTGTTGTTGATGTCTTGGCAAGTTTACATTCAGTAGTTTGCCATTGCTTTCTGAATAACCAGCTGCCAAAACATGTTAAAACCCAGCGCGACACGGTCTGCCGCCAAATTGGTCGCAGCTTAGTTTCAAATGCAGGTAAGCGATATTATGAACCGTGTCCGTAACACCTGTGCCACTGAGACAACAACTTAACTAGCAATGTTCATTTTAATTCAGGTACCGTCCAGCTATGTCCATAATAATACAGACTACATAGTGTACTGATCATACTTTTTGTTCCTGTGAAGTTTTAGTTCTCCTCCTTATACAAACTCTAACCCCTCACCTACAACAATGTTTAACACACTATAATCTGTCTGTTTAACTCTGCTGATGATGTCAACTTCAGACTAACTAACCCCACACCTACAGTATATTCAATCAATCAATCATGTGCCATGCCGGAAAGCGTGGGCGGTCATGATTCGCCATTTCACTCGATCACCAGAGTCGTGGATCAGCTCAGTGTTCCTGTCTCGTCCATGCCATGTGGCCAAGCCATCCAGGTATTTTCCTCTCGGTCTTCCTCTTGGTCACAGTATATTAGTGTCATTATATATATATGTTGTTGTTTGTCCATCAAGAATGATGATGACCATTCATTTCATCCAGTGGGGTTGAAGGTGTGGAGCCGTGGGTTCTAAGATGGCTGATAAGGCCTATTTTGGCTCGAAATGTTCTTTGACAATGTGGACAAAGAATGCTTGACGTCTCTGGAGGAGGATTTCCTGCAGTGGTTTTTCTGTCCTGCCTTTTCTTCACAGCTCTTGCAGTCCTGGTTGCCTCACATATGACTGCACCTTTGCGCAATGATGCACGCCACGAATTTCGGTCTCTGGCTGCAGCCTCCCAGGTGTCATGATGAATTCCAAAAGCATTCAGTGAAATTTTCAGAGTGTCTTTAAAACGTTTCCTCTGGCCACCTTGGGAGCGTTTACCACAACGCAGTTCGCTGTAAAAAATTCGTTTAGGGAGCCTGTGATCTGGCATGCGAGTCAAGTGACCAGCCCAGCGAATCTGATTCTTCATCAGTAGAGTGTGGATACTAGGCATGGATGCTCTTTCTAGGACTTCAGTGTCTGGAATCTTGTCTTGCCATTTAATCTTCAGTAGCTTCCTTAGGCAGACTGTGTGGAAGTGGTTTAATTTCCTAGCGTGTCGCTGATAAACAGTCCAGGTTTCACAAGCATATAGCAGTGTGGATAATACAACTGCTTTGTAGACTTTTAGCTTTGTTTGCAGGCTTATTCCAGTTCTGTCCCATACATTCTTGTACAGTCTGCCAAAGGCTGCACTGGCCTTGGAGATTCTTGCATTCACTTCTTCATCGATTGTGGCAGCTTGTGACAGGGTGCTGCCAAGATAGGTAAATTTGTCCACAACACTTAGTCTATGATCATTCACTTTGATATTCGGCACAGTGTGATTATTCCCTGGAGCTGGCTGGTACATAACTACAGTCTTCTCCAAGTTGATATTGAGCCCAAAGTTGGCACTGGCATGTGAGAAAGCTGAAACATTATGTTGCATGTCCGCCTCTGAGTTGGCGTATAGAGCGCAATCATCAGCAAACAGGAGCTCTCTGACGGTGCCGCTGTTAATTTTGGTTTTAGCTTTCAGCCTTCTGAGATTGAATAACTTTCCATCCATACGGTAGTTGATGTCTATTCCAATGTCGTCGTTCTCGAAGGCATTCATCAACATGGCTGAAAACATGAGGCTGAACAGTGTTGGTGCCAGGACACATCCTTGCTTCACTCCATTGGTGACAGGAAAGGGTTCAGACAGCTCACCATTTTCCTGTACTCTTGCCTGCATGCCGTCATGAAATAGCCGCACTATTTGGACAACTGCGTGCTCTGTTTTCTAAATCAGGGGCGAACCCGGGGCAGCAGATAGATTTCTAAACCCGGGGCAGCAGATATATATATATATATATATATATATATATATATATATATATATATTATATATATATATATATATATATATATATATAATAACATTCATGATATTGATATAAATCAAACAATATAACACAAACTGTCTGTTGAACTCTAATAATGTTATGTTCTTCTTCTTCTTTGCGATCATCCGGAGTCTTTTTTCAGATGTGATTGCGGTGTGTCTGTTATGCGCCCTTGGGCCGAAACCCGTAGGCCAACACAACCGGCTTTTGCGTGCTTTTTTGACCAGGTAGCATTCCTGGGAGACTCTCACTGTTTGCGGTACCGTCCACAACCCAGCTGGCCAAGTTGGAACGGGTTAAGACAACGGTCGTCCCTCAAAGGAAGGCAGGGACAGTCCATGGCATTTTCCGCCATCCAGGGTGGCTTCCATAATTGCAGGGCCGGCACATAGCGCCCTGGTGCTGGGCTCACCAAGGGAATCGTCACGTACTGCTCATGGCTGCTTTAATTCTTCACTTCAATATATTGGGCATTTCGTTCGCCCCGGGCCGTTCCTGCACAGACCAGACTGGTCTGCAGTCAATATCCACTCAGCGAGTTTTTCGGACATGTGCTTGTCGTTGTGTCCATCAGAGCTGTTCCAGACATGTTGGACATTCGGAAACTACCTAGTCAGAGCTGTTTCGAACAAGAGCGGCATTCGGAAACTAGGTAGCTGTTCCTAGCACGAGGGAAGACTAGTTAGAGCTTTTCCGGTCACGAAAGACATTTCACTAGGACATAATTGTGTAGTGCCATTTTTATTTTGCCGCCTGTAGGCTGACACTTCCGGCTTCAGCGGGCATTTTTGATGAGGTTAGTCTTCCTCGGGTTTCGAGACTCTTATTTCGACTTCCACACAACAAGCTTTCGCTTCGGGCTGCCACGTAATGGATTCGCAAGACAGGCATTCCATTTCGTGTCAATGAGACAATTTTCCACCTTTGACTACACTCACTCCATGAGTACAGTTACAGACTATCTATGGGACATGCGACCAAGGTGTTTTTCCTCCTTTTGTACTCGCTCACGGGGTAGGCTACAAACTGTCTGTTGAAATCTACTGAAGATGTCAACATCAGACGTAAGTAACCCCACAACTACAGGTGTATAGTGTATAACATACAATACAAACTCACAAATTGTCTGTTTAACTACTCTACTGAAGATGTCAACATTACACGCAAGTAACCCCACAACTACAGATAACATACAATACAAACTCACAAATTGTCTGTTTAACTACTCTACTGAAGATGTCAACATTACACGCAAGTAACCCCAAAACTACAGATAACATACAATACAAACTCACAAACTGTCTGTTGAACTCTACTGAAGATGTCAACATTAGACGCAAGTAACCCCACAACTACAGATAACATACAATACAAACTCACAAACTGTCTGTTGAACTACTCTACTGAAGATGTCAACATTACACGCAAGTAATCCCACAACTACAGATAACATACAATACAAACTCACAAACTGTCTGTTGAACTCTACTGAAGATGTCAACATTAGACGCAAGTAACCCCACAACTACAGATAACATACAATACAAACTCACAAACTGTCTGTTGAACTACTCTACTGAAGATGTCAACATTACACGCAAGTAACCCCACAACTACAGATAACATACAATACAAACTCACAAACTGTCTGTTGAACTCTACTGAAGATGTCAACATTAGACGCAAGTAACCCCACAACTACAGATAACATACAATACAAACTCACAAACTGTCTGTTGAACTCTACTGAAGATGTCAACATTAGACGTAAGTAACCCCACAACTACAGATAACATACAATACAAACTCACAAACTGTCTGTTGAACTCTACTGAAGATGTCAACATTAGAGGTAAGTAACCCCACAACTACAGATAACATACAATACAAACTCACAAACTGTCTGTTGAACTCTACTGGAGATGTCAACATTAGACGCAAGTAACCCCACAACTACAGATAACATACAATACAAACTCACAAACTGTCTGTTGAACTACTCTACTGAAGATGTCAACATTAGACGCAAGTAACCCCACAACTACAGATAACATACAATACAAACTCACAAACTGTCTGTTGAACTCTACTGAAGATGTCAACATTACACGTAAGTAACCCCACAACTACAGACTACAGTGTATAACATACAATTCAATACAAACAAACTGTCGTCTGCTGATGATGTTAACTTCAAACAACAACAACGACGATTAAATAAAAATGTTTCAAAAAACCTAAAACGTTGGAACATTAAAATAGTTTAATTAAACTAACATATTTAATAATAGACGAAAAGGCATAGAAATACAAATTAACGTCTAACGATTTTAATTAACAAACCCGCTATGACCTACCGAATGAGTAAGAACATAACAAAGTACTGAATGAAACAAGAAATCTATTTACTCCCCACTCTCAAGCAATATACGGAAGTTTGTAGTCGGCCATTTCGTGAGGTCAACTTTTAAACTACCACATGCTGGCATCCGGTATATTTAACTTTCGTTGTCCTGAATCGATTGCTTTACCTTATTCGCCCCTACAATGACTAATCGCGTCTATTTATGGGTTTTGCTAATAATACAGGCAATATTTACAATTAAGAATGTTTGGTTTATCATAAATGTTCCCTATCCGGTAGTGTTTGCTTCTCTAATCATTGTCATGTTACCTTCCACTTACCGTAAAGCTTCGTGGGGAGGAATAGTTGATGTTCCAGTACCCGATGACACTGGATAATGTCATTCCGTCTGGCTTTACAATGTCATTGGAGTCTTCAATCCATTCTCTTCTGGGGGGTCCTCTCGCTCTTGTATCAGATCTTCTTTAGTTTAGCACCATTGCAGGTAACTGGTGTTATTGCATTCTAACGAGACGGCCGAACCATTTAAATGATCTGATGTTCAATGCGTGTGACACAAAGTGTTGATCCCACTGTCATTGCTTTACCCAAAAAAAAAGAAGAGAGGATCGACTTCATTGCACCAGGTTTTATCTCATACGGCTCGTTCTCTTTCCGCGGGGCGGTCTGCCGAAAGCGTCGCACAAAGCACGAACTCCGTAGCTCCAGCGACGACCCCAGGAGTCTCGGAGAAAAATGCACCCGTGAACCGAAAGACGTAGCCCGGAATCGAACCCACAACCTTCGGAGCGCGAAGTAAACGGCCTGGACACGGAGACTCCCCACCATTATTGTTGGTGTCATTATTATTAATTACCACGCCACTAATCAGTTTTGTTGAAAATTGGGGGTCGTTATATAATGTGCGGAATCTGAGAAAAGTTCGAAAGGTAAAGTGCCCACTGCACTACAAACGGACAACGCGCAGTTTTGTGGCAAATGCTGCGATGGTGTCCGAGTATTCACTGTGTAAGTGGATAACTCTGCACCTTAGCAGAACAGGGTTATCACTTGTCATGATGATTAGAAATTTATGTCAAAAGCAGAAGTGGCATGATATGGATTGGCGCTAAATTCAAGGGGAAACCACCACACTACCTTCTCAAGTCTTCGTGAGTCAAAATAAATAAGAGAACAACGTCAAATGCTGCATCAGGTCATCCTCGCTTGGCAGGGACTATCACAAGCGACGTTGTGATAGGTTCGCGTTGTGATACCAGACCATCATCAAGCTACTGACAGCAAAACTTACAAGTTTATAATAATGATCATCATTTAACAGGTCTTTACATAACGTCTTTCATATCATGGCCAGCCGAAAGTTTCTCGATTTCTGATTTCTCATGAATAAGCACTCAAAACTTCAGGCATTAGCCGAAATGGGTAGGCTAGACGAAGAGTATGTGGGTACTTCAGTAACAGCTGATGGGCGGTGTATTTACGAAGTTAAATGTAGAATAGCTCAATCACATACAGCAATTGACAAGATGAAGAATTTTCTGAGCAATATGTTTTTGTCAATCGAAACGAGAAAAATGCCGGTCTCCCTGGTCGAGGAGTTAGCAGTTTTCTCCGTAATCCCGAATACTCTCGTGGTTGACGTGAGCACACGAGAATTGGAAGCGGTTCGAATCGCGCCAGTGACTTATGAGAGTATGGAGCCGGTCGCTCAGAAAGTCGGGGCGTGCTGATGAGCGTAATCTAGCCTAGGAATCAACATACAGCTGAAAGCTGATGTTGACCGCGATATCCTGAAACAGGATGGAAACGCGGGAAAAAAAATAGTTCCTAAGAACTATATCGAACTAGTCTTGCTGTACGGAAGTGAAACATGGACAGTTCACAGATTAGTGTGGAATTACGTGGGTGCTGCAGCGATGTGGTTTTACGCACAAATGACGAAAACACCATGGACGGATTACAAGTGTAATGAACATTTCTTGAAAGAAGTTAAATCACACAGAATATTTGCTGCTCTTGGCAGAAGAGCACAGTCCACATTTGTGGACACGTCGTGGGAAAGGGAAAGCTCGAGTAGATCGTGACAACGGGAAATTTTAGAGGGGTGGGGTGAGAGATAGGGGAGAGATCGAGAGAGAGGATACTGGACAGTTTGGCGTCACTGCATGGAGGAAATCGGTATCAGAAATGATGGCAGTACACGAGACAGGCGTGAGCACCACAGCCGCGGGATCTATAAAAGCAAGATGAACTGAATGCATTTACTCTTAATGTTTTTTGCAGGTATAACAATTAATATGTCTGGTGTGTTGTAGTTGCGCGTCCGTAAGGTCTGCTTACTTGCTACAAACCGCACTACTTCCGGTTAGTGTATCTGAATTCCAATGAGTACTGAAATGAAGAAACTAGATGTGGACTTTATATATTAAATATTGAGCACAACCCACTACTGGCAACGCTGATCGTATTCCGGTATGAACTTAGGCCTATCCACGTCAATATGGAAGCACTAGACTCGAGTTTCGCCCTCGTTTGAGCTCGTCAGTAGTGCATATCCCTGACCGGATCCGGAAACAAGCCCCGGATCACTAACGTGTGAAGCGGGTGTGTAACCACGCGGCACACGTTGGACACACAGCCAAATTATCATAACAGAACACCACAACGTCACCCATCGTAGGCTCATTGGATTTAGGAGGCCTGGTGTTCCTTGCCAATGAGAAGTCCTGATCGTTTCTGGTCCACATCGATTGACGGACGTCAGTCGCGGCGATTGGGCAATCTTGAGCATAGCCTACGATGGGTGACGTTGTGGTGTTCTGTTATGATAATTTGGCTGTGTGTCCAACGTGTGCCGCGTGGTTACACACCCGCTTCACACGTCAGTGATCCGGGGCTTGTTTCCGGATCCGGTCAGGGATTTGCACTACTGACGAGCTCAAACGAGGGCGAAACTCGAGTCTAGTGCTTCCATATTGACGTGGATAGGCCTAAGTTCATACCAGAATACGATCAGCGTTGCCAGTAGTGGGTTGTGCTCAATATTTAAAATTCAAATCCCGAAATAACCAAATTAATCAATTTGATTATTGCTCATTGGATTTAGGAGGCCTGGTGTTCCTTGCCAATGAGAAGTCCTGATCGTTTCGGGTCCACATCGATTGACGGACGTCAGTCGCGGCGATTGGGCAATCTTGAGCATAGCCTACGATGGGTGACGTTGTGGTGTTCTGTTAATACTGTTATGATAATTTGGCTGTGTGTCCAACGTGTGCCGCGTGGTTACACACCCGCTTCACACGTCAGTGATCCGGGGCTTGTTTCCGGATCCGGTCAGGGATATGCACTACTGACGAGCTCAAACGAGGGCGAAACTCGAGTCTAGTGCTTCCATATTGATGTGGATAGGCCTAAGTTCATACTGGAATACGATCAGCGTTGCCAGTAGTGGGTTGTGCTCAATATTTAAAATTCAAATCCCGAAATAACCAAATTAATCAGTTTGACTTTATATATGTATAAGAATGTAACGAGCAGAAGAAAAAAGCAAACGGTGAGGTATTGAGTGTTGCGGATGTTGCAAGATCACACATTAAAACCATAAGATTAAAAAATATATGGGGCATATGAACAGGAGACGTGGAGTTAAGATTACTAGACTCACCACTGACCTTTGCCGTCTTGATTGACGATAGTTTGTTACATTGTGCTACAAACAAAAAGGTATTATAACTACAACCCACGGCGGTAGGGCCAGGGATGGAGTTAACCCATGGCACAAAGCATGAGCTGAATTGTATAGACCAGTGGTTCTCAACCGGTGGGGAATCCCCCCCCCGGGGGGGGGGGGATTTTAGGGTTTCCAGGGGGAGGGGGGGATTAAGATTATTTCAAGATCGCGTTGATGCAAAAACCGATTACTTGATATTGTTTTTTCCTTATACTTTACGGTTCTTTACTTCTCGCCATTCTGAAATTCATTTTATAAGTAAGTAGACCCGCAAATCACGTTTTATGTAGACGTCTAGACTTGTTCTATATAGTATGTGTCATTAAATTTTGCTTCCATGTTTACGTATACTGTGTATACAGGGGAATTTATAGGGGAAAAATACGAAAGGGGGGGGGGAGGGGTTACATTCTGAACAAATGGTAATGCGGTGCATGAGCCAAAAAAAGGTTGAGAACCACTGGTATAGACGATGTGTTACCCATGCAGCTTGATATCGTGCTCTTCCTCTCTCTCCCTCTCCCCCTCTCTCTCTCTCTCTCTCTCTCTCTCTCTCTCTCTCTCTCTCTCTCTCTCTCTCTCTCTCTCTCTAGTCCTGCCTAGTTCACTCAAGAGAAAAGGTAACACCAATACATCTGGAACAAGATCAGATGCAAAAGCTGCCAGATTAGCAAAACAATGATCTAACTGTCCGCATGTCCGAGCTTTGATCCTAGACCCGTTGCCGACCAAGACTTAGGGCCTGGTCTGCCCTGGCATGACTTTAGTATTTAAGTTGCATTACCTCGCACTAGGATACGGCGTGTGCCCTCCCAGTTACGCTCCTCCAATTATGCTTATATGAGTAACATTATTAGGCCCTGTGGCTCAGAAGCTATGAACGCGTTTCACAATTCCCCGACATGCCGAGTCGAGAGTTGGAAATCATTTGCAGACGATCTGTAATCAGACAGTCTTGCGTTGTTTTCAGTGGTATGGGTTTCAGTTGTTCAGAAAGCAGTGAAAACTAGTGAACGTAAACAATTCTTCTTCTTCTTCTTTCGTTCGCTTGAAACATGTCTACAACTGCAATGTCGTCTCTTGTATGAATCTAACAGTCTTTTTTAGTTCATTCAGCGGTCCACAGAGTTTATCTTCCACTGTTGTCTCTCTAGGCCAGAAGGTTCGCCTGGATATGTTGTAGTTTGGGCAATCCTGGAGTATGTGCTCTGCTGTCTGCGACGCCAAACCACATGTGCACATGGCTGAGTCACCAATCTTGAATTTTGTATACAAGTGGTTGCGTAATCTATTGTGTCCTGTTCTGAGGCGCAGAAGAATGACCTGTTCTGGTCTGTAAAGTAAATCACAAAAGGCAAAATACAATTTTGGGGTTGATTCTAGTAAAGGACGTACAACTAACTTTATGAGGGAATTGAGGGGGGGGGGGGGGGGTCACAGATGCAACGAAAAGGGAATGCGAAAAGCTTTTACAGCTGGGCAGCAAATAATATAGAATAATCAGCTCCGAAAACTCAACTGACCTTTTGAGGGGACAACGTATTGAAACGAATACACCAGCGACTCAAATCAGCAGTAGACAAACATTTCTAGCTACTGAACCGGTGATCATATTCATATATAAAACCATCTCTATACCTACCCCATCTGTAGAAATAATAATATAAGCAATTAATATTTCATCAAAATACGAGTTTCAGAAGAAGGATATGCAATGAAAACAAATCAACAAAAACACCTGCCGAAAAGTTGCAAATATGCTGACAGTATAGCAGGAATATATACCCTACACAATAAAGAAAAAAATTGTACAAGAGGAAGACAATTCCATATGTAGGTAGACAATATCAAGCAACGGATTGAATGAAGTCTATATGTATGCATTATGAAGGGAGTGTTAGACTCTCGTGACAGCAAACTTTAGATGCGGAGATAGTACTTGAAATCGATGATGATGATGATGATGATGATGATGATGATGATGATGATGATGATGATGATGATGATGATGATGATGATGATGATGATGTCATCACTAATTGTATGCATGTGCGAAGGATTGTTTTCTTACTTTGATATTAAGCTTTTCTGTATTAGTATTCTCCTTTTCACTCTACAATCTACGTTTGCTATTGCAACTGTTATGTTTTTGTCAACAGGAAACCTTGGACATTTTCGCAATGCTTATTTTCCTTCTATCGCTAGTGTAAATAATTTGGTATTCTTCTTATTGCCAGTCTGTATCTTTTGAATATATATATATATATATATATATATATATATATATATATATATATATATATATATATATATATATATATATATATATATATATATATATTCATGCCATAAAGTTTAGCTGAATTTCTTATGTTAGTTCAGAACGAGTGTGATTTTTACTTTTACTTTTTTTTTTTATTTTGGTGAAACAATGGTTTGATTATTTGTTAAGGTGGTTGCATTGATAAGTTACTAATTTTCCATGTTTTCCATTTTACTTCCTTCCGTAATGCTTATTTTTTGTTTCAGCAGCCTTTCAGTTTACACTCTGAAGTTCTGCGGTGAGCAAACATCCCTGGTCAGTTTCGCAATACCGAAACGTGTACTTCCGTGCATCCATAAAAAGTTTCTTTTATATTCAGCGTTGCACTTGACAGAACGCCTTCCTTGTTGGATTATTCTTTGTGCCAGCATTCGTTATTCACTTGCTGTATTCCAGGTGTGAGGGCTGGTCAGGTTCGCAAGATCAGTCCCGCGTCTGGCGTTCGTTGTCTCGAATGTTTGTGTGAGGTGCATCCAATCGGGAACTTCTCAGCCGACGCAAGTTAGCGAGGCCGGCGTTTTGAGATTGTGACCGCAGCAGGAAGCCGGAATCGTGGTTTGAGCGGGCGAAAGAGCAATTACGACCGTTCGACAAAGTCTAGATAAGCGACCCCCTCTCTCTCTCTCTCTCTCTCTCTCTCTCTCTCTCTCTCTCTCTCTCTCTCTCTCTCTCTCTCTCTCTCTCTCTCTCTCTCTCTCTCAGTGAGTTGTGGGCCTGCAGTCAGTAAGCTGGCATAGCTTTTCGGTAAGTCCTGCCTGGCATAGATTGGAAGCTAGTCGGTAGGCGTCAAGTGGTTTTGCATGTATCTCCGGGTACCGAGAGAGTGCATTGAGCGATTCCTACTCTTGGCTTGCGTGTGCGTGAATAGTCCGTCCTGTGCGATAGATATCTGGTCGATCCTGCCAGTAGTCATTTGCTTGTCTCAAAGATTAAGCCATGCATGTCTAAGTTCACGCTGTCTCACAGTGACACCGAGAATGGTTCATTAAATCAGTCGAGGGTCTTTAGATGACACGATCCTGCTTGGATAAATGTAGCAATTCTAGACTTAATACGTACATACCAAGCTCCGACCCTCATGGAAAGAGCGTGTTTATTAGTTCAAAACCAAGCGTCTTTGCCCTTCGCGGGGCGCAGCATTCCCACTGGTAATTATAGATCACTTTGTACTGATCGCATGGCATTAAATTCCGGAGACGAATCTTTCAAATGTCTGCCCTACCAAATGTCGATGGTACGTGACATGTCTACCATGTTTGTAACCGGTAATCAGGGTTCGATTCCAGCGAGGGAGCATAAGAAACAGCTATCACATCCAAGGAAGGCAGCAGGTGCGCAACTTATCCACTCCTGCGTGGGGAGGTAATGTCGAAAAATAACAATACTGGACTCTATCGAGGCCCCGTAATTGAAATGAGTACACAATAAACCCTTTAACGAGGATCTATTGAAGGGCAAGTGTGGTGCCAGCAGCCGCTGTCATTCCGGCTCCAATAGCGTATATTAAAATTGTTGCAGTTAAAAAGCTGGTAGTTGGATTTCAGGTGCAGGCGGGCGGTCCGGCTCACACCGGTTCACTGCCCGTTGTTCCTGCCCTACCGTCTGCCCACTCTTTCCCATAGGTGCTTCTCGATGAGTGTCCCAGGTGGCCGGCACGTTTATTTTTATGAAAAAATTTAGTGTCCTCGGTTGTCTGAATAATAGTGAAAGGAATAGTGGAATAGGACCTCGGTTCCATTTTGTTGGTTTTCGGAACTGGAAGTAATGATTAACAGGGACAAACGGGGGCATTCGTATTGCGGCGTTAGAGGTGAAATTCTTGGATCGCCGCAAGACAAGCTACTGCGAACGCATTTGTCAAGAATGTTTTCATTAATCAAGCACGAAAGTCAGAGGTGCGAAGATGTTCAGATACTGTCGTAGTTCTGACCATAAACGGTGCCAACTAGCGATCCCAGTGACAAAGTCAAACGAAATGGAATATACCTTGGCTACCAAATTCATTGCATATAAAGTCCAAATAATTTGCAAGGTGCCACTACAAGCTTGGTTCAGACACTTGTTCTAAGACTCTCAGCTGAGGGATATGGCTGAACGCCTCAAAGTCAATACACCCAGGATGTGAGGGCCTGGCCGTGAGATTCTGAGCCTGCAGCACCTGCAGCCTGCCTCGTGAGAGTTACCATAGATTGAAAAGACGTCCTGGAGTCACGCAATGAAATATTGCTCAGTTAAAAAATCCATTACGAGAAAAGTCAGTATCTAAAGTTCACTGAGTGAACGCTATCAAAGGTGCAAAAACGTCTCACTGGCACAAAATGGAATATCGCTTGGCTAGCGAATCCTTTTCATGGAAGTCCAAAGCGAAAGCTTGCTGTATAGATGTTATCTGCATACAGGCTCCTCCTGGTATTCGGAGGAGCAACCTGTGGTGAACAGGAGGCTCAGTATATGGAAGTGAGGCTAAGCAGCCATATGCAGGACGTGACGATTCCTTGTGTGATCCCAGTACCTATCACAGGACGCCGCGTTACCATCCCATAATACTTTCCTAGTATACAAATCTGAGGTGCCAATTAGAAAAATAAAAATTTAATCACGCTGCTCAGCGGCTATCTAGCCTTGAAGTAAGATTACTCACAACGGCGTCAAGTAAACAAAACTGTCTGTTTAAGACGCAATATATTGTTAGACAAGCAGTCGGTGTTACCCCAGAGTTGTAACGCTCACAGTCTAATAGATCAAAGGAATGTGAAACTGACCCGTGACCGGCAATTAAAACCGCCCAGATGTCCAGTCGACCGCGAAGGTTGGCTGCCTTGTGAAACAGATTGAGGGCTGGCAATTAAAACAGGGCTGTGTGAATTGAAGTTACAGACTAGAGACAGGTCGTGTCAAGGCTGGGCCTGAAAAACCAACATGGCTACCCAGCCGCCAGCATGGAAAAAGGGAGATAAGAAAGGGCACTTGTCGTACTTAGTATAAATACGCTTGCCTAGATCGTGAACTTCAGATAACTTCAGACTTACACAGGTATGAACTATTTCCGTGCATACGTTAGGTATTCATATGTCTGTTAACAGCGGCAGAGACTACTGCAACACACGTTGTATTCATTACGGATTCAAAGAGTATGCTTAGCAAGGTGGAGAAAAGAATGTTTTATGTGGAAAGGCTCTCGTCGCTTCAGAGGTCACAGATCGTGAGAATTGTATGGATATTTTGCCCTGGCCATGCGGGTGTACGGGGGAATGAACAGGCTGATACGCTAGCAGGGAAGGCACCTATTGGTGGAATTTAGCCTATGGACAAGGGGCAGGTTGTCGTGCGCTTGTGGGACCAGGTGGAGAAGGCAGGAGGAACAGATTAAGAACCCATATGTGGAAAGAATGAGATTCCGGGGCATCGGCAGGGGTTCTGGAAGAATCTCAAAACTGAGAGGGATGCCAGGGGAACTTTTAATCAGATAGCGGTGGGAACGATTAGTAGTATGACTCTTCGCTGGCTGTTGAACGAGGGGACGGAGCACGTATGGGAATGTCCTCAATTCAACTCAACTCATATGTCTGTTTCTTATGTTGCCTAGAATTCCCTAGGAACGTTAATTCTTAGTAACTATTCAAGTCTTTTAGATGTACTGACTTTCAGTCGACGATATGACTCTGATTACCTTCAAGGAGAGTTAGTATTTTCTCAGTCAGCTGTATAGTTGTGTTACTATGTCTTGCTTACTAATTAGTAAGACTATCATGCTATTCATATGTTCAACTTATGCTTCTAGGCATGTTTATACTCATTTTTCTATGCATCATTTTTGTTATACTCTGGAAATGTATTCGGCAGACTTTTATTTGGTATTGTCAGATGTCTGTCACGTCTACGGAAACTATTAGTTTCTCAGTTATTGTAGATAATTATAGTACTACATCTTGTGCATTCACACGACTTATGTAGGAATATCTTCATACGCTTAATGTTTAAGTATATGTTGGATATATGTATTTGTAATGATAATGAGGAATATACATTGCTAGGACTATGCTCCTTACATATTCTTTTAATGTTTGTATGTTTGTATTATTACTAACTCATTGTTATGCCATTACTATGTTGCATATCATTATATGCCTATTTTGAATTTACTTACTTTATGGGTATGTGATGTTTGAGATGCACTTTGTTATATGGTACTCACTAGAAGGAATTGGGTGTTATGCTATTGTGTGTTTATGCCCCGCGTGCATTGGCATATTACCTATTGATTGTGATTGACTCAGAGGTGTAGGGTGCGGACATTACCCACAATTGGTATAGGATATATGGTGCTTAGCCCTTCCATTGTGTGGTGCACGAGCGTGCATCGTAATTCACTGAGGCCTTTCACTGAGACTGATCAAGGAACTTAAACCCGGAGATCAGATACTATTATGATGTCACTACTGTCCCTTTGATCGACTAAACCAAATTTTGAACGAAGCTGCTGTAAAGAACCGGGTACCTGAGTTAGTGACATTAGCGTAAGACATTTCATTCCGCATGACGGGACGTTATAAGGGATGGCAGAAATGTAATAATTACAGGCATGTTCGACTACTGGAAAAGTCCTTCCCCGACTAAACAGTAGTAGAGGGATATAGAAGGAGAGCATATATATATATATATATATATATATATATATATATATATATATATATATATATATATATATATATATATATAGATATATATATATATATATATATATATATATTCCTCCCCCGTATCGGGCTTCTTGAACAGTTTTTGGTTATTTGTTCTTGATAGCGCTCGCAGTGACACGCCGTTCCAAGTTTTGTATTTACCTTTTATGTTGCATAAACTTCACTGAGAGTGAATACAAAACTTGAAACGGCAATACTCTCAAAAACCCCACAGTCATTAAAAATACACCCTATGTAATGAACTACTAAATGAGCAGCAGAAGTTTATAAACTACAGGCAGACCGTTGAACACCTTCCCTGTATACAAAAGGTTTAGTGAAATATTTGCTGGTGTTATCCCTACAAGCTAAGTTACAAATAGCTTTGGGTATTGCCTGTCGTGTGTCTATCTAACGGCAGCCATGTGTCAACATAAGATTGTAATCACTCTAAAGTAATACAAAAAGTACCTGGATGTACCAGTGTGTATAGCAAAAGACGGCACTCAAAACTTTCTGCAGCCCTTGCTTTTTTGTTCGACATAGGGCTCGGATATCTGAAAGGAAGTCCCGATATGCAACTGTCATGGTTGTGTGAGCTAGGTAGCAGTAGCTTTGAAACAGAATGGCTTAAATTCACATGAGGTAAAAACAGGCACCTGACTATTTTTGTTTTAATTTAGGAAGGAGCCGAGCCTGGTGGCCTAGCGGATAGCACATATGTCATATGATCACAGTGATCCTAGTTTAAATGTTAGCAACTGGGAAGTGAGGTAGTCATAGCTGGACATAATTTTGGAAGGAACCTTTATCGAAACGTGGTTTAGACATTATTCCCCCCCCCCCCCCCCCCCCCTTTACACGGCAGCAGTCTTTGCCTAACCTCTTGTTGGAATTGTATTTGTTTTGTTCTCTTCATTTTAATGTTTCTGTCACACCATTGTATTCCTTCTATTGTGTGCAGACACCAATTAATGAATTTTTGTAATGTATTCGTGGTTGTTTTTATCCCTTGTAAATATTGCCTTGATGTTGTTTTTTTTTTAAATGTTGCATATCCCTTACAGCCCGTTGCAGCAGCATTTTTCAGCTGCTGTTGATGTACTAGGCAAGATTGCGCTCAGTAGTTTGCCATTGCTTTCTGAGCAACCAGCTCACACACCCCATAAGTTACCAACGCGGCGCGAACCGCTGCCGATTCTCGCGCAGCTGCGTTACTGACGAGAATATACGAGATTACGGAGAAAGACGTTTAACTCCTACGCCATGCTAAAAAAAATCGATTTTGAAACAGCTTACTCGTAGGAGGCATCAAAGATAAGTTGACTGTAAACCTTACTAGAACATGATCACAAGTAATAAACAAAGCTACTCTCCCTCTCACATTCACTAACACGTACGTACCAACCCATATACGCTTAGATAAGCTTCCAGTCTTCATTGTTCAAACATGTCCTTATTGGTGGCAGATTGCCTAGGGACAAGGGGGAGGTGGTCGTGCGCTTGTGGGAGAAGGCTGAGGAACAGATTTAGAACCCATATGTGGAAAGAATGAGATTGCAGGGGATCGGCAGGGGTTCTGGAAGAATCTCAAAACTGAGAGGGAAGACCAGGAGAACTTTTAATCAGATAGCGGTGGGAGCGATTAGTAGTGTGGCTTCTTCGCTGGCTGTTGAACGAGGGGACGGAGCACGTATGGGAATGTCCTGAGTGCAGTGATGTCGTTTCTGAACTCAACTCAACTCCTTATTTTAAAGTTGCCACGTCCATTTACGTCAGCAATATAATATAGCTACTTCTACTTCTTTTAGCTTCCTTGTCTGTCCATTTCCTATTTGCTCCTATGAAAATGTATCAATATTCAAGTCCCTGACGTTAACTGGCAATTGTCAATATTAGCCGTCTATGACTATTTGTTGGGAGCTACCTGCCAAGTAACAGGTGATGCATAATGACGTAAACATAAGAGACCAAATAATCCCAGAACAGAAGCGCTAATGTATCGAGGCGTATTACGTCGGAACACAAAGACGTCATGAAAAAATGTGAACAACAAGAAAAACAGACAAACTGGGGACGTTCTAAAAGGCGGCAACTTATGTGACTCGGCTGGCTTAACATTGGCGGGATATCACGTTAGTGATTAAAGTATGCCTGGAAATGGACGAGATGATCAAGGAGGACAACATTCATAGAAGCATTAGCAAACACACAGACGAATACAGAAAACGCTATGTCTGAAACGGCAGGAAGAACTTAGAAGATGGAAAGAAGGACGAGCAATGACAGTCAAGATTTGAGCAGAGTTGGCCAGTAACATATGAGCAATTTTATATGTACTAAGGATATTGCCCATCCTGGCCACAACAGGATCAGTATCAGTATGTAATTATTTATTATTATTATTATTCTCATTATGATTACAGTAGGCCTGCGCTGTGATAATAAACGGCGTAATAACTGACAACGTTCTTCAGTGTGGACTCCGTCATTATTTAGTTCGTTGGCTCTGAATCTGCCAATTGCGTTTGAGCCGTAGTTTATTTCTGAGTTGAAATGTTTAAATTATGATGAACCCCTGGATATCGCATGGCAGGACGAGCACCCATGCCAAGGAGCATATCTAACTTGGCATGCAACTTCTTATAACGCTCAAGGCAAGACAGTCATTTCTTCCTGGACTATTTTCTTTAAATTAAATGACAACTGGCTAACCTGTGTTTAATCTTAGTTCGTACTCCCGGATCGGATAGAGACACCATGCCAAGGAGCAAGAGAGCATACACATATAAATTCGTATGTTCGGTCTAATCCTCCTTGTTTGTTAAGTGAAAACCAAAGACGGCCACTGCAACCAACCTTCATAAGACGACCCTGGATAGTTTTTTACAGTCCACTTTAATACGACGATTTTGACATGTCGAAAACAAACGCAGTCGCTCCACAGAAAGTTCCAACCATACCTGACAACAATACTATTCTAAAAAAAAAAAAAGCGGCATAATATTAGCCTTGCTGTAGTGACAAGAAACCATGTCCGACGTGGACGCCAGCTCAAGTCTAACTGATCTTATTATGACGTTTTCGTGCTTGCACCAAAACGTCTTGTACACTTTTCATTCTTTTGAAACTAATGCCGTGCAAAGTGTGTCTTACAATCCATAGCCTGATCCAGGTATATGGCACTACCGGAGTGCCATGGCTAACCTGCGCGCTTGTAGATCCGGTATAAACGGTCGAGTACACCGCGAAAACTCATCTGACGGTGTTTTTTTTGGGGGGGGGGGGGGTTGGGGGGGGGGGGGGGGGCCTCGCTCAATTTGAACTCAAGCGTAGTCCATACACACTATTTATACTAGTAGTGATGGACTGAAATTTGCGTGTTTTCCGATTTGTATGGGGGGGGTGGGGGGGGGGGGGGGGGGGGGGGGGGGGGGGGGACTTTCCACCTCGTTCGACGCCGCCTAAATGGCGTTGGTAATAGTTGTGGTGGTTCATGGTGCAGGATAAGTTTGTTACGTTTTTCTGCGCCAATTTTTCTAGCTGGCATATCGGTTTGCAGAGTTTGTGCCTGTGACGTCAGCGGAGGGATTGGTCGGCCGGCAAGTTTTCCTTTGAGTGTTTCTCTTTTGGCGGTTTTTGCGTGTGGGTTAGCTTTCCCTATTAACAGTGTCCCTCGCCACCAGGCGAATGCACTCCGACTTCAGAGCTACATGTAAATAACGTCCCCAAGTCAAGGACGACAGGTCAACATTTTAGCCCAGCTATTCCCTCCGTCCAACGTTTACGTGGTCGGCCTCTTCCTCTGTTTCCATCCGGTCTGTACATCATTGCTTGTTGTGGTATGCTGTTGACTTGTAGCCTACTTGCATGGCCAAACCATTTGACATGTTGCTTTCTAATAAAATCTAGTGCTGCTATAACCCCAACGTTAGTCCTGATTTCTTCATTTCTGATCTTATCTCTTCTTGATATGTGAGTATTCTCAGAAATCTCATTCTGTTGTGATTTTTCTTTTCTCTTTTTCTGTCATTGTCCAGATTTGGCATTGGTAGCATAGAGTTGGTAGGAAGATTGTACTGTAAAGTGCTTTCTTAGTAGTTATTGATACATATTTGTTCTTTAGTATTGGTGCCATTTGTCCAAAGAGTTGATTTGCCTTATTGCAGTTCGATCTCTTCTTCTGATCTGCCAAGGGACGCTCATTTGAAATCCGCTCGGGCCGCACCGCGTGTAATTGTGCACGTTGAACATGATCATGTCATAGTTGCTAAACGGTGCTTTGTAATAAATAATGCGAACATCGGTAACTTGCAATAAATAATGCGAACATCATCAAACGTTCAACGGTCCAGGGATTTCACCAATCTAACAGTGTTCAGAAGCAGAATATAAACGGTAATCAAGTACTCGAAGCCGGTTATTCAAAAATGCTGAGGCAATATTTATTTGCCTAAGTCCATCTTGTTATACATTTACAATCCAAATCATCAATTCCGATTTATTTTTACCGTGCCTGTTATGGCCAGGCAGGAGGTAAAGAAACATTATTATATATGAATCGTAAACGGTTGAACACATTAAATATTTATAACTATCATGTCCCGGTACTTCTGTCCTTCACCAGTTTACCTATGTGTCAGCCTGTTTTGACTTGCTGAGTCCCATTTTAATATTGTCGCATTTGTCCGTGGCTTTCAGGTCGATATACATCCTGCATTAATAGTGTCATCCTTCTTTCCATTATCTGTTAGCCATCAGAGTAAGGGTCCAGCCAGTACATAAGGTCTCTTCTTGCTGAGAATCGAATCGTGCTGCCTCCTTGTTCAAGCTCTAAGATCTGACTGTTTGTTGTTGTTGACAATCTCTCTGACGTTTTCTCTTTTTTACGTCAGCCTCCTAGTTTCTCGTAAGATTTGGTTCGCGATTTTCTCACCAACTCTATTTTGCGTCATATCATCTGCGCTGCTACTTGGCAATAGTCATGTGATAAGTACTGACCAATGAATAAAAGAGCAAGTGCTTATCGTCCCATGATGCATAGGTTCTATTTCTGACCATTGAGAAAATGGCCGGGTCAATCCAAAATCCGTCCAAAGAAGCTCAAAGAGCAGTGATCCAGTTTCTTTCATTTGAAGGATGTCGACCAGTGGACATTCATCGAAGAATGCAGGCAGCGTATGGTAACAAATGTGTGTCGAAGACAACTGTGACAGACTGGACACAAATGTTTCGGAAAGGATGTCAGTTCACAACAGATCTTCGACGGCCGGGTCAAGCGCATATTGTTGCATCAGGAAAAACCATTGCCAAAATTTATGTAGCAGTACAGATAAACCATTGTCGAAGCATACGTTCGCTAGTGAAAGAATTTGATGTGTCAGTTGGGATAATTCAAAAGGTCATTCGCAAGAAACTGCAATATCGGAAGGTGTGTTCACAGTGGGTACCACGGATGTTGACCGACCACCAAAAAGAGGAATGCATGGGATGGTGTTTGAACCACTTGATGCGTTACAGAGTGGAGGGTGATGCATTTCTCTTCCGCATAGTGGCAGGTGATGAATCATGGTGTCACCACTTTGAGTCGAGCAGCAAAAGAGAGAGCATGCAATGGAAGCATGCTGGATCACCAAAAGCCAAAAAATTCAAATTACAGGTTTTCGCTGGTAAGGTTATGCTGAGCGCATTTTTTTTTACCACAAAGGGCCCAACTTTAAAGAAACTAATGTCAACATCAACTCTACCCACTACCTGCAAACACTAGACAAGCTGCAAAAAGCCATCAAGAATAAACAACCCGGCATGCTTTCTCGCGGTGTGATTTTGTTGCACGATAATGCTCGTCCACATGTCACAAAGATTGTGCTGGAAGTATTAGCAAGGAAGAAGTGGGAAATTCTGCAACATCCAGCCTACAGTCCGATTTGTCACCATGTGATTTTCATTTGTTCGGACCTCTAAAAAAGCTCTCTAAGGGGCAACGATTTCACACAGATACAGACGTAATGAGCGCAGTAAACACTTGGTTCAGTGAGCAACCACAATCCTTTTTTGCAGACGGCATTTGCCGTCTACCTAAGCAATGGGATGCTTGCTTGAATGCCTACGGCAACTTCTTCTGACCAACCCATGGTGCACAATTCATTCAAAATGAATGCTTTGTTTAATTCTACCACACCTGTTCATGTTTCTTTCATGCTTTTGTAATAAAGCCATTGGAACGGGTTTCAAATGAACGCCCCTAATATTAAGTTAGTTTTGGCAATATTTTGATTAAATCAGGAAATCAATGAGTGAACCGTCCTCAAATACGGAATAAGTACAGAATAAGTATAATGCCATAAAAAATAGGCAGTATACAACAACAATGACAAATACTTAAGGGTTCATTACAATAGATATAAAAGGAAATAATAACAGAAATAAAGAAGACTGTGAAGAAGAAATGGATGACTATGGAAATTCTACAACTAAAGGACATTAAAAGAGAAGCGAACAAAACCAAGTTGAATATAATAGAATACATAGAGAAATAGTACAAAAATATAAGGCAGCGAAAGATGTCAGTGCAATGATATTGGAGAACAATGAGAAGACACAAGATCTGTGTACAAAAAGATACAGGAATTATCAGGCAATAGAAAGCAGTAATATCTGCTATGGGACTATCATTACATTTATAAGAAAAAGATAAATTAGAACTTATTGTAACAACTGGAAATATTTAAGAAAGAGTGATAGAGGAAGACAGCAAGAGAACATTCTGGAAAACCTTTCATCACAATATAGGGCAGCACATGAGTTAACACGTTCTGTTGGGAGATCACGAGATGTGGTAAGACATGATCTCCAAAATCAATTTACACGGCATCTGATGATGACGATAAAATTGAGGTTTGAAAGGAATGCATTCAGACTAATGAAAGCTCCTGCTCTTCACTGTGCAGACAGTGGTCAATGAATGTTTGTTAAATATTGTGAATTTGGTACTAGATTTAACTTCTTTTTTTTTAGTTCACTTTCAGACGTCAATATGAATTAATCCAAAGTCAACTTAAGCTTGTTGACATCTTAAAATTGTCCTCAAATGGGATGGCATAGGCCAAAATACTTTTCTGTGTTCTGCATTTGTAGGACACTCCTGCAACAAATGTTTAGCTGTCATTTTGTCAGTTTCACAGTCACATTCATCCGTATCTTCCATCTCTACTTCTTTTGACTTCCACAAACTTCTTAGTGATATGAACGCTTCTCTTGCCTTCTAAATACTCAGTTTAATAAGAAAATATCTGACTGCACTGCTACCTAACCAGGTAAATGATTCCACCTTTTGAAGTGAACTTCACCAGGGAATGAAGAGTGAGGGCCTAATGCTCCTACTGGGGACAATGGAGAAAAGAAGAATGAAAGCACCAATAAGAACATAACAGGTAACAAGCATAACATTTCTTCAGATACCTTGTCTGAAGCACACTGGCTATCAGGATTCTCCAACCCTCCCATTTAATATTTTGATGAATCTGACGTTCTTGTCAAGCTGCTTAAATTTTCCTAATACACCTTCAAGTCAAAAGATGGCCCTCCCTAGGCTATAGTAACATGCATCAGCAAAGGAGGAAGCAAGCAAGTAGAACTGAACTATGGTCACAATAGAAGGCAGGTCACGCAGCCATTTGAACTGTATTCAGAGCGCTGACTTCATATGGAAAAACATTCAACAAACAGTGGAGATTCCTAAACCCATGGAGGAAGCATGCCCAACCTAGGGTTAACTCAATCAGTCTGTATGTGCTGGGCTGAACCATGACCTAAGTTACATTCTACCAGATGTTTGTAAAGTTTCACTACACTTTGTATGTAGAACAAATTTGAAAAATGAAGTACATGTCATTAAAAAAATGTGCTCCACAGGCCATCATGAAGCAATATGTAGCGAATGGCTTTCATCTGCTGGAGTAATTCTTTGCACTCTAAACAGAATGGTGTTATCAACAGAAGAATGTTCTCCAAATTTGTTCTACATACAAAATGTAGTGAGACTTTACAAACACCTGATAATATACTGCAGGTGTAAAATTCCAATCCCAGACGATTACACTCCACTGGTGTCTTAGCTTGGAGAAATAAAGAAGAGATCTGCAACAGTCCTCTTGGAGATGGTACTTCGGTATCAGGTCGCAAGGAAAGTCTCTACACCAACCCCACCCCGATAAATGCAAGTTTAACCAACCTGAACACGAGTTAGAGTTAAAACTCAGTCTCCCAGAGGATTCACCAACCAATCAACAGAGGAGAATTGTCATGAATGAACACTTTATTTGATACTTCATACAATGAACTTCATATGCTGTATTTACAATAGTCTCAACTTTGTACATAAAACAATGTTTACATATAAAGGAAACAAATACTCAAACTTTACATAAATTAATGTGGAGACTACATCTAACCATATACAACTCGCCTTGGAAACTGCAGATGCTTCAATTACCCTGCTTTTACGCCCTTAACAAATCACTGAGAGCCTACATAGAACTGTGTTCAAAATGTGTTTACTGTAATGATGCTGTCAAGTTAAACCCACTGCTAGTCATACAATACACACCCATAATAAACAATTTTATATAATATGTAACATGTGAAGTATGGAAACAGTTTGAACAAAACAATACAACGGTACCTCTTTTCAAATGACGACTGATATTTTACATTTAGAAATAAGGAAGATATACACAATGAAAGATAATGAAATTCTCCGTTCACATTTCATTACAGAGGTCTATTGGTAGAAATGAATTCCTTGGAGATCTGAGACCACAGCTGCCTATTGACTAATTAACTCTTGAAGCATGGGAGGTCATTATTTGGGGTGGCTTTTACAAGTGTTTGTTACTGAAGGGCAGTAGTAGTTGCTTGTTAGCTAGAAGATTGTGTCATTTCATTTATAATCATGCTGGCTTGAAAAAAACAAACGGAAATACTTCTAATGTGTGTGTGTGAGTGAGTGAGAGAGAGAGAGAGAGAGAGAGAGAGAGAGAGAGAGAGAGAGAGAGAGAGAGAGAGAGAGAGAGAGAGAGAGAGAGAGAGAGAGAGAGAGAGAGAGAGAGAGAGAGAGAGAGAGAGAGTCATATACCAAATAATGTAATATCACATCCTTTAAGAGTTAATAATATTAGTAATGATTACAACATAGCTAATGTTACAGTACTGAATTTACAACAGGGAAACATTGCAGAACACAGATACATGTTTCACAGCTGTACACAATGTGAAAGTGCATAAAGAATATAAATCTAACATCCAGGTTTACCGAGTTACAAGTGGGTAATCAAGATGATGATGAATGTTATCACTGTAAAGAAGAATGTTGCATGTCATTTTCAGGATGTTGCGACCAACCTCAACTCCAGGTTTATTTACTAGGCATTTTTACATTCAGTAGTTTGCCCTTGCTTTCTGAACGGGAAGTAAATGTTCATTGCTTTCTGAAAGGGAAGTAAATGTTCAAGTCCAATTGACCAGTGTAGAGAATAAGTTATACCTCTTACCATCAGCACAGCCTGAAGTTTAAGCGCATGCACTTTAATTCCTTCAACCAAGCCAGCCTCTTGTAAAGAAGACTATAATAAGCCTCGAGTGGTCTCAACTAGATATACCAAGCGGATAACTCCACAGACGTACTTGATCATATACAGAAAGCTGAGCAGTGATACTGCCACATGTCTGATATAGACCCATATTATTACTAGTAATAATCTGAAGCATCAATTGTGTATCTATTGAACACTCATTTAGAAAACTCAAAGCAATCCACTAATCTAGACACCATGGTAACAAGAAGTGTGATCAATTGACCATCAGCAATTGGAAAGCACATTTTATTGCTTAAGTTTTATGTGTGTCAAGCAACACACAAACATGCATTAACTACATTTGAGCCAAGTTACTCAAAAACACGCCATGTACGACTCAAGCGTCCTACAAAAATGCATTGTTACTAAAGATTTTAGCCAAGTTATCTACAAACGTGTATTGTTGCCAATGTTGCAGTCAAGTCACCTACAGCTTTCTGAACGACAGCCATTAATGCCTTTTGAATTTGAAACTTATGCTTCAGTCATGCTAACTACAAATATGTTTTGTTACTTATGCTTCAGTCATGCTACCTACAAACATGCTTTGTTACTTATGTTTTAAGGATGCTACTAAAAACACAACCGGCTCTATGGTGAAGGGTTACGAATACAATTTGTAATCCACATACTGCGTTTGAAACACAGCTGTGGGAGATTTGGAAGCAGACTGCCTTGTGTTGATTTCCAATACAAAAGGTATGAATGGTGGTTGTTCAGAAAGCAACGGCAAACTACTGAACATAAATTTTCCAAGAAATCACTAATAGCCAACAAAAAGAAAATACTGGGGTTGACTGCGACATCCTGTAAAGGTTATGCAACTAACAAATAAGCTTTGTTACTTATGTTTTAGTCCAGCTACCCACAAACATGCATTGTTACCTATGTTTTAGTCCAGCTACCCAATATACCTGCCAAGGCAGTGGTCCCCAGCAGAGGCAACACTTTTTTTTCCAACCAGCATGACTCTGAGAACAGCCCACAATCATAAAAAATGCAGAATTTTTGGACATTGTTTGGGAAGGAAACAGCGATGAAAAAGTGAAATGGCCACCTCAAACAGTTTGCAGTTATGGTCTGCAAAATGTAAAGACCTTAACATTTCAACACCAACAGCAGTATCTGCTATGAGGCTACCTTTTACCAGCAGACATGCAATGTCACCCACCTGTTTCAGTCAAACTACCTGAAAACATATTTTGTCACTTATACTTCTCTTGCGTTACCTATTCATATTTCATGCGGGGGAATGAACAGGCTGATAGGCTGGCAGCAAATGCACCTCTTGGTGGTAGATTACCTATGGACAAGTGAGAGGTGTTTGTGTGCCTGTGGAACCAGGTGGGGGAACAGATTGAGAACCCGTATGTGGAAAGGATAAGATTGCGAGGCATTGGCAGGGGTTCTGGAAGAATCTCAAAACTGAGAGGGAAGACCAGGAGAACTTTCAGTCAGATAGTGGTGGGAGCGATTAGTGGTTAACTCTTAGCTAGCTGTTGAACGAAGGGATGAAGCGCGTGTGGGAATGTCCTGAGTGCAGTGATGTCGGTTCTTAGCTCAACTCAAGTTCACGCAGCAATACAGAGACAGATATGCAGGCCAATCTCTGATAAAGGAGACTGACTCCGAGTGGTTTTCACACAGTGCAACAAATATCATAATGTGGACAAAAGAAATAATTAACAGTATTCACATTAAACGGAAGATCACAAGAAAGACGGGTGATAGCAGAAACGAAAATATTTTTAAAAAATGACAAAAAACAATAGATGGGAAGCTGTCCCAAAGGGTAAACAAGATGGCACCATCCTAGTCATATAACACTGCTAAGTAAAGACAAGCAGTTAGTGCACTTTCCTACCAACAAATTGAACCAGAGTTCAATTTCAAATTGGCAGGAATTTAGTGTTTCCCCAGTATAAAGCTCAGGGTTTAAGCAAACTGTGAAACACAAGTGCCAGATTTCTCGAGAAACACAATTTCCTTGATAGGCTGTTCAGTCACTGACAACACAAGCTTAATACCATTTCCTCAACATGCCTTACAGGCGTGCACAGAGGGCAACTTCAAACTTGATGTGATCTGCCCAGACAATATTATAGGGTGTATTTTTAATGACTGTGCAGTTTTTGAAAATATTGCTGTTCCAAGATTTGTATTTACCTACTGAGGAGTTCATGCAACACAATGCAACATAATAGGTACATACAAAACATGGAACGGCAATATTTTCAAAAACAGCACAGCCATTAAAAATACACCCTGTACAATAACAATAAGCCACAAAGTTGTTATAACGGTCAACATGTGTAAAAATAACACCCATTTTGCTTCTTAGACAAAAGCATATGAATTCAGATACATAGCAATAATACATTGACATCTGTGATGAGCCAGTTACCATTAAAGACATATATATATATATATATATATATATATATATATATATATATATATATATATATATATATATATATATATATATATATATATATATATATATATATAAAATTATTTTTTTTTCCCCGCATATCCTTTACAGGACATCGCTGTCAACATCAGCATCTTTCAGCTGATTGTTGATTTCATGGCAAGGTTACGTTCAGTAGTTTGCCATTGCTGTCTGAGCGACCGGCTCGAATACCCCGTAAGTTACAGGCGCGGAGAGAAGGGCTACCAATTCTCGCGCAACGTCATGTTACTTACGAGAATATATGAGATTACGGAGTAAGTCGTGTAACCTTTAGACCAGAGAGACCGGCATATATATATATACACGTATACGGGAGCCATGGTAGTAGCATCTAATACACTATCATAGCAGCATTGTCTTAGGTTCAAGTTCCCAGGAAAAAGACACTGGTGTCTTCTGACCAGTACAGCTCCAAAGAAAACTGGGAATCATAAAATGGAAATAAAGGTCAGCACTCCCGAATGGATAAGAACGTGTGTTCTTAAAACATCCGGTGGGCTGATGCCAAGGCAAGGGGTTCAACCCCTACACCGGACAGTTGGACTAAAACACTGACCTATCATCCTTGACTTGGGGACGTAAATTACAAGTACCTCTGAAGTTGGGAGTGGGTTCGCCTGATGGCGAGGGACACTTAATAGGGAAAGCTAATCCACACGCAATATTCAGTCCAGCACTACCAGAAGTTGTGTGTATGGACTACACATGAGTTCAAAGTGAACGAGCACCAAAGAAAAATATGGAAACAAGTTGTTTTTTTTAAACCTGTGAAATTAAATTGGCTGGGAAGAGAGTTGGTCACCCCACCCAGTACACATATAAGGCCTAAATGCCTTGCATTCCAATCTACCATGGGATATTGTTTCACCTTCTGATTAACATTAGTAAATGGTTTTCATCCATGTCTTAATAGGGCCCATAAGGGAAGCAAAGAATAGTAACAAGATAACACATCATGCATGTCATAAGATGCAGCCAAGGAGTGCTGGCGTGAGTATGGCTACCTTATCCCATAGACAACTTGAGCTGCAAAGTCCAACCAATCATGAACAAGTCTACCAAGGACTTGTTGTGAGTTGGCTGAGCTCTTTTGGGAGATGAAAGACAAGAAGAAATAGTTTTGCTCCTTGACTATCCCATGCTGGCAACACTTGAGGTCTGCATGGCTGAGTGGGTAAGAACGCGTGTTCTTAAACATCCGGTGTGCTGATGCCGAGGTGAGTGGTTCAACCCCTACCCCGGACAGCTGGACTAAACTGCTGACATGTTGTCCTTGACTTGGGGACATTAATTACAAGTACCCTTGAAGTTGGAGTGGATTCGCCTGATGAAGAGGGACACTGTTAATAGGGAAAGCTAACCCACACGCAAAATTCAGTCCATCACTACTATAAATATACGCTTGAGTTCAAAGCGAGTGAGCGCAAAAAAAAATTTTAATTATAAAACTGTCTTGTTTACATGCAGGAATCTCCGTGAGCTGGCTTGCTGTATCTGTAACCACTATTCCTGCACCTTGCTGTCTTAACAGAAGATAGTTTGTGACGTGCTTCAAACAGGCACGATAACTACCACCCATCGCGGGGACCAGGGGTGGAGTAGCACAAAGCCTGGGCTGAATTGTACATAACACATGTTGTCCATGCAGCATGGTCTCTCTCTCAGCCTGCATAGTTTACTCCAGAGGAAAGGTAACACCAATACATCTGGAACTACTAATAAGTGCCACTTCAAATCCCCTATATTATCAAAGCCAACACTAAACTGTTCACATATAGTCTGCCTCATATCATACATCAAATAATTTAGTTCCACATACTCGAAGAGGTCACGTGTGCAATATTTCATTACATATTTTAAAAAAACAGAATGTGGAAAACAATGGGAAGGAGAATAACTGCATCACTTTCAGCTTATTGACAAACCATGTGATGCATCACTTTCAGCTTATTGACAAACCATGTGATGCAATGCATAAGCTGTATACTAGCTAATAAATAACTGGAACTACTTAAAAAGTACACAACACTGGCAATAATATGGAATCACCTGCCGGTTATGAACCGCAAAATTAAACTACCTGGTAATAACTTTGGCAATAACAAATTTCCACTTGTATTTTCTTTATGACAGGTATCTGAACTACACAAATTCAAAATAAAATAGCGGTTACAAAAACATGTTTACATAAAAAAATGAAAAGAAAGATGTCATAGACAATAAGCACAACATTGTATGTCTTTACAGCATTTGAAAAACACATTTACAGATACATTGCTGCTTGGTTATCTTCTTGTATGTTTAGTTAATTTGAGTGGAAAAAACATTTCATTTTGTTGTTTGCTTTAATGTATTATAACAGTGTGAAAAATAATCTAAAACAAAATACAATTATTTATGTGTAAATTACATTGCAAACGTGTCACTAGATTCACTTGCAGATAAGTACATTAATTACAGAATATCTAGTCCCGGTATAACATTTTTAAAAATCAGCATTATTCCCATTGAAAACATGATGATCCCCCACCCGTTTTGCGTATAAGCATCATTGTCTTGCCTATAAGAATCATTGTCTCGCCTATAAGAATCACTGTCTTGCCTATAAGAATCATTGTCTTGCCTATAAGCATCAGACATCTGGTGTGTGCTTCATACATGGTGGTATATGATGTAGCCTCACATATTACATCATCCATTGTTTGTGAGGGCTACCTCTTGCTCCGATTCCATCATGCCTATGTTCTAAAAATTTTTGTGGGGAACTGTCTTGTTGCATGGCCAAACCATCAAATTTCCATTTTTGTTTTTTAAAATGAAGTATAAAACTGGCGCTTGACATGTGCTTCATGATACCACTGTGATTTACACCTCTTTCCGCTGTTTGTAATCCCTTACACCCACGTATGAAACACAGTTGTGTGAGATTCGACAGCGGATCGTGTTGCGTTAGTTTCTTACGGAAAGGTATGTGAGCCAGTCGTTCAGAAAGCAATGGCAAACTACTGAACGTAAACTTGCCAAGACATCAACGACAGCTGAAAAATGCTGTTGATGACTGCAATATCCTGTAAATAGGATATGCAAAAAAATAAAAAACTAATTAAGTAAGTGGGGAGTGGCTGGCCGAATGGCCAAGAACTCTAGGTTCCCGTCCAGGAGACCCGGGTTCGAACCCTTGGTAAGGTGTGGATATTTTTCTGTCAGGCGCAAAAAAAAAAAACCTAACCATGCACTCCGCGGTGACTGCACTAGCCAGGCGGCCTTAATTCCACAGGCTCAAGACCCGCCTTGCCCTACACTGCAAGGTACTATAGACAGTTTTTTTATTTTTTTTTTGCATATCCTTTACAGGACATCGCTGTCAACACCAGCATCTTTCAGCTGTATGTTGATTTCTTGGCAAGATTACGCTCAGTAGTTTGCCATTGCTTTCTGAGCGGCCGGCTCACATATCCTGTAAGTTACCGATGCGATTCGAACCATTGCTGATTCTCTCCGTCATCACGTTACCCACAAGAGTATACGAGATTACGGAGAAAAGTCGCTAACCTCTAAGCCACGAAGCCGGCACTATAGGCAGTAGATAACAATAATTAAGTGAACGACCCCCCCCTCACCCCTTACATGACTTATAGCGCACTCCGCATACAGTGCTAGACCCATATTTGTATAGACCCACATGGTGAGTGATGTGGTCAGTATCATGGTCCACCTTTACTTCCCAAGATATTTCTTGGTACCCATATTTGGCTCTGTTAACCTGCGAACCCAGCTCTGTTTAAACAATCAGCATCCGCCCACTGTGGATCGGAACCCATGACCATCCGGTTGGTAGGTGTCTAGCCACTGCATATCACGGCTTCCTATTTTTAATGTGAACAGAGATCACTCAGAGACATTAATTATAGCAACTATTTCATTTTTATGTGGTAAGCTTCCATTTGCACAGGGTTTGATCCCATATAGTGCAGTCTCCTTCCGCACGCCGGCTTGCCGAAAACGTCGCACAAAGCATGAACTCCACAGTTCCAGCGACGACCCCCAGGAGTCTCCAAGAAGAATGTTCTCGTAATCTGAAAGACGTCGTCCAGAATCGAACCCGCAACTTTCGGATTGCAAGGCAAACGGCTTGACCACTTCGCTACGGAGACTCCCATCTTTTCTTCATACACTAGAACTATAAAATCAACAAGAAGACTATACAAACTAAGGAAACAAAAACAGCCTGGGTCACCAAATAAAGTACTAACACAAACCATAAGAATATTTATAGGTACTACAAAGTTACAGCTGCAACAAGAACTACCAGCTTCAACATTACAAGAATTAACAAGAAATACAGTAACAAGCCTAAATGACTACAAAAACATGGGTCGTATCTGCCTATCTTGAACATCTGTCACAAAAGATTCATAATGGCCTTTATTTGGGAAATGAAGACATCCGGTCTTACTTTTCTATAGCACTTTAGAAAAAGAAGAGCAATATGTTAATACTGTGACACACTAACAAATAATACAACAGCCAGGGGAATTGTACTTTTCTCCACTTATTATTAACTCATTAACCACCCTGAGCCACTGACAGCGACTCCATGAATTATCCACTGTAGCCAGATGCCGCCGACAGTGATGATGTTAGAAAATAAATTACTACTGCAAATTCAATCTTATTGTCTAAATACAGCAGGAACTGATACGTTGAACTTCCAGTAAGTAGTGAGTTAAAATTGCAAAACTGTTGTTTAAATGTGCTAATATATTTTTATTTCTACTTTTGGTTAACAAAAATGCTCCTCCACCATCTCTCACTTGCTGTTACAGCTAGGAAAATGCCAGGAGCCATGTATGTCTAGAGATAACAGAAAAATAAACAGACATGAAAATGCAGACAGTAATTTACATGAGACAGATGGCAATGATAGCCAAAGCAATGTAGAAGATTGTCCTATAGCACAGTGGTTCTCAATCGGTAGGGAATCCCCCTCCCCCACCGCGAGGGAGAGGGGTGGTGGTTGTGGAAATAAGATTATTTCAAGATCGAGTTAATACAAGACCTGATTACTTGATATTGTTTTTTCCTCCATACTTTACAGTTCTGTACTTCTCACCCTTCTGAAATTCATTTTATAACGTAAGTAGACCCGCAAATCCCATTTTATGTAGACGTCTACACTTGTTCTAATATGAGGTATTAAATTTAGCTTCCGTTTTTTATGCATACTGAGTAGGGAAGGGGGGATTTATAGGGAGGAAATATGAAAGGGCTGGGGGGAGGGAAGAAGGAGGTCATTCTGAATATATAGTGAAGGGGTGCATGGGCCAAGAAAGAACCACTGCTATAGCAGATGCTGCCACTAAAGTGTGAAGTGTTAGGCCTTCAAATATTCTAGGCATTGACATTGATGAGATGACGGTGACCAGTTCCATTTATCCTCAATTTCCAGAAACTTCTGAAAATTGTCTGATACTCATTTTTAAGAGGCTGGGTTGACCCAGAGACACACTGAGTGGAAAAAAATTATCCTGCCTCTGCTGGGGATTGAACTGGACCACCGACTGGGCATTCAAGTACTTACCACTATGCCGCCAATAGTAGTGTAAGTAGTGATAATGCAGAAGGTAATGCAATTACAACAAATCCTAATGTACAATTGCAAATATTAGTCTATGTGCATATTCTTGGATTATTTCTACTTATAATTGGATGCACAACATGGAAATTGTCAAGAAAAAGGTCTATAAGTTGATAGATAGATATAATTTTAATATACTTTTTAAAGTCACACTATAATTATAGTATAAAATACATAAATGTTACAATAGTTAATGATGGAGCATGTCAATCTATCTTTAAAATGTATATCATATATAAAAATGTCTTCAACATTTGTGGAACTACATTCAAAATTAGATTAAATCACTTTCTTTGAAGATGATAAACATAAATTAATTCTACCACATCAAGTTATTTTATTCCGGTAGTTAATGAGTTAAGACCGCTTTGCATGGTTTCAGTTTACACAGTATTTCTAACACTCCCGCTCCACTATATACTTTTATGTTATTATATATGTGTGCGTGCATGTATGTGTGTCTATGTTTACATTGTATGCATGTAAAATACTTCTGTTCAACAATAGAGCAGAAAGAAGTCAACATGACAGAAAAAGAACAATAATAACAACAACTTAAGTGTCAGAGTTTTTTGGAATGCATGCTATTACATCTCTGTCGACCTGCAGGGGTGACGGGTCCTGAGTTGGTGATTTCCCAAGGTATTTCAAATTCTCTGTCAAGAAAACAAGCAAAACAAAAGAAAAATAAAAAAACAGCTGGCAATGAATAACACTGTAATCAACAGAAACATTACGGATGTGTGAAACAGATGAAAATATTTGATGAAGTTAAGAATAGGTTTAAGAAATTTCAAATTTCAATACAACTAGTTTAAGTTGCTAAAATGTTAGTTGTCTGTTCTTTTACAGGACGTTTTATTCAACCCCAGCATGTATTGGCTGTTTGTGATTGACTATGCAATGTTAGTTCATTAGTTTGCCATTGCTTTCTGAACAACAATCAATAATAACATTAAATTTTATTGTCAGCCAACCACTTGATTCTTTGAAAGAAATTATAAATACTGCTATAAAAGAAACCGTCTCCAACGGTTGGAAAACCAAGAAGATAGCGCATCGCCCTGCATGCTGTATCTCTTGTACACCCAAGTATAATACACGTTCTGTATCCTCCCATCCTTTCCATCTGCTTATGGCTGAGAGTCAGGATCGCCATTCTATACTCATAAACAGAAAGGACCAGACCCTCATATAGAAGACATAGATGGCGCTGCTCAGTTTGCCACTGCCATCATACATATCACAGCCAAACCCTGTTTGGCTTTTGTTATTACCTGGTCTATGTGCTCAGTATAAGCAAGGTTTCAATCAAATCATATTCCAAGGTACTTCATTGCCTGCGTTCTTTCCACAATCTCTGAACACAGATTTAGAGTTGGCATTGGAGTGTTGACAATATGGTTATTAAAGAGAACTACGTCACTGCTGCCTTCGTTGAGTTGACTATTGCACCAGCTTCACCACACCAATTGCTTATGCAAATGAGTTCTGTTTGTAGTTCCACAGCAACCTAATCTCTATCCTTACCCTGACAATACACTAACACATCATCGGCATACGACAACGTCCTCCCCAGTCCTGTGATCTGCTCACCAGTGATTCTCAGTTTAGGCACTGAACAGCACCAGAGATAATGGTGACCCCTGTGGCAGGCCAGGATATATTGTTGCCGGCTTAGAAGTCCAACTGGCACATCTAAAAACTACTTTCCGCTGGAAGAGGGCTGCAGCGATCCAATTCAGGAGAAATGGACTTATCTTGAGTTCAAGAAGCTGAACCATTAAGAAATCCAACAGTACTCTGTTGCACACATCCTCAAATCAATTGCTGCAGCACATGTTTCAATGCCTGAGTGGAAATCTTCATGCACATCATGGGGAAAAACTGCTGTGTTGGTCTAGGTTTCTCTGTTTGGACGGTACCCTCCAAGGGTAGGTGGGAAAAGATACAGACAATGAAGAAAACTGGTCACAACACCTCATAAATATGTGATCCAGTATGCATAAAACATTCAACATTTTATACTCCTACACATTAGTTATCTTCAGATACAATATACAATACTTACGCAGGAGAGACATAAGGGACAGGCTGACCAAATGCCATTACTGGTATTAAGTCTGTTTTTTCAATATATTTTACTGAAAAAGAAGAAACATAATAAATATCAGATTATTTACTACATTGCAATAACTAATTTTAACATTATGAGCATTTCCCCCAAAAGTTCACACATAGTACAGAAAATCATGGTTACGTACATATAATTTATTATTTCCCAGTTCTTTCTGTATCACAAACTCTGTGCATCGTGTTTCTTATTTCTGTACTGTCAGATATATATTAGTACAGCATTTTACTACAATTTTTATTAATTTCCTTTTGTTTTGTATTTTTTCCCTCTAAAAATAAAAAAGGTCATCAAATGCAGACCCCTGGGAAGGTTAACCCGATCAACAAATGCCTGAAGAGGTTGGATGTATCTGCCCAAGGGCGTAAATATTACTGCTCTGCTGTAAACAGGCACAATACAATTACATACAAAACAAACATTTCAGCTAAACGATGAAGAAAAGCAGGACAATTCTATAACATGTCAAGAAAGACAAAACTAAAATGATAATATTAGGCCAATTCTATAACATGTCAAGAAAGACAAAACTAAACTGATAATATTCTGATAAGGAACTCACTATCATGAACTGAAGGTAAAAATGTTTCCACGTCAACCTCATCCTGGCTGGCTCTTATTTCATCTTCTCGCTGTCTTTGCAACTTCTCAGACAAACGCAACTCTCGAAGTCTCTGAAGATCCCACCTGCAGGTACATATAAAGCCACAAAGTGTCAACATAAATGTGCATGTATATTCAGAATATGTTGTACATGGAGCAGAAGCATTTAAAACCTTTCACAGACAAACATCTCTGTCTCTCTCTCATCTGTCTTATGTAGGTCCTCTTGTGTAAACAGAATATGTGGACGTACATTAAGAATATGTTGTACCAGGAGCAGAAGTGCTGTACAACAAATAGAAGTAATTAAAACTGTTCACAGACAAATCTCTCTCTCTCACATGTCTTATGTAGGTCCTCTTATCTAAATAGAATATATTTCTGTTGGATAAAATATGTCTGCTTCACTGGGGGGATGCATGCTGGGAAATTAGCATACCTGTGCAGGCTGTTGGTTTGTCGAGACTCACGTCTGTTCCACTTTTCACGTGGGTGGGTGAGGAGCATTTTGTGCGACATTCACTAGCACAGAAATGGAGCATAATGGGGCGACCTTTTGTCACGAAGTTGGAACCACGACTGACTAACTAACTGCTTGGAAATGACATTGAAAACTTAGGACAATGTACACAGCTGACATATCCTACTTTCTATATTAAGCTATTCAAGCTAACATGTGACTTAGAAACCTTGGACTGAAAGAAAATAGTTTTTGAAAATGATAAAAGACATGTAATAAAGTCAATGAAAATATTTGACAAAGCAAGAGGTAACAAATATTTAATGAAGACTAACCTCTTCCGTCTTTTTTCTTCAAGTTCATACTTCTGGTGCCGCTTGAAGTAGGCTTCATCAGTAATATTCTGGAGGGAAAAATATGTATGTGTACATATGCATAAACACCACACTTAATACTGCAGAATTATATATATATATATATATATATATATATATATATATATATATATATATATATATATATATATATATATATATAGTATATATATATTCATATACCATAATAGTGAAGCATTAATCTATTCCCTTCATATAACTCTGCAGTATGCACCTGAGATGCAGTGAAATATGCCATGCAAATTTTTTTGCAATGTATTGGTTGCGGCTTTAGTGTTTAAATTTACTAAGAGAATACATTGCTTTAAATACTTAATACTACGAGGGTGATGTCAATAAGTAAGTCACAAATGGCTGTAGAAGAATAACTAAATATGATAACAACTTGAAACCAGTTTATTTTTATACATAGATTGTCCCTTTATTTCTCAACATAATTTCCACCAACATTGATGCACTTATCCCATCGTTTTATCAGTCCTCCCAAACCGGCCACATAGAACTGCATGCTCTGTTTTCTAAACCATGTTTTCACTTCACATTCAATTTCGGCGCCATTCACAAAATGTCTCCCGCCAAGGTGGGTTTTCAGTGGACCAAATTGATAGAAAGCACTAGGGGCTACGTCCTCTGAAAACCCACCTTGGCGGGAGACATTTCGCGAATGACGCCGAAGTTGAATGTGATGAGAAAACGTGGTTAGAAAACAGAGCATGTACTTCTAAGCAGCTGGTTTGGGAAGGACTGATAAAACGATGGGATAAGTGCATCAATGTTATTTTTCTACAGCCATTTGTGACTTATTTATCGACTTCCCCTCGTAGTTATCTTTTTATTTAACTTCCTCTACTGTTTTCGTCCGGAATGTTGTTTTAGATGAAAGTGAGTTGTGCCTGTTTACAGCAGAGCTGCGATATTTGAACCTTTCTGTCGACACATCCAACTTCTTCAGGCAGGTTAGCCGGGTTACCTTCCCGGGTTATTCAACTACTGTTGTTCTTTTCTCTACCGATCTTGCACTTTTTCAGTATACGGTTGAAGAAAAAAATCCATTCTTTTGGTGTGTGTGTGTGTGTGCATCACACATAGTGGTATTCATAGTCTCAGATACTCCAAGCCTTTATGCTCATGTGCGGTCATTGCTTTTTTTTTCTTCTTTTGAAACTACTAATAAGAAAATAAATAATGTATTCAAATCTGCTTCTGAAATCGATTTCCATTTTACTTCAATCCTTTCCATGACCAACTTATGCATAATACCTCTGGTGATTTGAAATGTTTATTAGATGTCAATTCTCAGAAAGTTTCACCGCTTGTTTGAGTTCAGCAACTGGTTGTCAAGTTTTATTTGTTTTCTGTAGAGTATTTCAGTTACAATTAGCAATAATTCATATTTCTTTCGGCTTCAAGATGATTAATTTTATTTATCACCTACAAGGATCCTTCTGTCTCTAACAACTTGATCTTAAAGGACATGTTACACTCTCTCATTATAAGGGAGTGTTACCCTCTATAGATTTGCTCACAATTGATCTGATTTTGCAGCCTAGTTTTCTAAGGGAGCCAGTCTCCTGCCAAGCCTCCTTAGTCACCTCTTATGACACGTACTGATAATGTACAAGTGATCCTCTATACCCCTGCCCCTCGCCCTAATGGTTAAAAGCCGGTCTTCCTGGCCTAGGGCTTAGCGACTTTCTCAGAAATCCTATTTATCCAAGTGAGCAAATGCAGCTGCGCAAGAATCAGGATATGTGAGCCGGCCGCTCAGAAAGCAATGACAAACTACTGAGCGTAATCTTGCCAAGAAATCAACAACAGCGATAAAATGATGGTATTGACAGCGATGTCCTGTAATAGGATATGCAGAAAAAAAAATGGCTTAAAAGGCAATCCAGTACTTTTTGTTTGTCTATGACGGTTATTCTCTGATATCTAGAGCAAGGCGCATAAACTCCTGGATTTCTTTTGTATCCTTCTTTATCTTGAACTTATTCTTAAAGCTTTCAAAAAGTACCAATTATCACCCGGAAAGAGATCTTTTCAACCAGATTCCACTTCACCCCGAATAGAACCAAAATGATTCTCATCTTTCATCCTCACAATTTTCAAACTCCTCTAGCACCAGCTCAACATTCTCCACTTGATCTGGACACACAGAAGATCTTTAATGAGAACCAGACAGTGACATAAAAATGTGACTACAATCTGTGGCCAAGCTTGTGGAATTAGGATAGCATAACTCAGGACGGTTAACCTGATAAAAACACACCCGGCGAAGTCGGATGTGTTGGCCTAAGGGTTTTGGCCCAAGGGTGCATAACAAGACACACCGCAATTATGTCTGAAAAAACACTCCAGATGAAGAAAAAAAAAAGAAGGATATATAATCATCCCATAAAGTTAAATCGTGATCAGATTGAACTGACAATCTAGTATGTTAAAAAATAAAAATGCTTCTAAATTAAAAATTCTTTTAAAATAAAATAAACGATAGAATATTTACTGAAGCAAAAGAAATTACTCACCTCTGTACCTTCTAACTGATACATATTTGTCATAGGCCTCAGTCGCCAGGATGGAGTTTCCACTGAACAGGAAAATTAATACATAAGACATTAGGTATAAAAATAAGGAATCATATAAACATAGTTCATGATTTCTTTTCTTTTGTGTGTGTGTGTGTGCCCTTAACTATTGCCATCAACTTATACTCTGAAAAATAATTTACGATAAGCAACAAGGAATCACAGCAAGTTAGATGGCTTAACATGGCAAGTTAATAACATTTCACTACTGAAAAGTGGTTCTTTGTAACCTACATGCATATTTACTCTAATAAAGACATATTTTGTGTATATGAAATTTGCAAGTATTTTCAATAACATTTGTATTGGAAAACCTTGATTGTTAGATGAAAATCTGTAGCAAGTGTGCATATACACTTTATTACAGCTGCAATGTTAGGCAATGTTTGCTGTTAGCATGGATATAACATTCGACTGAGATGTAAAGAGAGAGTTGCACCAGGGTAGGGTATCCCACTGTCCAAGACTATTCACTTCCTGACAGGGAGTTCTGGAAACAGGACACTCGCTTCGCTATCAGAAGAGCGATCGACTTATTAGCACCGGTGAGAATCCAAGTGTGTGTAAAGTAGAATCATGCATGGTATACATTTCAAGTGGTTAGTTTTTCTAATATAGACATTTTGCTTGGACTGTGGCCTCCTCTTTTCAATTTCCAACATCATCATCAAGTCCCATGCCGGCTGGCGCAGGCGTTCATGGCTCTCCACAGATTTCGGTCTTTGGTTTTCTGGATCAACTCTGCTGTCGATATTCCTCCATGCCACCATCTCAATCCATCCAGCATCATTTCCTTTGGTCTGCCTCTGCTTCTCTTCCCCTCGATCTTTCCAGTTATCATGATGTTCTCCAATGCCTTTCTTATCGCATGACCAAAAAAGCTGTCTGCCTTTCTTAACATCAAAACAGGTTCTATACAGCACTTCAGCGCTCTCTTTCTTACATTTAATAATAGTGACTTATTGCAACAGCTGAAGAAATTTTAATGTGCGCAAAGATTAGAAAGAGTTGGAGAAGAAGAAGAAAAGGCAGAAGCACTAAAAGATAAAATGTGAACTGGCCAGGCAGCTTGAATAGGCTTGCAGGAAATAACTCTTGCACCGTGGAACAAGGGCACTAAAGGCCAATCACCACACATTTTTACAAGCAACAGATGAAATTGAACAATTCAAGGATAGTTCTGCACAGCACTTAAAATTATCCATTATCGCTCAGATAATTTGTTGTCCAGGTCACATAGGAGATTCTCAACTCAGCGCACAACCTCTGTAGTGTTAGTGGGGATCCCAGTGTGTATATATAATCACACATGCTGTAAATGTCTCAGTAGATTTTCTAATGTTGAACTAAAGCAAGAGCAACGGCATATTCTGCCTACATTTTAATTTCCAACTCACTCTCGTCCCTTTATCCTCCACTGGAATACAGTCCCTCAATCAACTCACTCCAAGCTATCCTAACCTTTCCTATCTCCAGCAGATAGTCCATATCCTCCCCAAATTATTCATCTGTCTCTAATTCCTTTTTCTGTGTTTTTAGATCTCCCTCTACTTTGTCGTGTGGGTTCCAAATCAAGAACATTCTAATGATTCTATTCTCAGGTTTAATCAATGTGTGCCTTATCTAGCACAGTGTTTTTCATCTGTTGATTCACTGGAATTGGTTTAGTTCTCGCCATGAGCTCCATATTCGTTAATTCTGTTATAACATTTTAGTACTATTCTGTGCAGCACCAATTAATGAATATTTTTATTAGTAAATCTTTCGATCATCTCTAATCCGTACAGATTAGAGTTAAATATTCAAAGATAGTTTTTTTCCTGTTGACTTGCACACATTTTCTAGTACTTGGAAAGCTCAGGCCCTCCTGCCTTTTATCTGTTCCCACCTATGTATAATTTCCAACCGCCAATGTACGACATCTCTTAATTTTTATGTCCTTGTCTGAGAAGACTAGGCAATAGATCTACTACCCAGGAAACAATGGACTGGCTTTTTTAAACGTTACTTCAATCACTAAACATAAAACTGTGATAGCCTTCATTCTCTTAGAAAACAGAGTGAACAACAGCATGAAAATTGTGTTAAAGCTATTTAAAGATTTCATTAATGTTTAGAAAGTTTTAAAAGTTCTGTAAGCATGTTTTGCTACTTCTTCTTCTTCTTCTTCTTCGTTCATCCGGAGTTTTTTTTCGGATGTGATTGCGTTGTGCCTGTTTACAGCAGAGCTGCGTTCTTGCGCCGTTAGGCCGACACATCCGACTTCTGCGGGCATTTGTTGACCGGGTTAACCTTCCCGGGGGTTTCTTAGGACGTTTGACTCTCACTGTTGTGGTGTTATCCCCCATCCCAGCTGGTCCATATAGAACAGCCAAAGATCCTGGTCAGCCCTCAAGGGAAGGCAGGGGCAGACCATGGGCATTCCCCGCCATCCAAGGAGGCTTCCATACTTGCAGAGCCGATACATAGCGCTCTGGTACTGGGCTCACCCAAGGAATCGTCACGTCCTGCACATGGCTGCTTAGCCTCACTTCCGTATATTGAGCCTTCCGTTCACCATAGGCTGTTCTTCCGGAAACCAGAAGTATGCAGTCTGCAGATGACATCCACACAGTGAGCTTTCGATTTCGGACTTTCCATGTAATGGATTTGCTAGCCAAGCAATATTCCATTTCGTGCCACTAGGACACTTTTCCACCTTTTATGAAGCCCACACAGTGGGCTTTTGATTCAGACTTTCCACGTAATGGATTTGCTATCCAAGCAATATTCCATTTCGTGCCACTAGGACACTTTTCCACCTTTTATGAAGCCCACACAATGGGCTTTTGATTTGGACTTTCCACGTAATGGATTTGCTATCCAAGCAATATTCCATTTCATGCCTCTGGGTCTTCATGCACCTTTAAATGTCAACCTGTATATAGTTAAAGTAATCTGCGGTCAACTTTAGCTTGTTGATATCTCCATAGAGCTTGTCCTCAAATGAAGCAGGTGTGGGCCAAAATATCTTTCTCTGTTCTGCATACGTTGGGCAATCCTGCAGCAAATGTTTTGCTGTCATTTTTCCAGTTCTACAATTACATTCATCGGTATCTCCTATCTTTAGTTTATTGAACAAGTGGTATTTCAGCCTGTTATGTCCTGTGCGGAGTCTGAAGATTGCTACTTGTTCTCTTCGGTCGAGTTTGTAATATGCATCATCCTTCTGATGGCCTGGATGCTCTGATTCCCATTTGGTTCTATAAGTGCTTTTTATCAACCTCTTTGCCTCATTATAGGTTATGTCTATGTCAGGCTGTGGTAGTCGTCCGCCCTCTTTTGCCAGTCTGTCAGCCTCTTCGTTTCCAGGTATACTGCAATGTGATGGGATCCACTGTATTACAACTTTTTTGGATTTCTGGCATAGACCATGGAGTGCTGCTCTTAGGTCAGTTAGTTCTGTGCTGTTATTGCTCTTCAGTATTGAGACAGCTGACTTTGCATCTGTGAAGATAGCTATTTGCTTCTCTTTATTTTCCTCCATCAGGAGCATTTCTGCTGCAGTTTTCAGAGCCTCTACCTCCGCTTTGAAGTTACTTGAAAATTTTCCAGTTGCCATTGAATGTGTTTTTTTCGCTCCATTTTTTAAATTTAGGAGAATTCCTCCTCCTCCATTCTCTATTGAATTTTTGGCTGATCCATCTGTATATGCATGGGTCCAATTCCTGCTTGGGTAATGTTCTTTTATGTAGTTTAGGGTTATTTCTCTTCTTTCGGTTTCATGCTGAGTGTTCTTTTTCTCAATACCAGGAATGTTTTCTATCATCTCAGGCAGTTGCTGCTGTCTCCAAGCTGGGAACTTGTGTGCATTGTGTATGGGCTTGACTGTTGATATGTTAAGAATAGGATCTGACCTAATCCTTCGTTTTGCAGTTTCTACAAAGTTGCTACGCTTCAGTCTTCCCTTTCCAAAACCATTAAATCTGTTGTACATAGGGTGGTCTGTCAATCTTCTAAATTTTTCTGCTTGTTGCTGGGCTCTGCTATCTCTTCTATCCTGCATTGGTTGTAAACAAGTGATCTTTTCTAATTCATTAATAGGCGTTGTCTTCAGGCTTCCAGTTATGATTCGCATTCCTTGATTTTGGACTCTACTTATTTTGTTAAAGTTTGACTTAGCTGCTGTTGCCCAAGCTGCAATGCCATATTCCAGTACTGGCCTCACCCGTCCAGTATATAACTTCTTGAGAACTTTCTCATCTGCTCCCCATGTTGTACCAGCAAGCTTTTTCATGATTGCCATTCTTTGCCTTGCTCTTGTTCGATTTTTCTCAACCTGTGTCTTCCATGTCAGGCGACGATCAAAGGTGACTCCTAGATAGTTTGGATTTTCTTCATGGCGCAATATTTTTCCATTCAATACCAGCTTAGGTTGCTGAGTTTTAGTTGAGAGGGAGAACACTGTGCATGTTGTTTTCTCCTCACTTATCTTCACTAGCCATGATTTTGACCAGTCCTCTAGCGCTAATAGGGCTTGCTGTATTCTGCTGTTAGCTGTACTAATATATTCTTCAGATGTCCATATGGCTAGGTCATCTGCAAAGGATGATGTGTGTACTCTGGCTGGAAAATTTTCCGTGATGTCGTTTATATATGCTAGGAATAATGTTGGTGAAAGAACTCCTCCTTGGGGGACACCTTGCTCCAACAGCATCATTTTGCTGGTTTGTCCTTGTACTTTTGTCCTGGCAGTTCTGTTCTCAAGGTAGTGGCTGATCCATTTGTACATTTTCCCGCAAACATGCATTTTTTGCAGTTTTACTTTCAGTCCTTCCTTCCATACTTTATCAAATGCTTTTTCTAAATCTATCCAGACTGCTAGTGTGTGCTTTTTCTCTTGGAAGGCATCCTCTATTTCCTGAGCTATATAGGTTATTTGATCTTCAGTAGATCTGTACTTTCTGAATCCTGCTTGGTGAGGTGTTAAGAGTTGGTTTTCTTCCAGATGCCATGTTAGCCTGCCATTGATAATGCGTTCCATTAATTTTCCTACACAGCTAAGAAGACTGATAGGTCGATAGCCATTTGGTTCTTCCAGGTCTTTTCCTTTCTTTGGGACTGGTATTAGTATAGCTTCCTTCCATGCCTGTGGGACTATTCCCCTCTTCCAGCTGTAATTTAGGACTGCTAGTAGTTTCTTTTTTGCCTTAGTGCCTAGTCCTATTAGCATTTCATTTGTGATTCCATCCTTTCCTGGTGATGTCTTCTTTTTTAGGGTATTCATTGCCTGTTCCATTTCTTCCATTGTTAGATTTGCCATCATATATTCTGCTGCTGTCTCTGTATATGTATGATGTATCTGTTTATCTTTGATTGCTTTCTTCTGTTCGGCTGTAATATCAATGTGGTTTGCACTGGCATAGTGTTCCATTAGTGCATTTGCAGCCTTTTTTCCTGTAAGCAAGGCATTTCCTTGTTTAATTGTTATTTGTTTGTTTCTAGGTCCTTCATTGTTCATGGCTTTCACTAGTTTCCATAGTTTGTTTCCATCCCTGTCAAAATTCAGGTTTTCTGTTTTTTTCCTCCAACAATCTCTTGTTGTTTGATTTACTGTTCTTTTATATTTTGCTGAGATGGCTTTGAGAGAGATGTTCGCTTCAGTTGTTTGTTCTCTCTCTGCGGTCTTCCTAGCATCTTCAACTTTGTCCTCCAAAAATTGTAGTTCTTCAGTCCAGTATGGTTTGTAATTTTTCCTTGCTCCTCTTGGAATAGACTCAGTGGCCGCCTGTATTATTGCTCTGTTTAGACTTTCCACCATTTGCTTCATGTTGCCATATCGTGTATTTACGTTTTCACAATATTTGTCTGTTAGTATGGCAAATCTGTCCCAATCTGCTCGTTTGTAATTCCAACGGGGCAAAGGCTTTTGCTCCTGTGGAACATACTCCATATTTATTACAAGCTAATTGGTCCAGCACATGGCGATCGATTTTGTGGAGGATGTCTCCTGTGCAGAAAGCTAAGTCTGGAGTAGAAGTGGTAATCCATCTTCTGGAGTAGAAGCTCGGTGTGTCATCCGCTTTGTTAAGTAGATGGAGATTTGAGTCTATTTCCCAGTCCTCCACTTCATCTCCTCTTTTGTCAGTATCTGGGTATCCCCATCTTTCTGAACGGCTATTAAAGTCTCCGACAACAATGCAATTTGTGTCAGTTATTTCCATGTTTGAGAGTGTAAGATCCTTATCTGCCGGGCTATATAGATTGTAAATTCTTATTTTCACGTCCTTTATCATTATATCAACACCTATAATTTCCGTTTGGTTGTCAGAGATCACAGATACTTCGCTGCAAGGTATTGTATTTCGTGTAAGTATTACAACTCCTCCTTTGTGTCCTTCGCGGTCGAAACGTGTGGCCTGATATCCCTCAACTGAAAATGTGCGATTGGCGTTGAGGTGTGTCTCTTGAATGCATGCCACATCTATTCTATCTTTATGAAGACGCTGTGTTAGGGAGGCTTTCTTGTTATAAACTCCTTCTGCATTCCATTGTAGTATGTTGAGTGTCCGGGGTGTTTGGTCAATAGCTCTTAACCTACTCCTCTGTGCCTTGACTCCACAGCACAGGGGAAGGTGACCACCAGTAGTCATGGGTGGACCCCCTCGAGGCAGGGGGCCCGGCACTATCACCGCCTGATGGGACTTCACGGGATTAGCACCATAACGATTAATTTTCATCTGTGGCATCATGAAATGATAAAGTTACGTTGCACTTCTTTGTCAAGCCTGTGGCTCAGTACATCCGATTTCGACAAGCATTTGTTCGGGATGCTTTCCCTAGCCTTTGACTGTCCCCAGTCTACCTACAAGGCAGCAGGTTTGTGCGTCACTTCGTCTGGTCCCTCTCCTTTGACCTGTCCGACATGGGTGACCCTACCAGTAGCTGTGCTACCGTCGGCATAGCTCTTGGGGTCATTGGAACGCTCAAGCCCCTCTACCTCGTCAAGGTGGACGCACGGCAGAGGGGGTTTTGCTACAATCTTAACATTTATAGAAGTAATATTTCATACCTCAAAAACCAGCTCAAGACCATTACCACCTTATGGACAGACCAGAACAAATAACTATTCTGCGCTTCAGAACAGGACACACTAGATTATGCAACCACATGTATACAAAATTCAAGATTGGTGAATCAGCCATGTGCACATGTGGATTGGCACTGCAGACAGCAGATCACATACTGCAAGACTGTCCAAAATACGACATGTCTAGGCAAACCTTCTGGCCTAGAGAAACAAATCATAATTTCTGCGTTACAAAATTAACACTTTCCTTACTGATCTTGCCGTTTTATAGAGTATAAATAAGTACTACTGAATCTACATCACTGTTTTGCCGAAGCTTCAAATTATACAAATGGACGTAGATACAAAAAATAAACGGACAATTACCATCGGATTGTTCTTGCAGCATTTTCGGATCAGGACTGGGGCAAAAATTTTTGGGATAGTACAGATGATATAATGTTTCTGTTTGCATGGTTGGATAATCTATAGTTCTTTCTTCTTGTTCTGGCTGATTTTCATGTCCATCACTAATTTCTTCTTGATTTCCTGAGTTATCAACTTCGCTCTGACTGCCATTTTCATCTGCTAAATCAGACTCCGTCGAAGATTCTTCTTCTTCCTCTTCTTCATTTTCACTTTCTTCTCTGTCTGTCTCTGCTACAGAATTTGCTTGTTTTGTCAATTTTTGCCTCTTGGAAGGATGTTTTTTCTGTGAGATATTTTGTGGGTGACCTCTCCTATGAAACTTCTTTAGTTCTGTAGTTGTTGCATCATTCAACCTGCAAAACAGTAAACAATAAAAACAGAATTTATAGTTAGAAATTAATTTCACTAGATCATGTTTACCTCATAAATATTTAACCACACAATAAATAAAGAATTGTATGAAAGTGAAAAGTCTGCAGTGTATTTTCTTTGATCTTTTTATTATGCTTTCAACATCATACAGTTAATGGTGCTACTTTGATATTTTCTTTAAACTGTTCACAGGATTTAAATATTGAGCACAACCCACTACTGGCAACACTGATCGTATTCTGGTATGAACCTAAGGCCCATCCATGTCAATATGGAAGCACTATACTCGAGTTTCGCTCTCGTTTGAGCTCGTCAGTAGTGCATATCCTTGACCGGATCCGGAAACAAGCCCCAGATCACTGGCGTGTGAAGCGGGTGTGTAACCACACGGCACACACTGGACATGGCCAAATTATCACAACAGAATATTACAACGTCACCCATCGTAGGCTATAGCTCAAGGATTGTTCACAGGATGTCGTCTGCTTTTATGTTATACCATATACAGTTTTGCTCGTGTATTTTCTTCTCATGGATCACACTGGAACAGAAGTTGTTGAAAGCTGAAAGTATTAGCTTTCTTGTTGCCTGTTGTTAAAACATCTCCATTTCCATTTTCTGTGGGTGTAGTATTCTGACTCTCTTTTTGGTTTTGCAGGAGTTGCCAAACATAATAGCCTTTTTTTTTAAAATTCTAATATTATTCTACTGATTTATATTCATTCATTCATTTATTCAGTAACATGTCCTTTGCAGAACCTTGCTCCTATAACAACCTACCGGAAAACTTCTCTGTCATAAGCAAGATATACCACGTCCAATACACCTATCTGGAGATCACCTATCACATCCTGCACCCATTTTCTGTTTCGCTTTCCTCTTACTCTCTTCCTGGGCATATACCCCTCCATTTTTGTTCTCTCCAAACTTTCATGACGTGTCAAGTGACCAAAATATTTCAATTTTCTTTGTTTTATTGTCTTTAGTAGCCAGCCTTCTTCAATGTTCAGATCTTGTCTTATGGATGCATTTTGTTCTTTTCTGTATCCAAGATATTCTTATAATAACTATATTCAAAGGCATTTATGCACTGTTCAGCTTGTTTAGTAAGTGTCCAGGTCTTACAGGAGTATGTCGCAATGGGAAAGACGCATGCTCTTAAAAATCTGATGTTTGTAGTTCTATCTGTCCCACGCCACAATTTATTCAGTTGTTTTAGGTTTTGAAGAGCAATAGATTCATCTTTTAAATTTTTCATTGTCACAATTGTTGGTAATATCCAGACAGAGGAGCATGTATTGTCTGCATGTAAAGTCGTCCTAACCCAAGGCCGATTCACGTGCCGCCACAACAAAGTTCTTACTGAGTTGGCGGCCACAGTAGATGTAGCTAGAATGCAGGCGAACAAAGGAGCCAGGCCGAGGCCGCTGGGAATTTACTTCATCCAAGCCGGGCAGCAACGCAGAGACAATGAAGACTGCGCTGCCGACTTGTCGCTTCCGACCGTTTTCGATGGTGTGAGTGACTGGGAACTGACCGTGGATCTAAAGGGCTGTGGGAAATACCCTAAGCTGATCCGAAAGTTTGGCTTGCAACCTGACATCGCACTTCGCTCATCAGCCAATGCTGATTGAGCTGACCGTGCCATACGAGTCAAATATTGAGGAGCAACATACCTACAAGATAGAGAAGTACGGTGACATGGTCGCTAGTCTTAGGCTGGAAGGGTACACTGTCAGGCTATTCGCCGTAGAGGTAGGCGCAAGAGGTCTAGTCTCCCACTCCGTGTATGATGTGCTAAAGCAAATGGGCATTAAAGGACAAGCGAGAACTCGGGCACAAAAACAACTGGGTGAGGCAGCCGAAAAGGCCTCGTGCTGGCTGTGGAATTGTCGGAACCTGGATTGGGACATGTCTTGAAACTAGTGTGGTTAAAGCGGTAACTGCAGAACGACTAACAATCTCTCAACTAAGAGCATGAACTTGCTACGTCTCGTGTCGACTCCATAACCTTCCCTCCGAGCGAAGATAGTGAATCTAAATCCAACCTCCATACAAGGGAGGTAGTCATCCGTTAAGTCGCACTCACTCAGCTGCAGAGACCAAGAGGTGGGTCCAGAAACCAAAGGAAGAACCGGCTTCCTAGTAGAGTATGGCGCCGTGAATGGGGCACGAAGAAGGAACATGGCAACGGAGACGAATGGAGGCGATATAGGCCGTGGCTCGGGAAGGAGCTGGCTCCCCATGACCACAGATACTAAGGGTCAAGCACAGACTGCACAGACTCTCCTCACTGAGGGAGGGGAGGTTTGGGTTTGAGAGTGGACATATTAACAGCTAAGGGACAAGCACAACAAGGACAATGAAATCGACCGAATGTCTCGCACGGCAGGGGAAAGATACCTGGAGTCATGACCCGGATGGGCCCGCCCATAGAGAATGTTAACAGGATAAACGGGCCAAAACATTCGGGGAAGGGGGACCTCTTCTGATGATTATAAGCCCCTGCCGTATTTGCTCCGCAGCCGAGTTTTTATCACTGACCCAAGATATTCAAAATTTTCCACCACCTCCAATTTGTCCTCATTAACATATTTATTTTTGCATATTAGTTTTATCTGTATGCAGTATCTTTGTTTTTGCTAAGTTACGATACAAGTTTGCGATTTTCATTATTCTTCTGGGCTGAGGTTAATAGTTTTTTCTATATAATTCTAATATGTGGATAGTAATACTGTATCATCTGATTTATGCACTGATTATTTTTTCCAAACCTCTTGCTTATTTTTTTTCTTTGATGATATATCTTACACCTGCTGTCCATCTTTCATAATCTGAAGCTGTCAAACAGTAGAGAAGCTAAGAAAACAATAATAAATATCAACCACTCCAGATTGATCTAATACCCTTTATAAAAATATGTTCATCCATACTAATCATTAACAATTATTTTAAAATGATCAATAAAATTAACTTCATATTCTTCTCTTCAAAATCTACAAACCTAAAATTTTGCACATCATTACTAAAAATTATATTTACCCTTTCTGCTGCACTGTCAATGAAGGTGTGGTTGCTTTTGCTACATTTTCTAATAATGATGTTCCTGAAAAATCCCTGGTCTCTTCTTTGTGCTTTAAAATTGACATTCGCCGCTCCATCCGCTCTAGTCGACATTGTAGCTAAGGTATAAGAAAATTAACAAGTGAAAATGTATTCAATTTATACCAATAAACCCATGATGCCTAATCTTCTTCTTATTGCACATGTCATGTGGCGTTGGTGATTGTCTGTCCACAGCTTTTTGTCTCTTGTGCTGCCAATCATTTCTGATACTGATGTTCCTCCATGCCATGATGTCAAAATGTACAGTGTCTTCTCTCTTGGCCTCCCCAAGAGCTCATGTAGAGAAATAAAATAGCAGTGAATCAAGAGGTAAGGAAAAGAGGTGTGGAGAGGGGGGGAGAAATAAAGGGCAGAAAAGAAGAAGCAGCTAAGGAATTATTTCTTTATCTTCTATTCCATAACCAAATATGTAGGTCATCAAAGTGCCAAAGTTTTTCCATTCTTGAATGCTGTCAGTCTTGAATTTCCTTTGCCAACCTCTTGACTCTTTGCCTTAAACTAAACTGTAGAGCATATCTACATATTTTAAAATATGTTTCAGACATACTATGTAAATCAACTTTTGTCTGTTGAGTAATGACTGCAATCAAATTTTCTTAGTAGGTCAGCATGGCCGAATAGATAAGAACACATGTTCTTAAACATGCGGTGGGCTGATGCCGAGGTAAAGGGTTCAACTCCTACACTGGACAGTTGGACTCAATCTTGACCTATCGTCCTTGACTTGGGGACATAAATTACAAGTACCTCTGAAGTCAAAGTGGGTTTGCCTGATGGTGAGGGACATTATTAATAGGTAAAAGCTAATCCACACACAAAATGCAGTCCAGCACTACTGGAAGTAGTGTGTATGGACTACGCTCGAGTTCAAAGAGAGCGAGCGCAAAAAAATTTTCTTAGCTCTTTCTATACAAAGAAAATTAGTAAACATTGATTGCTTACTTTATTCATAAAAAGAAAATCACTATACATTCATAGGTTACTTCATCCATTATATAAAATCAATATACATTCCTTGGCTCCTATACTCAAATGAGTAACATTTTATGGGCATAGTATGATTTGTATATCCCAGGAAGGTTAACCCGGTCAACAAATGCCCGCAGAAGTCAGATGTGTCGGCCTAACGGCGCAAGAGCGCAGCTCTGCTGTAAACAGGCACAACGCAATCACGTCCGAAAAAAAACTCCGGATGAACGCAGAAGATTTGTATATAAGTGGTAAATTATCAACATACAGTGTGATCTTGATAGTACAGAAAAAGTGTAATCTAAATAAAAGAAAACAAAAACTGTGTTTATGAACATTGATGTAAACAAGTAGGAAAAAAAGCATTAAACAAGATTATGAATTCCTCTTCTGTTGGCTTTTATCCCACAATGGACCACCGGTCTTTTAACCATCTCATGAAAACCCTCCTATACTTAGCCACCTCTTGTGGTTCCTTCCATGTCTTTCCCATGTTATTCTTCTTTAAGAGGAAGAGTTTCCTCTCATCTTACTTTGCTGGCTTAGTTTGATTAGGAATACTTAAAAATGGAACAATTAAAAAATCTGTGTATATGTTTTACAAATTGTGCATGTCCTTTGCAGGATGTTGCAATCAACCCCAACCTTAGGTTGATTTTCTAGGCATGTTTGCGTTAAGTAGTTTGCCACTGCATTTTGAACGGTAAGTCAGTGTTTAGGACAAAGTGACCACTGTAGGAAATGAACTTCCTACCCTGGCATCAGCACAACGGACATTCAAGCACATTAAGCCCTGCGCCAACGCAGACTGTCATAAAATATCATAGTGGGAAGTCTGGAGAATATCTCAACCCCCCCCCCCCCCCCCCCACAAACACACATGCTTCAGGGTTACATTCCAGTCCTCATATAATTAGTCCTCTGTGTGTGTGTGCTGGGTATGGGAAGAAATAGAAATGATCACCAGAAATATAAATGTTATCTGTTGTATGCACAACTCCAAGCTTCTTTGGTTCTTAACTGCTCAGTCAGTGTGCCAGTAAATATTTGACTATATCAGGTAGCTTCCTCTGTTCTTAACTGCTAAGCCATTGTGCCAGCAAGCGACTTGACTAAGCAAAGTAGCTTCCTTGATTTTTAACTGCTCACAAGCCACTGTGAACACAGGCAGACTTTACTATTCCAGGTAGCATAATTCTTCCCTAAGCTTTACTTTAATTATACATTTGTATTGTGTTATCAGTCCAAAAACTGACTATTGTAGACAAATAATATGCATATATTTAAGCTGGACTTTTAAAACTTGTAACAGATTTGTGTATGAATCTAGTAGTAAATGTGTTTTATTATTCTTCATAAATCATGAATGCATGCCAAATACAAAATTACCTGTTCAGAAATGTATCTTCCTATGCCAAATATCACCTTCATTGTAAAACTTCTACATTGGGTAAGACAATTTATTCATTCCAAAGAAACAGCAGAACATGAATTTAAGCTAATATAGATAAACCAAGTGTGCAAAGTCCAGAATTGTGTGCTCTGAAATGCAATCAATCACATTATTCACATTCTGAAATGTCTGTCACTATCAGCAAAAATATTGTTTTCAAAATTATTAATATTTATTGTGATTTCTTATTACTCATATTAAAAAGATAAAACTGGTCAGCTAGTTAAGTCACTCACTACCTACAGATGCACTATATTCTCACTAAAAGGAATTCTCACAAAATTTGTTAATGACATACAATTTCACATGTATACCTCTAGCTGAAAGATTCATTTTACATATCAATTATAAAACAATAAGAACAGTACTACTATTTGTACTACTACTACTAGTATTAGTAGGAGACTGCACCATCTCTGTGTGTAAAGTAGAAATTTAGTACTAAATGATCATCAAACCATGATGTTACACATGTCAACACGTTTGGCTTTGGAAAAGTTGTCTTTACCATTTTTTTCTTAATTTACTTTTGTCGTGGAAAGAAGTCTTCCTGAGATATGATCTGACAATGACATCATTGCCTCTCCTGAACGATATAATATAATATGCCGGTATTACTGTCTTTTAACTTCTTTGGACGTACTAATACTAATTATCACTGACTGGTACTTGGCTGAACATTATATTAATAATACGCCATCAACCACCTGTTCGTAACAAAGAGAAAAGTAAGGCAACCGGTGCATAAATCGTTAATTTAGTTACCCGACTAGTGGCTAACAAATCAACAAATACAATTTTAATACAACGACCCGATACAAAATAATAAGGGAGGTATGAGCTCTTCCAGACTTGATGCACATCAAAAGGTGAACAGTGTTTATGTGATTGGCTCAGGAGAATGTAATGCGAGCGTATTACTAACGGTAAAACATAACAATTATTGTGAAAAATGCTGAAATGAACATGGCTACAACTTCAACTAGTTCACCGATAACACGGTTTCGACAAAAATGGTGGCAGCTTTTACACATGACACGTCACGTGACTTTCCAAAATAACAACAGCCTATAGACAGAAGAATTATTTTTTAAAATCTTATATCCACACATGAGAATTAAACTTACTGCATCTCTCGCCGACATCAGAGCCTTGATTTCTCTATCCTTCACCATAATTTCGTTCTGTTGGCACTGAATAAATTCTGCCTGGCTCATCAGTAAATCTTTCAAGCGAGCCATTTCCTCACTTGCCCAATTTGACGAAGCCATTGCCGCGGATGATGGCGAATGAACCGCTTTGTTGGTTACCTGTGAATGCTCGCTTTTTGAGCATTGATCTGAAGATGAATCACATCTGTTTTCGCTTTCTTTCACCTTTGGTCCATTACTGTCACAAAATCCATTTTCGTTTGGCTCCTCTTCTTTCTCTTGTTGCGCGTATTTCAAACTTTCTTGAATGGCTAGCGACAACTCCATTTCAAAATCTCCAACGCCATTGAGAAGATGCGACTTCACAGCGACTCTCCTCCTTGGAAATAGTCGCCCTTCTGGGCGACACTTTGTTTCCTGTGCAATGCTGGATTTCATGCTTGCTGGTGTCCGTAATATAATCTTTTTATAAGCAAATACAACTAAAATATCACATAAAACTGCATCTCGTAAAGATACTGAACTCTTCCACTGCTGCTATTATTATTATTCTTGCTACAATATGATCATTTAACGCTGAAGAGTTCTCAAATCTTTCAGTTGTAAAAACTTAGTTCTGAATCTATTAAAATAGGCGCGTTATACTCCATATTAATATCTGCCCCGTTGAAAATGGATAATACGTATATCGCAATACTGATAATAAAATACTGCCTTGCCCTGGAGGTTAATTTGAATAATCGTTGATCTTATAGACGCTCTTAAAATAAACCCGCCAGCAGTGTAGTTTTGAACAGATTTCTCCTCACTCCAGGTGCGTGCTTTTATTCAAACACGTGGAGTGAGCCAGTAAAGTCTATAACCTGAGCTTTAAAGCTCGTGATTAATGTTAGATGGATAAAAACCACACAAGTCACAAGCAAATAATAAGCGAACAAAGTAATCTTTGCCAGGATGGGGAAAGTGTTTGTTTTTTTTTAAACGGTTACCTACGGCAAATATAATAATACTAAGTGGCAAAAAACATTTCAAATCTCTGCTGGTTTCAATTTTTATTCAGATTCTGGTAAAGTCAGCCAGCGGTAGTTTAGCGTAATAATTTGTAAATAAATTATATGGAATAGATAAAGTTGCCAGTCTGCTTAATACAATATATGATACTGGAAATATACCTCATGAATTATGTAATTATGTATTTATTGCAATCCCAAAGAAATCAGGAGCCTTGGAATGTGATCAACATCGAACAATTAGTATAATGAGTCACATCACGAAGATTTTGCTAAGAATTATCATGCAAAGAAGTTAGGAAGGAAAATACAACCTGAAATAGGAGAAGAACAATGTGGGTTTGTAGAAGGAAAGGGTACAGTAAATGCTGTGTATTTACTGAGAACCGTAATTTAACGATCTATAGAAGTAAACAAAGATATACACCTTAGCTTTATTGACTACACAAAGGCTTTCGATAAAGTGAGACATGTCGACATGATAAGGATGCTTGAAGATCAACAAATTGATGGAAAAGACCTTAGACTTGTAAAAAACATATATTGGAAACAACAAGCTGCCATAAGAGTTGATAATGAAGTAGGCCAATATCAGCCTATTAAGAGAGGTGTGAGACAGGGATGTGTAATGTCTCCAGATCTGTTTTCCCTGTACAGTGAAAGTATTTTCAGAAATATTGAAGATATGGAAGGAATCAACATTGGGGGACGATGCATCAATAACATTAGATATGCAGACGATACAGTCTTGATTGCAGACAATGAACAGAACCTGCAACATTTAGTAGATGCAGTTGTTACACACAGTGAACAACGAGGGTTAGAATTAAATTGTAAAAAGGCACAGATTATGGTCGTCACTAGGAAGAACGAAATACCACAATGTAATATACAAGTAAATGGGAATATTCTTCAAGTGAATAGGTACAATTATCTCGGAACAGTAATAACATCTGATGGGAGATGCCTTGAAGAGATTAGAACAAGAATCGCCATGTCTAAGGTAGCCTTTAGCAAGATGAAAAACATACTGACCAATAAAAAGATGTCAATTGAAACGAGAAAAAGAGTGTTGAGGTGCTACATAGAACCTGTACTTTTATATGGATGTGAAGCTTGGACAATGAGCAGTCAAGCTGAAAAACATCTGATGGCTGTAGAAATGTGGTTTCTGAGGAAAATGCAAAGAATACCATGGACAGCCAGAAAGACCAATGAACAGGTCCTTCAAGAAACAAACGAAGATCGTAAACTGATTAGAGACATTAGACGCAGACAGTCAAAATTTTTTGGGCATGTTTTGAGAAGAAATGAATTGGAGAACTTGGTGACAACTGGTAAGATCGAAGGGAACAGACCAAGAGGAAGACCTAGAAGCAAATACCTGGATGGCTTGGCCTCGTGGCATGGTCGAGACAGGAACACAGAGCTGATCCACGACTCTGGTGATCGAGTGAGATGGCAAAACATGACCGCCCACGCTTACCGGCATGGCACATGATGGATGGATGGATTTTCCTGCAGTTCACCACCTAATGGAGCATATGCCCTCAACTAGCTCACGCCAAGCTCTTTGTAGACTTGTTCATGAATGGTTGGATTTTGTAGCTAGAAGTTTTCTAGGGAGTGGGGTGGCCTAATGTAGGCCACCACTCCTTAGTTGACTCTTCGTCGTCGTCATTCGCACTGCTAGCGCTAACAAGTCAAGTCGCCTTATCCTGTCAAGAAGCCTGATACGCGGGAAAATGCCACGTTGAAAGTCCAACAACAAGAAACACGCAGTAGCCAAGTTGTGCAGCGTGGGAACCGACAACTAGAAGAAGAACGTGGAGAGCCTACCTGCTAGCTGCATCAAAGAACCTGATACTACAGCTATTACTGAAGCTACCACGAGGGAAAAGATCGACAGCCCAACTCAGACAAGAATCAAGACAACAGAGAAGGAGGAGGAGGAGAAAGACACCAGAGCCGGGAATACCGACTCAAAAACAGCCCGATGGGTGGTCAAGCGGATCCAAGTTGAGCTGACAGATGAAGAAATCCTGAAACAGCTACGTGAAGAGAATCTTCACATGCGATTCTTGAAGGCGGAGCGGCTCTTCACCTACTCCAAGATACCTACAACCTTGGCAGTGGTGACATCGGAGGGCAGCGAAATGCAGACCACAGTATCAATCAGCAAGAAAATACAACAGCCAGAGAGATCCATCCCAAGAGTCAATCAATGTTCAAGTTGCCAGAGGGCCGGCCACAGCAGAGCAACATGCAGTAAGACGGAAATCTGTCGATACTGCGCCGATCACCACGCCTTCAAGGAGTGTCCGCTGGCCAAGCTGGACACTGACTTCCGAGCACCCAACAACAAAAGAAAGTGCGCCAACTGCCTGGGCAAACATGGAGCAAGATACCTGGGCTGTCCGTACCTGCAAAGACACAGAGACGTCTTAAAGATCGCCATCATCACAAAGACACCATTCAAGGAAGCAATGCGGAGGGGCGAGACAGCCACGGGTATAGCACAAGCTGAAAGAGATCAACTTCAAAAGCAGATAGACGAGTTGAAGAAACAAGTCAAGGCACTGCTGACGACGACTCCGACCAGCGATAATGAGAAGCTGCTGGCCGACATGAAAGAAATCCAGCACAACATCAAACAAGAGATGGAGCGCATGGCTGAGATGAAGAAGGAAAACGAGGAAATCCTACAAAAGATCAAGACCGAAAGAGAACTACTGAGCGCCGAAAGGATGCAGCACCAACCCAAACCAACAGAAGAGATGAAGCAAGATGAAGCACAACAAAAAAACGTCGAAAAACTGATGAAGAGAATGCACACAAAAAAAAGGAGACAAAAAGACGCATGATGGGACCAAGCCACAGACCAACCAGAAACAACAAGAAGAAGCCAGTAATCCAATCACGATACCTACGCAACCCGAGATGAAATCAGCATCCTGCCAGGTAGAGGAGTGGTTCGTACGGCAGGTCGACGAAGACGAATGGAGAGAGTACGAAGAGGAGTGCGCCGCCCGCGTAGCTTACTGCGAAGAAAAGGCAAGGCAATCTAAAATACGATGCATGGAGTGGGAAAACAAAAAGTCCTTTTAAGGACTGCACTCAGTCAAGCCAGACGCCTACACCAACAAAGAAAACCACAAGAACAGACGAGCACAAAGGATAGCCGCCGACCGATCCCCCAGCTGACGTCACAGACACAAACCAACATAATCAGTCCGTGAAAGGACTCACAAGACAAGAATTAGGGTGAATGAACCCACAAAAACCACGGACCTCAACAATAACCGACGCTGAGGAAGCAGGTTGAACGAGGCCGAATTTGGAATTTTTGTTTTGAAAATTGGAATTGGAATTAGTTGGCTCTTATAATGCTTGGTAGGAAACAATTTCTCATCTCATCTCATCATGTTCCTCTTGTACCTTGCGGTGACGAAGTGAAGTATAAATAGCGGGGGAGTGCCCGCTTATGGGCTTCATGTATCGATATTCCCATGGACTGTTATTCCCTGCGTCCATCGTTTACGTGGTAACAATTTATAACAAAAAAAAAAATAATAAAGATAATCTCATGGCAAATATTGCCCACATATAATACTAAATAGGCCTCCACACTTGTATGTTCATAGCACTGTAATGTTTAGGAGATCAGCTCCCTTCTTCATCACTTGATCATTGGACGGTCTTCTCAAATGGGGAATCAACCAGCTAGTTCACTTTCACTCTGAACTATGCCACCAAGGCTTAACACACACGTGTAGTGTCCACAAACACCACAAGTTCATTCCTAATGAACAAATTGGTCATACAGATAGCCTCATAAGTGCTTGCCGACAGACTATCCTTGCCTATTTCAAGGAGTAAAAATGTAAATATTGATCTATTTACAAAAAAGCCATCTTTGAAAAATACTATGGAATTGATTCTCTGTAATCAGGACACTGATGGGTGAGCTGATGACATGTACCTGAGAAAATGAGAAAAACTGTAACATCTGTTAATATGTATTTCTTTTCTATATTCTGCATACTATCTGCAAAGTATGTCTTCACATTATAAAACAATTTAAACGAAATTAAATATAATATAAAGACTTTAAAATGCCTAGAATGGAGGAATGCAGATAACAAATCAAAGATTGGCTAAGAAACAAAATGACAAGACTATACAGACCTATATAAGAAAGCCTAACACTGAAAACTGGAATTGAATAATTAAGAACATAGAACTAATGTTTGCTCTTAGACAACTTATAGAAAAATCAATTGAATTCAATGAAACACTCTACTTAGCCTTTGTCGACCAAGAAAGGCATTTGATAGGGTAGATAGAAACAAGCTGTGGGAAATCCTTAAACAATATGGAGTGAGTACACATCTAACAAACCTATGCAGAAGTTTATACAACAACAGTGAATGCATAGTGAGAGCAACTGGAGAACACTCAGAACCCTTCACCATAAGATCTGGAGTACGACAAGGTTGTGTCCTGTCCCCTCTCTTGTTCATAACATATATAGACAACATATGTAAGAAACCAGCCAAGCAGAGACAGCAAGAATACCGCATGACGAGAACACAGAAGAAGAACCATCTGCAAATCTAACCATTAGAGAACTCCTGTTTGCGGACGACCAAGCACTAATAGCAAAATCAGAAGCTGAATTACAAGACCACATGAATAGTCTAAACGAAATGTGTAGGGAACACAACATGAAAATTAGCACAAGCAAAACAGAGGTAATGACTATAACTAAAGAAGAACAAACAGCAACAATTCACCTAAACGAACATCCCTTGAAACAAGTAAAGAGCTTCAAGTACCTAGGAAGTATAATATCATCAAATGGCAGATCAGAAGACGAGATCGAAAATAGGTGCAATAAGACAAATCAACTCATTGGACAAATGGCACCAATACTAAAGAACAAACATGTATCAATAACTACTAAGAAAGCACTTTACAACACAATCTTCCTACCAACTCTCTGCTACCAATGCCAAACCTGGACAATGACAGAAAAAGAGAAAGAAAAATCACAACAACAGAAATGAGGTTTCTGAGAAGAATACTCAACGTATCAAGAAGAGATAAGATCAGAAATGAAGAAATCAGGACTAAAGTAGGGGTTAAAGCTGCTCTAGATTTTATTAGAAAGCAGCAAGTCAAATGGTTTGGCCATGCAAGTAGGCTACCAGTCAACAGCATGCCACAACAAGCAATGATGTACAGACCAGATGGAAACAGAGGAAGAGGCCGACCACGTAAACGTTGGACTGAGGGAATAACAGAATCCATGGGAATGTCGATATACGAAGCCCATAACCGGGCACTCTCACGAAGTTTATACTTCACCTCGACACCGCAAGGTACAAGAGGAACATGATGAGAGAGAGAGAGAGAGAGAGAGAGAGAGAGAGAGAGAGAGAGAGAGAGAGAGAAACTAAGGAAATAAAATTCTCCGGCTTAATGTCTAAATGCACTGAAATCAAAAACATTACCATCTCCCGATACCAAGAAAAGAAACATCAATAGTGAGTAATTTACCACCACATGTTTGTCTGTGAGCATCTGACATCACTTTCAGATTAATATCTTAAAGGGACAAAAGTGTAGAGCCAATCAGGATTTGATGCGAATCTAAAGAAACCACTGAATTTTCTTCAGCAGAGTATGTTCATGTACATACAGACAAATCTGTTATTAACATCCTTATAAAAGCAGGTTGCGTGCAGAGATTAATCATGGTACCCAAACAGTTCGGCAGATGAACTCTTTGAAGCATGTGGAGTTGTACTCAAATTATGAGGCAGAAATCACTCAACAAGAAAGTGATTGATCACACTTGAAGACTAATTTTGAGGTCTTTCCTTGCTGGGCCCAAAACATTATTTTCAATCAATGATGACTCATCAGCTTTGTTAGATCTAGAAAACATTGTGCAGAATAGGGTTGGAATTCACAAGATAACGAACTGCAGATACACATCTGCAAAATCAACACATGTGACAAGAGTTGCCAACTTCTTACTACCAAGTAAGAAAAGATGTTACCAGACAGACAGTGGAATCAACACCTTGTACCACATATTTTGAAAGGCAGATGATCAAATGGTTTGGTCATCTTGTTAGAATGCAACACCATCAGAAGATCTGATAAGAGAGCAAGAGGGTGCCCGTAAAGGAATGATGACATCAAAGACATTGTATAATGACATGAAATGACCAGGCGATGGAAAGGAAGCTATTCCCCCACCATGTCACTTGCCAGCAAAAGTGGAAGATGATGATGAACTAACTGCAGACCAAATAGCCACACATCATAACTAGGATAATCATGTAGGTAGTGGGCCCCTGCACATTCTAACATACCTGGTAATGAAAGGCAAACAAACTAGGAAAACGGATCTGTACAAGAACAACCATGTACAAGCAACAAGAATCAAAATAACCAGGCAGCTAATAACTATATAAAGAAACATGGTTGGACAGATGGACAACTCTAGTCACAAGCAGGGAAGTTTACAAATATAAGCCCAGACCTGACCTCAAAGACACAATAAACCAACTGAGAAGGAAGGACCAGAACATGAAATTCACAACCCAGAACAAAAGACATGACTTAAACAGGTTCCAACCACAGCTCACCCGAGTGTCTGCTTTGTGTGTATCCTTAGGAGAGTGTTGACCATCACCTATTTTAATGTTCAGCTCTTGTTACTTTCCCCAAGCAAGATAAAAAGAACAATTTATATGGAACAACACAAAAGCTGAACACTTGCATATGTTACTACATGGCAATGGACCTAAGAGGAGAAGCTCAGGAACCTCTGGATCAATAACAACAATTACAACTTTCAGCACAAGGGGGCAACAGTCAATATGATGATTTAGTTTGTGTATCACATGAACTAAGTAAACTACTAACATATGACAGCCTCATTTACCCTAATTAAATTTTTACTATGTCAAGCAACTCTCCCATACTTTCATTGGTTACTCCATCATTATTCTTTATCCAGTATATGGACTATATGTGTCTAAATATGTTTTCTTCTACACTCAAGAGCTGAGGTCTACAGTTTTGCAGAAGACAACTGAAATGAAGTATTTGATCAATGGATAGTGATTTGATTGGTATGAAATCAGTTAAACTATACATAGATCTTATGATCCATTATGAAATATACTATCCCTAATCATAATACATGAATGTTAATGACAACTTTTTTTTTCAATACAGAAACCACATTATTACTGCATTTCCGTATAAAGAATGCAAATGATAGATAGACATGACTTAGATCATATGTGATTAGAGTTAAATGTGACAGTGAGTGAGAGGATGACATTCATGTGGCACTAGATGAGGGAGAAATTGAGTAGATGACATTCATATGGCACTGGATGAAGGGAGCAAATGAGAGGATGACATGTATATGGTAATGGTTGCAGCATATAACAGGATGACATTGAAGAGTACAGGATACGAAAGCAAGCGAGGATGACACTAATGTGGTACCAGTGCAAGCACGTGTACTGGATAAGGAAATATATGAGAGGGTAACAGATGTGGTACTGGATCTGGGAGTATATGAAAAGATAACCATGATGTGGTAATGGATCTGGGAGTATATGAAAAGATAACCATGATGTGGTCATGGATCAGGGAGCACAAGAAAAGATAACCATGATGTGGTAATGGATTAGGGAACACAAGAAAAGATAACCATGATGTGGTAATGGATCAGGGAACACAAGAAAAAATAACCATGATGTGGTAATGGATCAGGGAGCACATGAAAAGATAACCATGATGTGGTCATGGATCAGGGAGCATAAGAAAAGATAACCATGATGTGGTAATGGATCAGGGAGCACAAGAAAAGATAACCATGATGTGGTAATGGATCAGGGAGCACATGAAAAGATAACCATGATGTGGTAATGGATCAGGGAGCACAATGAAAAGATAACCATGATGTGGTAATGAGTCAAGGAGCACATGATGTGATGTGGTAATGGATCAGGGAACACAAGAAAAGATAACCATGATGTGGTAATGAATCAGGGAGAAAAAGAAAAGATAACCATGATGTGGTAATGGATCAGGGAGCACATGAAAAGATAACCATAGATGTGGTAATGGATCAGGGAGCACATGAAAAGATAACCATGATGTGGTAATGGATCAGGGAGCACATGAAAAGATAACAATGGTGTGGTAATGGATCAGGCAGCACATGAAAAGATAACAATGGTGTGGTAATGGACCAGGGAGAAAAAGAAAAGATAACCATGATGTGGTAATGGATCAGGGAGCACATGAAAAGATAACCATAATGTGGTAATGGATCAGGGAGCACATGAAAAGGTAACCATGATGTGGTAATGGATCAGGGAGCACATGAAAAGATAACAATGGTGTGGTAATGGATCAGGGAGCACAGGAAAAGATAATAATGGTGTGGTAATGGACCAGGGAGCACATGAAAAGATAACAATGGTGTGGTAATGGATCAGGGAGCATATGAAAAGATAACAATGGTGTGGTAATGGATCAGGGAGCACAGGAAAAGACAACAATGGTGTGGTAATGGATCAGGGAGCACATGAAAAGATAACCATGATGTGGTAATGGATCAGGGAGCACATGGACAGATAACCATGAAGTGGTAATGGATCAGGGAGCACATGGACAGATAACCATGATGTGGTAATGGATCAGGGAGCACATGGACAGATAACCATGATGTGGTAATAGATCAGGGAGCACATGAAAAGTATGCCACTGATGCAGTACTGGATGAGGAAGCTAATGAGCAGATGCCACTGATACAATACTGAATGAGTCAGCTAATGACAGGATAACATGAATGTGGTAATAGACAGAGACATGAAAGGAAAGCATTTATGTGGCATTGGATGATGAAGCACATGAAGGAGTTATATGTAAAGAAGTGTGATAAAATAGACAACTAACATACACATTTCTGCATCCACTCAAGCTTGGATCCAGGTAGCAGTAATACCAATTATGTCAATAACAAATTTGAGAACTGTAAGATTTGACATGCTTTGGGTCTTAGTATACCAGCTTACTAGAGCAGGTAAACTCATAAAGGCAGATTATTATCCAAATAAAGACAAAACAGTCTCATTATTTGGGATGTATTTGACAAAAGGATGTTTGGAAAAAATTTTGGCAACTTAGATGATTGAGGGCATTAGAGACAGGGGATAGCAAAGGAAGAAATTGCTGCATCAGGCTGGCAGAGAGAGTGACATGGAAGTGAACTTAACAAAAACATTTTTAAAAAAACAGATGTTTGTAGAAGAATATAAACGCCTGTACTGTCCAGCAACATTAAATATTGTACTACTGTTTGCAACTTCCTTAATAAATAATTTGAATATACATGTGTAATGTGTCAACAGTTAAATTCATCTAACAATGTTCAGTGTTCACAGGTTCCCAGCTTGGAGACAGCAGCATCTGACTGCTGAGATGAATTAAAACATTCCAGGTATTGAGAAAAATAACACTCAGAATGAAACGGAAAGAAGAGAAACAGCTCTAAACTATTTAGCAAAACATTAACTAAGTAAAACCTGGAACCATACAGATAATTTCACAAGAAAATTAAATAGAAAATGGCTAAAAATGGAGCAAAGAAAACAAACAGTGGCAACTGGAAAAATCTCAAGTAACTTCTGAGCAGAAATAAGAGGCCATTCAAACTGCAGCAGAAATGCTGTTGGCAAAGAAAAACTCATAGCTCTTTATACAAATGTGGAGTCAGTAGTCTCAATACTGAAGAGCAAAAACAGTACAGAACTAGCAGACCAAAGAGCAGCACTGCAAGAACTATGTCAGAAATTCAAAAGAGTTGTAATACAAGGATGCCATCACATTGCAATGTGATGGTACTGATGAAGTGAAGAGGCTGACAGATTGGCAAAGGAGGGTGGAAGACTATCTTAGCCTAATATAGATATAATCTATGGGACGCAGAAGTGTTTCCAAGGAACCAGGGCCAGGTTCTATACTGGCCAAGACCTACTGACATGTTCTAGTCGCATGTCCTGGGCAACAGGTCCCTTCAGGGTCCTGGATAACGTCAGTAGGATCGCTGATTCCTCCGAAGTTGGAGAGTATCCGCCTGCACGGTGAGGAACCACCAGTCTGCACACCAATAAGCCAGACATGGGACAGCGGATACTCACGCAAACCTTAGTCTGTATGACATCACACTGATGTTGGACAACAGGATGTCACCAGCCGACATACAGGACTTCACGCTGGAGTTCACAGCCATCAAACGCAAGCAAGCAAGCAAGACATAACCTATGATGAGGACAAAAGATTTATAAGAAGCACTTATAGAACCGAATGGAAATCAGAGCATCCAGACCACATCCAGAAGTGGACAATAAAAACAGAGGAAAACTGAAAAAATTATAACATCAGTGTGTAAATACCTACAATAAATGTTACATGAAACAAGGAATGGTAAAATAACTTGCACTGTACAAATCTTAGAACATGGAAAGGCATCAAATAAAATGTTTGGCTGTGTATCACATCACCACAGAACATCCAGTGTGTTCATGCTGTGGTAGCGGGTTCAACCCTTACACCGGACAGATGGACTAAAATGTTGACTTCTTTTCCTTGATTTTGGGACATAAATGACAAGTACCTCTGAAGTCGGAGTGCGTTTGTCTGATGCGAGGGACACTGGTAATAAGGAAAGCTAATCCACATGCCAAAATCAGTCCAGTGCACTAGAATTAGTAACATGTTTCTGACTACGCTTGAGTTCAAAGTGAGCGAGCTCTGAAAAAAAAAAAACACTACAGAAAGTAATACAGCTTAGATAAAAAGATAAAGGCAGTCCCATAGCAGAAACTGCTATTGAGGTGGGAAGTTGTAGGCCTTCACATATACTAGATCATGACATATCGAGGTGTGGTGGTAAGTTCCCATCCTTGTCACCTTTCCTTCCCAGGCAATTCCCAAAGCATTCTAAAAATTGTCTGGTACCCATTTTCATGAGATGGGGTCAATCCAGAAAAAATAATCCCTTTCTTCTGGAGACTGAGCCTAGGCCAATGTCTTGGCAAGTAAGTGCTCTAATCACTCTGCAACTAAGATACATTGGAAGAGAAACTGGCCAACCCTGTATGACACAGAAATATGACATAACAGAAACAATGAACACCAATATGGAAAATGTACTATCCAAAGTTCATTCAACATTCTCTTTATAACCTGAAGCGGAGATAAGAAAGAGAAAAGAAGACGTTTCAAATAACAATTTATGCCAGAGTTGCATTATAGCTACTTCTTGTTTAGCCACATATGGCACTTCACAGGATTGTCTGATGATAAGTAAAGGACTCTTATACATACCTAAGGGTAAGTCAGCATAGTTAAATGGATAAAAACACGTGTTCTTAAACATCCGGACATTTGGACTAAAATGTTGACCTATTGCCCTGACTTGAGTATGTTAATTACAATTACCTCTGAAGACAGAGTGGATTCGCATGATGGCGAGGGACACTGTTAACAGGTAAAGCTAATCCACAAACAAAATTCAGTCCAGTACTACTAGAAGTACTGCCGGCTTCTTGGCGAAGGGGTTACGTGCACATTTCGTATTCCTGCATACCCGCGTTTGAAACACAGCTGCAGGCAATTTGGCAGCTGACCGCCTTGCGTTGGTTTTTTACGAAATGAAATGGGTGGCAGGTTGTTTAGAAAGCAATGGTAAACTGCTGAATGTAAACTTGCCAAGAGATCACAACAGCAAAGCAAAAATGCTGGTGTTGACTGTGATGTCCTGTAAAGGATATGCAACTAACTTTAACTACTAGAAGTAGTGTGTATGGACTACACTTAAACTCGAAGCGAGAGCATACAAAAAACACTGCCTTAAGGTACAATGGCCAAATGGTGCTATGCCCATATTTGTATAGATCAATCGGTTCTTGGTAGGTGATGTGGTCAGTATCTCGCTGGCCGTCTTTACTTCCCAAGACATTTCCTGGTACCCATTGTATTTTAAAAACTAGAATCAATCTCAATGTGTATCAACATGACTGCTGAGCCAGCAAGCGAGCACCAAGCCACTTCACTATCATGGCTCCCATTTTCTGATGCTGCTGTTCTAATAATATAGCCTTGTCTGCCACCACAAACTTTAGTAACAAACAATTGTTGACCAAAGCAACTCTAGGAAAGTAATTCAACAATCTTGTACAGTTTTCAAACAAAACAGCAGTAGCAACATGTGGCAATTCTACAGTTATGCTATTAACAGTGCAATTCAAGATGTGTTAGGTCTATTTTTAGTTCTGGGAACCATGCTTTCCATTACTGTTTTTTCTAAACCACAGTGGCATTTGATGAGGTCAAAGCATTTTAGTTTCATAGACATGATACTTATTGAACATGAAATATAAGAATACAAGTAAATAGGTAATACTACACTCTGATATTGTATGATCTATATGTAGTCACAGCATCTGTAGGAACTCTCTGGGAAAGAATCGAGTTTTTCCCACAGGATTGCGACAAGAATGACATTCTGTAAAGGATTGGTTATAAGATTATGATGATGATGATCTACTATTTTAGTGACTGACTGACTGGCACCTTGCCGTCTTGACAGACGATAGTTTGTAAAATGGAGTTATACCTCTCCATAACACAAAGCCTAGGCTGAATTTAGAGACCATGTGTTGCCCATGCAGCATCATCCCTTTCTCGGCCTGTCTAGTTTACTCCAGAGGAAAGGTAACACCAATACGTCTGGAACAAGACAAGCTGCAGAAGCTGCCGGATCAGCAAAGCAATACTCTAACTGTCTGCCCTACCATGACATTTAGGTTGCATTTCCTCGCACTAGGATAAGGCTTGTACTCTCCCAGTTGCGCTCCTCCATTTTAGTGACTAGGTAGTATATAAATGGTGATATGGTCAGTATAAAACTGGCTGGCTGACATTATGTTTACCAAGACATATCTGGTAAACATTGTTTGCTGCTTGAAAACTCCATGGTTATTAAAATGGATTCCTTTTCTGCTGGAGATTAAACTGTGAGAAAGTGGCAAGCGAGTGCACATTGTTATTATAGCTACTAAAAGGTGCCGTTATCTAACATAATTCTGCAACTATTCCAACCTGCACATTATTTATGTAAACCATTATTTCACCCATGGTGATTTTACACCTCCATTCTCAGCTTCAGCCTTAATCAAGTAGTTTCACAATTGTGCCAGATGCTATGACTATATATGGATCATACAATATCAGAGTGTAGTATTACCTATATACTTTTATTCTTACATTTTCAATAACTATCATGTCGCCGGCTCTGTGACAAAGTGGTAATTGATGCAGTTCGTAATCCCGCTTACCACTTTCGAAACACAGCTGCAGGCGATCTGGTGGCAGACCACCTTGCATTGGGATTTTATAAAATGGTATGAATGCTGGTCGTTCTGAAAATAATGGCAAACTACTGAACGCAAACTTGCCAAGAAATCACAAAAGGCCATAAAATTGTGGTGTTGACCGCAACATCCTGTAAAGGATATGCAATTAAGTTGTAACTTTATCATATATACAAAGCTAAAATGCTTTGGCCACATCAAATGCCACAATAGTTAAGAAAAAAACAGTAATGGAAGGCATGATTCCCAGCAGATGAGGCAGAGGTTGACCAATAGGAAAGTGGGCACTGATCATTAAAGACACCCTGGGCATGAAAATGCTTGAGGCAGAAAAACTGGCAAAAAATCAAGTCGTTCCCACAGGCTGTGATGAGAGTGACATTCTGCAAAGGATTCGTTACAAGATGATGATGACGATCTACTTTTCCAATTAAAGTTAGAAGACATTGGCAGTAAATTTACAAAAGCTCTGTGACCATTTAATTTTGTATATCAAGACTACGCTGGTCTGTTGTCACAATGAACAATTTAAATATAACAATATTTACAGAGATTTCTTACTCTCGTCTAAAACACACAAAACAATGGAGACTTCCATATTCAAATGAAGTGAGTGATGATTTACATTTTTCTTTTAGATATTTGAATTGTTCACTGTGACAGTTTACAATAGAGGCTTCCAGGTTTTGGATGAAGTAAGGGGTGATTTCCTTTTCTTATGTGATATATTTATTTTCATGTAGAATTCTTGGGGCTTGAAAATGTGAGTAGGAACTCTCTGCAATCATTGTTATATATGAATTGCTCGTTGTGCTTGGAGAGGCCAGCTTATTTTTTTTTTTACATATAAGTGGCAATAAGTGTCTGTATTTCATGCTCTGTGACTATATGAACATTTTTACAAAATATGTCAGTTTACTACTACATATGATGTGCTCACTCTCTCTCTCTCTCTTTTTCTCTCTCTCTCTCTCTTTTTCTCTCTCTCTATCTCTCTTAATTCTAATCTTTATTATATACACATATGGTTACTTGTATCTGAAATGTGCGACCCAAAGCACACCAATAAAACGCTTAACTAGCTAAGGTTATCCATCTCAAAATGGTTACTTGTATTAATTCAATCCAATTGTTTTCACATGACATAATCGCAACAACCTCTTCGCCCCTCTTCCCGCAAAGTTAAAAAAAAAACAAAAAACTGGTGAAACAGACATGCAGATACAAATTATTAACAGACAATAACAGGTATGTCAATTTAGAATAATCTAAATTAAAGAATATGTCTAACACAGAACACACAGAAAAATGATGTGAAGCATTAACATTTGAATTATATAACCTTTTATATTATATACTGGGTATGACGGTCTCCCTGGCCGAGGAGTTAGCAGCTTTCTCCGTAACCCCGAATACTCTCATGGTTGATGTGAGTGCACGAGAATTGGAAGTGGTTCGAGTCGCGCCAGTGACTTATGAGAGTTTGGTGCCGGTCGCTCAGAAAGCAATGGCAAAATACTGAGCGTAATCTTGCCAAGAAATCAACAATCAGCTGAAAGATGCTGATGTTGACAGCGATGACCTGTAAAGGATATGCAAAAAATATCATATACTGGGTATATATGTGTGTGTCTGTATGTGTGTGTGCACGCGCACTCACATGCGCACACATGCATGCACGCTTACGTGCATATTTATATATATATATATATATATATATATATACCAGTATATTGAAATACATCTTACAATTTAAAGAATTGCATGTCCTATGCAGAACGTTGCGATCATCCCCACACCCATGTTCATTTTCTAGAAAATTTTACATTCAGTAGTTTGCCATTGTTTCTAAACGAGAAGTCAATGTGAAAAGTACAAACTGAAGCATTTAGGAAACAATCCCGCTACCTTGTCATTAAAGTACTGGAAGTTTAAACGCAACTGAAATATGATTCTAAATGTGTAGCTTAGAGCAACACTGTCGAGGATGAGACAATGGGGATGATATATATAAAGCATCACTTGATTTTGTTGTTCTACTATATCTAGGCCACTTTTTAGGTGCAATATGCTTTCGCATGCACATGTATGTGCGTTCATCCATTCATGCATGCAGTGTGTGTGTGTGTAGGTTAAAAGTACAACAGGATTAATATTGCAAACTAATGAATGTAGAATTGCAGAGAAAAGCAACCTGGGACTGGTGTCTTGATAGGTACTCGCAGATAAAAACTGGAAAACATTAGACACCAGCAGACAAATTTCATGTTTCATTATTTAAAAAAATACTAGTTAGTTATTTAGTCAGCAGATCACCCTCACTGCACATCGAACCATTCAGTCTATAGCCAATTTCATCTCTTGCATGTATTTTTTACGCCCGGATGTATACCAGGAGTTTCCTTTTTTCTCAAGATTTTTGCCAGTGCTATAGAGTTTGTGCATCTGAGCGAATCCATCCTTGAGTGTATTTTGCAGCATGTGGGTTACTGCGTTGTGTGTTCTGGTTAGAAAAAAAAACACCACACAGGATAGTTCTCACTCTAGTGAGCGCAATAATCACAGTTAATTACTCTACCACAATTTCTCCTAGCAAAAAACAACATGATCTGCTTGTCCATTCAAAGGCCTGCTCCTTGTTGGTGTTTATGACTGAGCTTCTTTTTATAATGAAATTCACAAGTACTGATTGGTGCTCATAGAAACAGAACAAAGATGTACTAGATTACAGTACTTAGAATTTCTTCTTGGATAGGCCCAGATCCTATATGGTTCCTTCACTCGTGTTCAGCTCATGTATGGTTCCAAAGCTGCTGGTACTCAGCAGTTACACCCACTGGGCTGGCCGGCAAAACCATATGGGCATATTTTAGGGAAATCCCTACTTCATTAGTACACAAAAACTGCTGGCAATTTTATCAATAATACATTGAAGAAGGTTTTCAGGGCAGGAACAGGAAATGCCTGGCATTGGGCTTGAGAGATTGAATTTTACAAGCAACCAAAATCATTCAGAAAGGAATTAAAGCTACTGTATCAGCATATGACAAGAGATTTATATTTTGAGATGGATAACCTTAGCTAGTTAAGCGTTTTATTGGTGTGCTTTGGGTCGCACATTTCAGATAGCTTGGAGATAGTTTAATCCTCAACAAGCTCGAGATGCAAAACTGTCAAGGAAGCCAGCGGTGTTTTTGCCATGACAACAAGCATTCTCACAATGAAAACCATGGCAGTAGCCAATAACAGTAATTGGCTTGATATGCAAAAGTACTCACATTTCAATATACTAAATGACTCAATGAACATGTTCTAGAAGGTCCGGCCTAGCTTCATACTACAAATGTTTCGACACACTGAGCACATCACAATCAGACCAGGTAACTTTCACATGTGTACCATGCCATAAAAGAATGAGTAAGCTGATCAGTTGGCAGGCATGAAGGTGATTGAGGAGGAAAAGGCAATGGATGGACCAGACATTATCAATGCCTTAAGAGAGACAAGATGAACATATGACTTTAAGGACATTTGGGAATCTGCTTCTATGTCCAGAGTGAGGGAAATGGGAGTGAGGATGGCAGACATAAACATTTTGCCAAGAGCATAAGGCATTTGATTAATCAATACAGAACTGGACTGATCAGTTGCGGGGGGATGTTAAGGAGTAGATTAGAGCATCAATGAATCTTTCTAAAGAGTGATAATAATCCTCACTAATCACTACATATTGTGCAATATGTAGGAAAATGGACTATGAGTGTTGCTTGGAAAAATGTCACCTTAATTAGTGTGTATGCTTTTCATCATTAGCCATTTTTATTTTCTATTGCAGAATTAGTTAATAGATCTGATTTTTAAACTTGTTTATTTGCATAAAACCCTGAATGTTTGTCAACAGTATCAATAAAAGTGACTTGTTGCCAATGTATTTTCCCCCAAAATTCTGAATTCATGACCCCATATGAACTAATTCATTAAAACAAATGTGACCTCTATTAAGGAATGAAGTATATAAGTTGTATAGTATACTGGAAGCAGGCAAGCTAGGGAAGTTGATCGTAAACTTGACTGGTAAATGTCATAAGTACAATCGGATGTGGGTTTCAATTCTTGGGCTCATCACTAGCCAGTGTGGGAGAGACTGGCCACTTATTCCTGGGTACATTCAGGCTTACAAATTGGGATGCTGCCATCGTATCACAGACCCACAGCAGGAAACTTCTTCAGGACAAATTATTAATTATAAAATATTGGTGATAGTGTTTTCCTTTATTATCTGCAGAGGTTGAGTATTTTCTTCTGTGGCTTAGGGTTTAGTGAATGCAGCTTCACAATCCCCTGACATACCAGGTTGAGGGTTCGAAAATATGCCACAGTCGATTTCAGAGTGGATCATTTTGTGTTGATTTTCATGGTATGAACATCAGCCGTTCAGAAATCAATGGCAAACTACCGAATTTATATTGCAGAGTAAATCACAAACAGCCAATAAATGGTAGGATTGATTGAAACGTTCTTTAAAAGGATACACAACTAAAGTTTTATGATGGTTTTAATTCAATATTTTACATTTCAATAGAAATTACTTGAACTCTACAGTCTAAAATGGGTACCAAGAAATTGTGCTAGCATGACACTGACCATGTCATCCATCGAGTGCTGATTGGTCTATAACAATACAGGATGTCGAAAAAGAGTCCTTTACATTTCTTCACTAATAGATAATTTAGTCAATGTTAGTGAGGTCCAAAATGTTTTGAATATACATATTTGTTACCAGTGATATGTGTTAACCTGTCTTTTGACCTCTGTTGTGGAGCAGCATTGGATGTCTGGTGGAGAAAGATTCAACTTGTCTTTTACTTTTTTGGCTATACTTCTCTTTTAGTTTCATGTGCAATGTGAATAAACTCACATGAAACTATCTATCCAAAGAAATGATGTAGCCATCTGAACAAGAATGTCACTACATGTCATTTTCATTGTCTGAGATCTCTATCAGAAATGTTTTCTATATGCGTATAATTTTGATAAAATTAATTACTAAACTACATACTAATACGTCATATTTCAATCAGTTATCTCAACAACAAAGTAAAAGTACTTTTGTTTCCTTGTTGGGGAAGGGGGAAAGTTGAATGTCCGTTACAGGTCGCCGCAATCAGCGCCAGCATTTGTGGCTGTTTGTGATTAATTAGGGTGTTTTTACGTTTAGTAGTTTGCCAATGCCGTATGAAAATACGGAAGTTTTAAAGAAAAAAGGTCGGCCAATCTGATTTCGACCGACAGCTTACCTGGACTTTTTAGATATCACACGACACTTCAATTCAATTGTGTCAGTTTAGAAATGATTGATACTCAGTGCCCTTCTTTATGCAAAATAAAATTAAATGCAATACTCAATACCGTTTTAATAATAGTAATATTTAGACAAATTACCATTCACACTACTGTATATTTACAGGCAATGGCGTAAGGTATCAGCTCCACGCACATAACAAAGCGGTGCATTTTTATTTGTGTGACTACAACGTACAACTTCGTACGCCATTACATCTGGATCACGACAAAGCTGATCTGTACTTTTATGTTGAAGAACGTTTCCGCTCATGGTCGTCTCTTGTCTCATGGTTCTCCCTTGACTCTTGTCTCTCGGTCTTGTCTTGTTTCTCTGTCTTCTCAAGTCCTGCGTCTACTTATGTCACTTACGGTCTTATCATGTTTCGGGGTTATAACAGACATGATTAACAGATTTGCTACATATCAATATTGAATTGTATCTTTGCATATCCTTTACAGGACATCGCTGTCAACACCAGCATCTTTCAGCTGATTGTTGATTTCTTGGAAAGATTACGCTCAGTAGTTTACCATTGCTTTCTGAGCGACCGGCTCACATACCCCGTAAGTTACAGACGCGGTTAGAACCGCTACCGATTCTCGCCGCCGTCACGTTACTCACGAGAGTATACGGGATTACGGAGAATGTCGCAAAACTCTAGGCCAGGGAGCGCGGCACATATATTATCAATATAGAAGAACTGAAATTGAGACATATTTATAGACGGTGACACGGAACTGTGGGTTGTGACCAAAACACATGAGTTAAAGAATAATATTGGCATATTGGTTTATATATCTATAAGGCCATTGATTTTAACGTGACGCCACAAGTCGATGTCACCTGTCTGAAGATCACCTGTCTGAGGAAATAAGTATGTACATTTCTGCCTTGTTTACGAAATCTGCAGACTCTTTACCTAAAAATCATATTAAACCGCATAAGAAAGATCTTGGCTGCAGCAGGTTATAATAAAATGAAACAAAATGGTATGTCACGATCTCGTGGAGAAAAAAAAAATCACACACATGTGCAAACCTTACAAGGAAATGACTAAAAATGTATAATAAATACGCAAAAACATTCCACGCATATCCAACCGTACAAATGTAACTAATAATAAAATCATTAATTCCCCCCCCCCCCCCCCCAAAAAAAAAAAAAATAAAAAAAATAAGAAAATATGAACAATTAAGCATAAGCGGATTTCCAATCAGGAAAAAAGGTGAGCGGCGATGCGCGACTTTCACGTATTTTTGTTACTTGTCTGATGGCAATACCAGTACACTCTTTATGTATTCATTATTTCCTTGTGGACTTATGATATATGGTGAAATATGATAGTGAAATACCTAAAACCTGTGTAGGAAACATTGCCAGCCTACACCTAAACCCAGCCTCTCTGCGTGTGGTAAGCACCACACCTCACATCTCCACAGATGTGAAGCTCGAGTACTCATTTTACAAACTTCTCTCGTTTCTGGAGTTGGAAATGAGAGATCTGCAACACAATTCCCATGCAGATTGTACCACGGCACATGGTCGGGAGAAAAGTGGCCAATTCCAATTCCAATTTTTGAGAAGATTGGCACCGTTCGACATTCGACTTATCGGTTTGCCTATAGTCGGGGCCCTTATGTTATATCTCGTACTTGTTTTTTCGTAAATAGGGATGCGTATATCTGCTTCCTTGAAAATGTTTGAATGGCTATAATTGTGTTTGTTTCATCCTCGTGGTTTTACATGTCAGGACAGAGTTGCATACTTGTTAAGACCTGGCGTAATTGTGTTCCTGTCCCGTCTTATAGTGTTGTTTCCTTCAGGGATGATTACCAGTCGTCATCCTTCCTCCAGACGGTTGTGGTTTCCTCCGTCTTGGTCTTGGTCTATATTCGTATCTTCTGGGTCTTCTTTGGCACCTTGTGTCGTGGACGGCTTGGTATCTTGTTCTTGCTGGTCCTCTGGCCACCGTCCAATCTTGGTCACTGTCTGTTTGGATACCTACCACTTCTATTTCCTCGTCTGGTTTTTTTTTTTTCCTCTTCTGTCCGTGACTTGTTATCTTCTGCTTCTGATGTCTCGTTCTTTGACTTGAGCTGTTCTATCTTTTCTCTTTCTTCTTGTATTTTGGTCAGCGTTTCTTCTATCTAAGCCTTTATTGCAGCCATTCGAGCAACATCCTGCTCAATCTTCTGCTGCACTTGCTTTAGTTCGTCCAGGATGCACTGAACGGCTGTTATTTGCGTCTCTTGTGTCTTGTCTCGCTGTTCCTCGATGCTGGTGAACTTTGATCTCAGGTCCTTCAGTTGGCCTTCCAAATGTGCCTTGTGGTGGTAGCCTCGTACTGCCTCCTAGCCTCTTTGTACGGTAGATTGGATTTAATGGCGATCTTCATGGCTTCCTTGCTGTCTTGGTGGCAGGGGCAGCCGAGGTACCTGGCGCCGTGATTGGCGAGGCAGTTGGCGCACTTTCTGTTTGGGTTAGGCCTCCTGAAATCCGTGTCGATCTTAGCTTGAGGGCACTGACTGTAAGGGTGGGGTCCAGAGCAGTATCTGCATACCTCCACCTCACTTTTGCACGTGGCACTGAGTGTGCCAAAACTTCTAGCACCTGGAGCACTGCAGCACTCTAGGCTATGTAGTGCCATGGTGCTTGTTCATCTTCTGTCCCATCTGACTGTTTGAAGGGATCATTCCGGATCCTCCGAAAGTGATGATGACGACTGTGGAGGGGGTGTTGTTCCTTCCGATGATCCTCTCTGCATTGGTAATCGTTAGTGTTCGAGTTCTCTCTCGACAGCCTCTCCCTGATCTGATCATTTGTGAGATGGGTCTTAACTCGCTTGATGACCCATCGTTTGATCGTGGGGTGTCCAGTGGCTTTCACTGATGTGCCGTGGGGAAGCTTGATGTCGGCTTTCTCATGTTGTTAAATCGTCTGCATTAGTGTGGTGGTCTTGGAGTTCTTGTTGATGGAGACCACTATTCCATCAGGTGTCTTGCGCAGCTGGGTGACGCTGTGTCTTCCCAGCTCGTTCTAAAAAAGACTGGGTATCTTGTCTGTTGGTAGCTCTGACATTTTGGCCTCCCCAACGCTGATTTGTTTCAGTAGGATTTTGCCGGTGAAGTCCTCGGTTGTGGTTTCCTCCGATGTGGAGGTCTTTGGTGAGCTGCTTGGCTGCTTCTCATTAGTGTTTTTGTGGACTTCTCCGCTGTTGCTGGCTTCAGTTGTAGTCGTTGTAGTCTCTGGCGTCGGTTCAGTGACGGGAACGATTAAGCAGGTGTAGGAGTAGGACTGCTGTGTGTAGAAACAGGATCAGCAGTCACAGCGGCCTTCCTCGCCTCTGCCTTCTTCTTCCTGGCTGCATACATTGCGTGTCTTTTCAGCGGTACTTTTAATGCGAGGCATCCTCTGCACTATCTGATTGCAATCTGCTTCTCGATAGAGCAAGTGAGTCGAAAAATGAATGCAAAGTGTCTACACCATCCTTACTCTTATAGATGCGAGCCCTTTTTATAGCCATTGGATTTGAACGCTAATGCATCCGAGTTTGGAGTTAAAACGCAGTCTCCCAGTAGGATCATAATTAATCAATCATGTCATCATTATCTTATTATTATTGTACCTTTAACATTTTATTGATCATCACATACTGTGACGGCACAGGAAAGTAACAATTCCTCTTCACTTCATTTGAAATTACACTATAGCATAGCAGGTAAGCTAGCGGTCTTGTGAAATAAGCATAGACAACACTATTTTTTATAGCATTTTTAGCAAGGTATCACAGAACACCGTTGTGTTGGGTCTAGTATTTTACAAACATTTAATGAAGAGACATGACTTCCTAATTACATAGTGTTCTTCGTGATACACAGAAATTCCAACTTGTAGAACCCTTAAGGCCATTTAATTAGCAAGAGAAATAAAATCGCAGGTATTTATTAGCATTCGTAGAAGTAAAGGTAGGAAACAGAGATTAATGGATATACTGGTCAATATAAAATTGAAAGCTGTAGCGGTCACATCGAGATTCAAACCACCCGTCTCTAAATGACGGCAACGTCTCTGTGAAGAAACTAGTGTTCTTCGAAGTAGTGCCAATTATAAAGCTCTTTTAAAGAAAGTGTGTCTTTTTGCCAGCTATACCATCCACCCAAACCCATAACTAAGGAATGTGGACAGAAATAGGTTGAAATAGCATCATGGGTCTTATAAATTTATATTAGCCAAGCATAGCTCACATAACAAACATCGGACCGTTATTCTGCATCTAGTGTATTACAAACATTTATAGAAGAGAAATTATTGGTTGTTTCCAATCTCACATTTGTTACTTCAGCGAGGATTCTAGAATGCATCTTTATAGGGATAGACAGATAGTGTTAAGATCCACTGCAGCTGAAGTTCGTGGTGAACATTGTAACTTTTCCATTTTGTTGTCTTGAAAAAGATTATGTCCTAAGTGATTCAATGAACATGAACCGAAAGATCGAGGCGGGTTCTATACGTAGACAGTAGACTAACTCACTGCGGTTGCATGTTGTACGCAGAATCACCTTCATCTTCTTGTTGGGACACGCGGGAGTTGAGGGAAATGAACAGGCTGATAAACTTCCTGGCTCTGCACCCGCTGCATACGACCAGCCATGGATTGTGCCGATGTAATGCCCTTAGAGAGATGTCAAGAGCGGAGGACTTTGGCGCCATTGAATCCACCTCGTTGTCCAGAATGAGAGACTGGAAGTAAAATTGGCACTGTCAGGCACGATAGAGAACGAGGGGCCTCGTCAACCAACACAGTATTGACACTATTAGCCCGCGGACGCTGATTCATATGATTGGGGGGGGGGGGGGGTGGATCTGAGCATCTATGTCCGGAGTGCAAAGATGATACCCCAACAGATAACATATTGTGTATATCTACATGCTTTCTCTTGTATAAATTTCACTGTCTTTTTTTAAAGTGCACTCGGTGGCCCGTAAAGATTATATTCTGTAAAAGGTTAGCTTCCATAATGACTGGGTTCTATAAAGTTTGTTGTTTTTCTAGGCCAAACGGTTTGCCTTGGTCTTACGTATTCGGGACAGTGCTGTCTTCGGGGCAAATCCACATGTGCTCGTGTCTGATTTGCCAGTAAGGTGATAACTGATCTGATTTTTCGCAGTGAGATAACATCCAAGACATGTGATTTATTAAGGTCACACACTGTGCAACATGCAAATAAAAAGGGGGGGGGGGGGGGGTAATGTCTATTTATTGGAAAGCCTGCTTCTGCCTCAAAAGGTACTAGATTGATTTCCAAATAAGGGTAAATTGCTAAACAAATCCTAGGATGTGACACATACACGCACGCAAGACTTTCCCATTGCTATGCAGTGAATTATTCCCCTTCTTTTTATACCCTGTATCCCCCATTGAATCTTAGGCCCTCAACGAGCCCATGTTAAGCCGCCCGACCCTGTTCTGTTGTACGATAGTAATTCAGAAACAGGGTGACCAGATTGGCTTTTTTAAAGCCAAATTTGACAATTTTGGCTTTTTTAAAACAGGTTTGGCGTCAGAAAATCAGATTGGCTTTTTGGTTTTCTTTTGGCTTTTTTACAATTTGTAATGGTATATGCCTCTTTTTTGAATTTTTCAAGTTACTTGTTGTCTTGTGTTACTATTTTTAAGCAAAAACAAATGCAAAATGATAAGCTTATCTGGCCATGTTCTATGCGCACTGAAGCACTGTGCAGCTTACTGTTTAGTAGTTAAGTTTTCAAATTAATTATACCTTCATAGCAATCGCGAGTCGCAACTCGCAAGTATTTCTTATTAATATTATTGACTGAACCTATTATCATGCCAAAGTGGAAACCATCTTATGATACTAATCGGAAATATAATGATCAATGGGAAAAGACATTTGTGTGGCTCAAGAAATCCACTGACGGTTCTGAACAGGCATATTGCAAACTGTGCCATTGTAATATTGTTCCAAGATTTTCAAATCTCGCAAATCATGCAACAACAGAAAAACACAAGCGGAGCGCGCCATCTTCTTCACAAAAAACACTTCCAGTGGTGACAATAAGCAAGAAAATTGATGACAAAGTTAAATTAGCTGAAAATTAGGATGAAATTGAAAAATGTAATCAATCATTAAAAAATTGCATTGGTTTTGCATCCGATGGTGCTTCCAGTATGGTTGGATGCAACAATTCAGTTTGGTCCAGAATGACAGATGTATCTCCTTCATGTGTTCAGTATAAGTGTGTTTGCCTTTCATTAGCATTGTGCATCAAATATACAGTGTCAAAACTACCTTAAAACATTGGACTTTTGCTGACAGAAATACCAAATTGGTTTAGACATAGCAATCTAAGACGAGAAGCATTTAAAGATTTATTCAAAATTATGAACTCATCGACAGAATTTCAGCAAGCTAGAACTACATCACTTCCTTTGAGAAAATTTCTTCTATTCGCTGGCTTGTCCGGGGAAAAGTAATGTTCAACATTCTAATAAATTGGGAAGAACTCAAGGCTTATTTTATTTCTGCTGAATTAGCAAATTATTACACTAAATTTAAGTCACGACTTATAAAGGAAATGCTTCTAGATCAAAGAAACTACCTTTATTTTCATTTCGCAACCCCTATTGTGCAGGAATTCGAAAGGTTAAATAGCCTTTTTTCAGAAAAGTAAGGCAGATCCTCACGAATTACATGAAGAACTATTTTTGCATTATAAGCGTCGAAATTGCCCTTTTTGAATTTGGCTGAAGAAAACCACACTATTATTGAAGAACAATACAGAAAATTTTATAGATTGGAAGGAAGAAGAACAATTTAAAGAAAATGGACTGCCTAAAAATGCAGAGCAGTTCTGGCAAGGAGTCATGAAACATCCTCAATTTAAAGAGCTTGCTTCTTTTGTTCTTACTTGCTGAATAACACTTATTAGCAATACCGCAGTGGAGAGGATGTTCTCTCTTTTAACATGCATAAAAACCAAAGCAAGGAATAGACTTCAGCTGTCTCTCTTAGAAGCAATTATTAGAATTAGAGCAGAACCATTATCTTCAAACAAGTGCTGAAATGAATTTGTACCTTCATCCAAAATGTTGAATGATTTCAAAGCTGGAATAGTATATTCTAATGAATCCTGTACTGAATTTCAACAATGAAGAGGAATACTTGTTTGAAGAAGAGGTCTTCATGTGATATAAGTATATTTTTAATATATCTTTTTACTAGGCAATGTTTGGCTTTTTTCTTGGCTTTTTCATTTTGTCCTGGGCAGTGTTTGGCTTTATTTTGGCTTTTTATTTCGTAACTTGGCTTCTTTTGATCATGGCGATCTGGTCACCCTGTTCAGAAATGTAAACGGACGAACTAGAAAGTTCCTGGCGGCAGGGAAGGTGTGATTTCTGAGACGAATGTTAAGAATACCTCGACGGCTAGAGTAACTAACAACGATTGCCTGGAAGATGCTAATGAAAGTAGAACGATGTATGCAGTTATAAGAAACATATAGCAGTGTTCGTTGGTCATATGATGAGAAGAGAGATATTGGAGAACATCGTGACAACGGGAGAAATCAACATTAGAAGAGGCAGACGAAATAAATTATGCTCGATGGTCTAGGTCATGCCGTGGATACATATCAATGGACTTAGTCCAGAACACCCAGGGCCGAGATCTGTGAAGAGACATGAATGTCCACGCCATTTAACTAGGCACATGCTGATTGTGATTAAATGTATGATTTGTATTTGTGTGTGATGAACAATGTAACATTGTTTTTGTTATATTATTATATAACATTTACAATTAATCTTACGATTTATGTATTTTCATCTACAATACACTAACAGGGTGTTTGTAAAGTCTCACTACACTTTGCATGTAGAACAACTCTGAAAAATGAAGTACATAACGTCATCAAAAATGTTCTCAACAGTTCATAGTGAAGCAATATGCAGCGAATGGCTGTCGTCTGCTGGAGCAATTCTTTGCACTCCAAACAGAATGGTGTTATCAACGGAAGAGGCCCTTTTTTTGTTGAACGAGTGATTCAAAATGGCGGTCGATACACAAGGATGGTTGTTCAAAGATTTATAGCAAGATTTCCTGTTAAACAACCTCCTCATCGCATTACGGTTAGAAATTTGTTGAATAAGTTTCTTGCTATGGGAAATGTGGAAGATGCTCCGTGATCTGATATCTGAAGAAAAATGTATAGATATCCAAGACAGAATCCTAAAAGTCCAAGCACGTCCTTAGGGAACATGTCGCAACAAGTGAACGTATCAGTATCAGTAAGCACATTGCACAAAATTCTTAAACAACAATTAAATTATCCATACGGGATTTCTGTTGTGTCTGAACTAAAAGAGAGTGATAATCAATCCAGATTCAACTACTCCACGTGATTTTAAGCAGTTTTAGCTAAAGAAAATATGTCGATTCTCGATGTAACATTCTTCTCTGATGAGGGCTGAATGGTCTCTAGGTATGGTGTCCGTCTCGGGTGCTGGAGGTCCTGGGTTCAAGCCCCAGTGAGGGCCGCGATTTTTTCACGTGGACTTCTAGTAACAAAATTTCCCTTGGTCTCTGGGTAGTGAGATCAGACACCCGTGTGTATTGTTACGCAAGTAAAACATCCATTGGCTGTTGGAAATCGAAAAAGAGTAGCCTAACGGCGCTGCCCGGGCAAAATTTCGAGTTAAAAATCTACCCAAAGTATTTCAGGATTCTCGCCGGTGCTACGGAGTTCGTGCACTGAGCTGAGATTCTCCGGCATGAGTTAGGAGTAGAACGGAGCACTTATGGGTTACACCTATGTGCGATGATATTGATCAGTCGACTAAACTAAACTAAATTAAACTGAGGCATGGTTTCATCTGTCTGGATACGTTAATAGCCAAAATAATTGTATTTGGAGCACTTTTAATCCCAATGCATTTCTTGAAGCGCCTCTACCCGATGATAAAATTGGGGTATGGTGGGCCATCAATAAAAAACGTTTTATTGGACCAATTTTCTTCAACAACACTATAAATGCCGATCGCTACCGTCCTGAAATTTTGGAACCTTTTTTAGAACAGCTGAACGAACGTTAAATTGAAGAAGCGCGGTTCCAGCAAGATGGTGCAACTGCACACACAGCTTGAGCATCACTGAGGTTTTGGGATGAAATTTTCGCAAATCGCATATCACGTGGAATTTGGCCTGCTTGTTCTCCAGATCTAACTTCATTAGATTATTATCTATTGGGTTTTTTGAATGGAAACGTTTACAAAAATAATGTACACAAGAAGAAATCAGTATTCCTATTTAAGAAATAACAACAGACACGTTGCAGAAGGTATTTGACAATATGAAAATACATGTACAGTCATGTCTTGAAGCCCCTGGTGGTTATTTCCAAAACCTGATTATAATGACATGGAGTCTGCTTTGAAGAACTGTAAAAAATCAGAAATAAATATCATAATGGGTGATTTCAACGCAAAAATAGGAAAGCAAAGCGATGGATGCAGTGTAGGCAACCATGGTTTGGGAGAGAGAAATGAAAGAGGTTATAGACTTGTAGAATGGGCAAAAGAACAAGAAATGGTTGTAGGAAACACCTGGTTTAAACAACATCCTAGAAGATTATGGACATGGAGGAGTCCAGACAGCAGGATTAAAAACCAGATAGATTACATCCTGATAAGCAAAAGGTTTCGAAATGCATTAACAGTTGTAAAAACAGTTCCAAATGCAGACTGTTACAGTGATCACAGATTAATTACTGGCACATTGAGGGTAAAGTTAAAGAAAGTCAAGTATACAGCAGGAAACCCTAAATATGACTTGTGCAAATTGAAAACTGACAAAGAAATACAAGATAATTTTAACATAGAAGTAAAGAACAAATTTGATTTATTGTCTGATCTAGAGATCCTATTTCAAGATGTAGATGATCAATGGGAAATGCTGAAGAATTCAATCAGTTGTGCAGCAGAAAAAACTATTCCAAAAGTAAAGAAAGTGGGCCGAAAGACATGGATGACTGAAGAAATTTTACAACTAATGGAAACAAGAAGACAGAACAAAAATAATCCTGCCAAATATGAAGAAATTCACAGAAAAGTCAGAACCTTATGTAAGGAGGCTAAAGAAACATGGCTTGAGAAAAATTGCAGAGAAATTGAAAAACAACACAACAGTAAAAATGCGAAACTAATGCACAAAAGAATTCAGGAGATTACTAATCAAAGAACACGTACATCAGCAGGCTGCCTAAAGACAAAAGATGGAAGAGTCATAATAGAAAAAGATCAGATTTTACATGAATGGTCAGATTACGTGAAAAACCTTTATGACGATAACAGAGACGAACAATATATTGTTCAAAATAACAATGAAGGGCCGGCAATTTTGAAGATGGAGGTTCAGAATGCTCTTAATCATATGAAATCTGGCAAGACCCCTGGTCCAGACAGCGTCACAACAGAAATGATTAATGCCTTAGAAGAATATGGAATAGATAAAGTTACCAGTCTGCTTAATACAATATATGATACTGGAAATATACCTCATGAGTTATGTAATTCTGTATTTATTGCAATTCCAAAGAAATCAGGAGCCTTGGAATGTGATCAACATCGAACAATTAGTATAATGAGTCACATCACGAAGATTTTGCTAAGAATTATCATGCAAAGAGTTAGGAGGAAAATACAACCTGAAATAGGAGAAGAACAATGTGGGTTTGTAGTAGGCAAGGGTACAGTAAATGCTGTGTATATACTGAGAACCGTAATCGAACGTTCTATAGAAGTAAACAAAGATCTACACCTTTGCTTTATTGACTACACAAAGGCTTTTGATAAAGTGAGACATGTCAACATGATAAGGATGCTTGAAGATCTACAAATTGATGGGAAAGACCTTAGACTTGTAAAAAACATATATTGGAAACAACAAGCTGCCATAAGAGTTGATAATGAAGTAAGCCAATATCAGCCTATTAAGAGAGGTGTGAGACAGGGATGTGTAATGTCTCCAGATCTGTTTTCCCTGTACAGTGAAAATATTTTCAGAAATATTGAAAATATGGAAGGAATCAACATTGGGGGACGATGCATCAATAACATTAGATATGCAGATGATACAGTCTTGATTGCAGACAATGAACAGGACCTGCAAAATTTAGTAGATGCGGTTGTTACACACAGTGAACAACAAGGGTTAGAATTAAATTGTAAAAAGACACAGATTATGGTCGTCACTAGGAAGAACGAAATACCACAGTGTAATATACAAGTAAATGGGAATATTCTTCAACAAGTGAATAGGTACAATTATCTCGGAACAGTAATAACATCTGATGGGAGATGCCTTGAAGAGATTAGAACAAGAATCGCCATGGCAAAAGTAGCCTTTAGCAAGATGAAAAACATACTGACCAATAAAAAGATGTCAATTGAGACGAGAAAAAGAGTGTTGAGATGCTACATAGAACCTGTACTTTTATATGGATGTGAAGCTTGGACAATGAGCAGCCAGGCTGAAAAACATCTGATGGCTGTAGAAATGTGGTTTCTGAGGAAAATGCAAAGAATACCATGGACAGCCAGAAAAGACCAATGAAGAAGTCCTTCAAGAAACAAATGAAGATCGTAAACTGATCAGAAACATTAGACGTAGACAGTCACAATTTTTTGGGCATGTTATGAGAAGAAATGATTTGGAGAACTTGGTGACAACTGGTAAGATCGAGGGGAGCAGACCAAGGGGAAGACCTAGAAACAAGTATCTGGATGGCTTGGCCTTGTGGCATGGTCGAGACAGAAACACGGAACTGATCCACGACTCTGTTGATCGAGTGAGATGGCAGAACATGACCGCCCACGCTTACCGGCATGGCACATGATGGATGGATGGATGGATAATGAACACTTCATTGGCACTTTCCATCTTCCCTAAAACAGCGTTAGATCATAGCAGTGACTATTGTAACTAATTGAATGAATTTTTAGCATACTTTTTATGACGTGATGTACTTAATTTTTCAAATTTGTTCTACATAGAAAGTGTAGTGAGACTTTGCAAACACAAGGTATATATATATATATATATATATATATATATATATATATATATATATATATATATATATATATATATATATATATATATATATATATATATATATAAGTCATAGATGTATGCACTTTGACAAACTATGTGCTGATTGGTCGGTTGTGAATTTCCCGCAAGACTGAGTCTATTAACTAAGGTGCATTGGCGTCCAGGTTGTTTGGACAGCAATTGCGTTTTTAAAGATGAAAAACATATATTTAAATATAAGCTTATGATTCATCATCATCAAGTGTCTTGGCAGCTGGCGTAGGTGTTGATGTCTCTCCCCCCTCCCCCAGATATGCTTATGAATTGAATTGAGTTAAGTTGAGCTAAGAACTGAAATCACTGCACTCAGAACATTCCCATATGCGCTCCATCCCCTCGTCCAACAACCAGCGTAGAGCCACACTACTAATCGTTCTCACCGCTATCTGATTGAAAGTTCTTCTGGTCTTATATGCCTATGATTAGAAGTTACATCATAAGTTAAAAAAGAATTATTGCATTTTATATAGAGTCAATTTTAACACATACGTCAATCCGGAAAATAAGTAAACAGGAAATAAAAATCTGAGGAAGCCAGGCATATGTAGTTTAAGTTTAATTAGAAATACCACGAACCGCCAAAATAGTAATTTGAATGTTTTGAAAGAGGTCATTGCACAAAGAAAGTAGATCACAGACATAATGATCACTGTTAAGTGTCGTGCTGTCTGGTGTGGGCAGTCATGCTCCTCCACACCTTGCATTCATCAAAACATTTATAAATTCGTGTGCTGACAGCTTTCCGTGTCACGACAAAAACTCTGACAAGAACCTTCTCTCGCTGTTATTTTCTGACTTACTTTTTATACATCTTTCTAGTTGTCACAACATGCCCCAACTGACCGCTTTTCATATTGTGGCCAAACAATAATGACTACCTCTTTCTGATTTTTATGTACAGGAAATTGTCTTTGTGTCTTAGCCTCTTTCAAAACACGTGTTTGTGGCAAAATCGTAAAAAATGATACGTAAAATAGAAATCGGTATGTCTCTCGTGGAGTGCCTTGCGTTTGCTCGAAAAGACAAGGTCGCGAGCTTTTCATGGATGTGTTGTCCTGGACTTGCCGGTGTGCGAGGCTAATAGACTGGCTGCTGCCGCTCCTTTGGGCGACAACCTAAATTATGACAGGACTGATGTGGTGAAGACTCTGGGATTGAGAGGAAACTGCAGCAAAACAAGTAGAGAACCTAGTCTGAAGAGGCTGATTCAAACAGAGTGGGGGTGAGCAGAGGGTCTGGACGATACTCTGCACGAAGATGAAAACGCAGCCTATGGAAAACCATTAACGAACAAGGCCAAGCACACCAACGTTTCATATTGTGTGGGGCTGGCACGTCAAAGTTAGTAAACCAGCCTCTGTTAAAAAAGATGACCATGCTGTCAGAGGATGTATTTGAGGTGGATTCTTCGAAGAAGACCACCGTATGGGATCTACCCCTTCAAATAAGCTTCCTTGTGTATCAGTCAGCAAATTTGCGAATGTTGAATTTTATTATGGTTTCATAGATAGGTTTATAGATAGGCAGGATTACCAGATGTCTGAGATGGACACAGATAGTTTGTACTAAGCCCTTAGTGCCCCGCTCTTAGCACAGGCAGTCAGACCTCAGCTTCAGGTAGAATTCTATAGAGTCTATAGCTCATGGTTCCCCTCTGAGGTCTGTGATAGCCATCAACGAGAATTTATTAGAAGTAGGGGTAGTGTACCAGTATGTGACCCATGTAGAGATACGCGCCTCTACGACAAAAGAACCCCTGGGTTTTTTAAGTTGGAGTATGAGGGGACAGGGATGGTCTCTTTATGTAGCAAGACATATCACTGTTTTGGAGACTATGCCAAGACCAGCATGAAAGGACCGACAAAACACCACAACACCCACCTATACAGAGACACCTTTTTGAATGTACTCGATACACAGACTGTGACTGGCGGGGGAAAGGGGGGGGGGCGCAAACATAGGTTTTATGACACAGGCTTCCTCTGTCTACACATATCAACAACACAGAAATGCCTTATCATATTTCTATATTAAAAGACAAGTACATGCAGACAATGTTACGACCTCACCATTAGACACATAACATGCACTCTTTTTTTCCTGCTGCTTATTACTGCTAGTGTAAATATGTAACATACTGTGGATATGCTAATAATTTTTGTGTGTACATAGCTTTGTACTTTTTCTACTTTTTATATTGATATACATATGTCTAAAATGCTCATTGATCATGAAGATCGCCGTGTATTCTATATAATGATCTTTAAAATTTAAAAAATGGTGCTCATGTGCGTTGAACCTTTGTATACTAAATATGATCTCCTTGACTGTCGTTTAAATAATTGAAATCTCCCCCGATGTGTCTCCACCTTGACGTGGTGGGGGAGCTTGCGTGTCCCATAGACCCCATTTGCTTGCCGATGGGTGAAAAATTACATATCGGACAGCTTATGGGATAGGGACCAGACTAAGAGAGACACAACCTGCTGCTCTGCAGGCATAGACTGAGGATAGCAGTCAAAATTTAAATGAGGTGCACAAAGGCAGAATTTCTTGGTCCGGACAAAACTCTTAAGGCTCCCTGTCGAGGGCTGTGGCTGAACGCCTCTAAGCCACAAACCCTCGGATCTTAGAGCCAGGCTGATACCCGTCTACCGGAAAATAGAAACATGATACTGAGCAAGCTACATGCTCAGGTCTGATACATGTTCGAAGGCTCCCAGCTGGGGGATATGAGAGTTTCCCGGATGAAGGGGCCTGGCCGTTTCCCGTTCACTGCTGCACGAAGGTAAGGTGCTGAGCCGGCAGCACATGTAGCCTACCTCGTGAGCGAGTACAAAAAAGTCAGAAAAGTGCCCCAGTCGAAGGGTTACGGAAACTGTCTGTATCTAACTCATAGAGAGTGTAGACAAAAGTGGAAGAATGTCTCATCAACGCGAAATGGAACGCACGGCGTGCAAACCTATTGCGTGGTCTGAAGTCACAAGCAAAAGCTTACCGAGTGGATGTCACTCGCAGTCTGACCTCTCCTGGTGTGTGATTGAGCGATCAGTGGCAAGTGGGATGCCCAACACATGGAAGTGAGGAACTAAAGCAGCCATGAGCAGGACGTGGAAACTCCTTGGGTGAGCCCAGTCTCAGAGCAATATGTGCCGGCTCTGCAATTATGGAAGCCTCCTTGGATAGCGAGATAATGCCCATGGTCTGCCCCTGCCTTCCCTTGAGGGCAGACCACGATATCGTTGATCGTTCTATCTTGACCAGCTGAGATGTGGGTGACATTACAACAGTCTAACGTGTCTCGAAACCAGAGGAAGGCTAACCTCACTAAAAAATGCCCGCCGGAAGTCGGAAGTGTCGTCCTACGGGTGGCAAACTAAAAATTGACACTACGCATTTACGTCCGAGTGAAATGTCTCGTCCGAATGTCTCCCGTGCTAGGAACAGCTCTGACTACCTAGTTTCCGAATGCCGCTCTTGTTCGGAACAGCTCTGACTAGGTAGTTTTCCGAATGTCCGCCGTGCCTGGAACAGCTCTGATGGGTACAGGGACAAGCACATGTCCGAAAACTCGCTTAGTGGAAACCAACCGCAGAGCTGACTGGTTTGTGCAGGAACGGCCCAGGGCGAGCGAAATGCCCAATATATTGAAGTGAGGAATTAAAACAGCCATGAGCAGGACGTGACGATTCCCTCGGTAAACCCAGCACCAGAGCGTTATGTGCCGGCTCTGCAATTATGGAAGCCACCCAGGATGGCGGAAAATGCTATGGACTGTCCCTGCCTTCACTTGAGGGATGACCGTGTAGTCTTCGACTGTTCCAACTAGACCAGCTGAGATGTGGAAGGTACCACAAAAGTGAGAGTCTCCCAGGATTGCTAACCTGGTCAAAAATGCACGCTAAAAGTCGGATGTGTTGGCCTGAGGGTTTCGACCCGAGGGTGCCTAACCAGACACACCGCAATCACATCTGAAAAAATCACTCCGGATGAACGCAAAGAAGAAGAAGAAATAATTGAATATGGATGTATTGAAAATAAAATACTGAATGTATGTTGTAGTTGAAAATGTTCTGTCACTAACCTTTTATGTCGCTGATTTGTAAATTGATGCTGTCACATTTTTCACTGGTCTTTAATATAAATGAGTGCTATTTGCAAACGACTGAAAAGCTTTAATGTACTTTGTAAATGAATGTCCTTTGTTGAATACGTTTTCTACACTATTGAAAATTTCTCCACACACAATTTTTGTGTGTGGTGATAATAAACGCTATGAAAACCAAATTTTCATGTTTGTTGGTTTTTCAGTGCTATGAATGGCGTGTTTTCTTCTTTCTTGTTTTTCCTTGTTTTCATCTTTTCATCTTTCTTGTTTTCGTCCATCTTGTCTTTCTTCTTTTCATGTTTACTGTGGCGCGAGGTTGTTTTTCATGTTGATTGTTGAAACAATGTTGGCTGTAGAACACTTGATACACACAAGAACACGGGAACAGAGAGACAAGATAAAATGCACAAGTACAATATCCATCCATCATGTGTCATGCCGACAAGCGTGGGTGGTCATGTTCTGCCACCTCACTCGATCATCAGAGTCGTGGATCAGCTCCGTATTTCTGTCTCGACCATGTCACGTGTCCAAGCCATCCAGGTATTTACTTCTCGGTATTTACCGTGGTCTCTTCCGTTCGATCTTGCAAGTTAATACCAAGTTCTCCAAGTCATTTTTTCTTATAACATGCCCAAAATTTTGACTGTAAAGTCTAATGACTCTGATCAGTTTACGGTCTTCATGTGTGTCTTGAAAGACTTGTTCATTGGTTTTTCCGTCTGTCCATGGTATTCTTTACATTTTCCACAGAAACCACATTTCCAAAGCCATCAGATGTTTTTCATCTTGACTGCTCATTGTCCACGCTTCACTTCCATAAAAAGTACAGGTACAATATCACACAAGTACAAAGTCACAAAGATCTGCAAACACAATGTAACACAGTGACAAGAACACACACAAATACAAGAAACACCATACATTAAAAAACCAAGAAAACAAAAATTTTCATTTTTTTGTGTTATTTTCACATACAACTTTATACACATTGTATATTGTTTCTGGACTTTTCCACAGCAATGTCTGAGTAGGCTGGCTCATGGTAGCCTGAGTTGCCACTTGTAGTCTAGTAGTCTCCTGCTTGGTGGGCTGAATCTTAGTTTTTAGTTTAGTTTTTAGTTTAGTCGTTGGATCAACATCACGGCACACGGTTTACCCATAAGTGCTCCGTTTTCCTCCTAACTCAAACCTGAGTCTGGAGAAACTCAGCTCAATGCATGAACTCCGTTGCATCGGCGAGGATCCTGAAATACTTTGGGTAGATTTTTAACTCGAAATTTTGCCCGGGCAGCGCCGTTAGGCTACTCTTTTTCGATTTCCAACTGCCAAGGGATATTTTGCGTGCGCAACAATACACACGGGCGTCCGATCTCACTACCCAGAGACCAGGGGAAATTTTATTACTGAAAATCCAGGTGGATTTTTTAAATAAATCCCGGTCATCACCGGGGCCTGAACCCGGGACCTCCAGCACTCGAGGCGGACACCATACCTCGAGACCACTCAGCCCCCGTGCTGAAATCTGAGTATTGTAGGCAAATGGAGTATCAAACATCTGGCTGTCGGGCACATCGCACTTCTGGCTATTGGGCTCATCACACACCTAACTGGGTTAAGTAGTGGAGGCTACTTGGTGGCTTCGGTTAGTGCCTTGTTTGGCTTGGTTACTGACTTGGTTGCGATGCTTGGCTTGTCTGAGTCGATCAAAGTCAGCTTGGATTTCACGATGCATAGCTATCATCTGCTCATATTCTTGACGACTGAGAGGCATCCCCATCTTGGTAGGAAACTTCTAGTCGGATTCACCAGAGAATCGACGGATGTGTAGCGTGGTTGATCCTCTGTAGGGTGAGACAAGCACGGCCATATCACTAGCGCCCACCGGTCTAGTAGTCTCACCATTACAAGTCACACAGACCCAGTTAGCAGTCTTGAGTTCTGTAGTCATCTTCGGATTACAATGAACGGATGTTACCAACCTGATGTTTATATACCAGTGTCTGAGTATAAACCGGTGTCAGTCAGTTTTTTTAGATCATTCGTCTCAGAATTACACTGACTCTGTTTTACGTATGGCACGACTAGGCGGCCTACTACCCGATCGTTGACCCGCTGTATGTTTGAAAAGGGCTGGAGAATGCGGGTCATGCTCACCCCACAACCTTTCATCATGATGAAATAGATAGAATAGAGGCCACAGGCGTTACTTAGCACATCTTGCAAGACACGTGTATTATACATAAGCGGTGTGTCTGAATGATGGCCAATAAACTTGAGCAGGTCGGCCTTTAAGGGTGGCAGAGCAAACGAGTCAAATTACTCACATTTGCCTAACTTATCATAATACATAGCGATCCAATCACTAGGGTCAGTGTTTATGACGAAGCCCACTGCATTGGTTCTATCTAAGTGTCAAGGTAGCTGATTTTGAGCGGGTGTGTTGAACCTGAATTGCAGTGTTAAAGGCCGAGTCTTCGGCATCTCAAACTGGTCTCCATCCAGTAGCCTGGGACTCAGATCAAATGCATACAACGTATAGCCATACTTTAATTGATTATAGTCAATTGAGTTGCCGGCAACGTTGCCTACCAGACCCATAGCTAAATTAGTACCAAATAGGCTTGTACGTATTGGTTACAACCAAAGTCCATCGTCAAAGGTGTGCTAGTGGCAGATCGACTATCGACGGTTACGTTAAGATGCTATGAGATAGCATGTCAGGTAACTACAGGCGTCTTATGCGATGATAAGGCAGACGTGGTTGCGGCCTTATGGGAGCACGTGTACACCTCGGAGGAGCAAATGGAACACCATGGTCTGGCAAGAATGAGGCAGCGAGGAGTGACGAGGGGATCTGGCCGACGCTCAAAGCTCAGAGGAAAGGCGAGACGGACGTATAATCAGATTACTACTGGTACTATTAGTGTTGCAACTCTTCCCAGACTGCCGAGGATGGGGACAGGGCGCTTATAGGAATGCCCCGAATGCTGTGATGTCGGTTCCTAAATCAATCAATCAATCAATCAATCAATCACCTTTACTCATAGGTGTGTAATTAATATTCAGCATTCATTCATACATGTTTCTTTTCAGTTTTGTAGTTCGGAGTATATGTAATGAATATGTATGGTAACGGCGACTGATACATGATAAAATAAAATGTTATCAATGTAACTTGTATCTCCTTTGCATAAAGGTGCAATTAACCCCAACATTTATTACATGCTTGTAATTTTGTAGGTAGTTTTATGTTCATTAGTTTGCCATTGTTTTCTAAACGGCTGACACGCATACCATTGGGAAAATCAACGCAAAACTATATGCTCCTACATCGCCGTAGACCTCTGACCTGATAAGTTCGGGGTTGTGAAATTACGTCAACTGCCTCTAAGCTACAGATACCGACTAAAACAACATACATTCAGAAAAGCACAATAACAGGATTAAGAAGCACATATCATATTTCAGTCCAATAGGAACACAAGTTTTTAAAAAAAACAGTTAGTTGCATATCCTTTACAGGATGTAGCAGCCAACCCCAACATTTTGGTTGTTTTGTGATTTCTTGACAAGTTTACGTTTTGTAGTTTGCCATTACTTTCTAAGCGAGCGGCACTCATACCTGCATGAAACCAGGCGGTCTGTTTTTAAATCGCCAGCAGCTGTGTTTCGATGCGTTAAGCGGAATTGTGAATTGCGTCCATAAACCTCTGGAACAACAGACACGACACACATATCAATGAAAACAACAGTGGAAACAATTCGAAAGATCAAGATTGAAGTGTTATACTGACAATTGGTGACAATGAAATACATTAAATATGCGAAGTCTAACACATCATTATATTATATGTGTGTTTTGCTGAATCACGTCCTAGTTACATTCTAGCATACCCCTCCGCCGGAGTAAAATGTCAGCATCGCTCTAGTGCAGTGGTTCTCAACCGGTGGGGGATTTTAGGGTTTCCAGGGGGGAAAATTAAGATTATTTTAAGATCGCATTAATACAAGAATCAGTTACTTGATATTGTTTTCCCCTCTAAATTTTACGGTTCTGTACTTCTAACCCTAATGAAATTAGTTTTATAACGTAAATAGACCCGCAAATCACGTTTTATGTAAATGTCTAGACTTGTTATAGTATGTGTTATTAAATTTAGCTTCCATTTTTATGTATACTGTGTAAGGGTTGGCGGGGGGGGGGGGGGATTTATAAGGAGGAAATTTGAAAGGGGGAATGACGTTCTGAACATATGGTAAAGGGGGACACGGGCCAAAAAAGGTTGAGAACTACTGCTCTAGTGCTCTCTGCAGGTTCAGAGTTTGGAGAGGGGAAGAAGAGCTCCACACAGTCCCCGCGTTGATGGCACTCTGGTAAAGGTCGGGATATGAGTATCTACACCAACCGCATTCCGATAAGTGTAAGCCCTTTTCGGAACTCAGAAGACTTGAACGCCAATATTTCGGACTACTTCACACTCACAGTATTCTAGAGGATTTACAATCTAAGCAATAATACTAACAATAAACACACACACACACACACACACACACACACACACACACACACACACACACACACACACACACACACACACTAACAATAAACACACACATCACACACACTTACGTCATATGTGAAGCGAATAATGAAAAAAAAATTCGCAACTCCACCCCTACTCCGCGTTTTGCCGCTTAGCTTCCTGATTTCAACGGTAGCAAAAAGGTATGCTGTTTTTTCTCATGAATGTAATTACTACAGCGTCTGCTTAATGAATGCTCTTCATTGAGAAGTACACTGACCTAAATTCTACTACAAATGTATCACAAGGTAGAAACGACCTTTAATATAAAGACTGTCATTAACATCAGTTATCAGTTGGGGTATCTTCATTCCACCCCGGACATGTCCATAGGTGCTCAGATCCTCCCCCCAGCATGTGCATCAGCGTCCGGTGGCTAATAGTGCCAGTTCTGTGTTGGTTGACGAGGCGCCTTGTTTTCCCGATGAACCTCTCGCGTCTGGCTGTGCCGATTCTTACTCCCAAGTCTTTCATCCTGGACAGCGATGTAGATCCACTGACGTCAAAGTCCTCTGTTCTCGCCATATCTTTAAGGACGTTAATAACATCGGCACGATCCATGGGCTGGCCATCTACAGGGGGTGCAGAGCCAGCCAGTTTATCAGCTCGTTCATTTCCCTCGACTCCCGCATGTCCCGGGACGAAGATGAAGGTGACTTTACGAACAACAGACTTCCGCAGCGACTCAGTCCACTGTCTACGTACAGATCCAGCTTCGATCTTCTGAATCATGCTCATTGAGTCACTTAGTACACACACGTTGGTATAATGCTGTGATTCCAGCCATATAAAAGCCTGTGTAACTGCCATCACCTCCATCGTCATGCTGCTCGTGGTCATAGAGTGGGCACCACTGGATTCTTGAACGGTTCGGCCCGCTGAACGGGCTGTAAATGCCCACGCACTTCTCTGCTGCTTTACAACAGATCCATCTGTATAGATGAGCACTTCGGGGCTATCTGAGTGTTCATAGATGAGCGCGTTGACTTCTGCATTGACAGCGACAGGGTTCTGCTCTCTGCACCGTCTGTCGAGTGTGATAATGCAGGAGAAAGTGCACTTAAAAGCTGGAGGCACCGACACCCATTCCTTGACGGGGTTGATACTGGTAAGACTGCAGACCTGTCTGACGACATCTTTCTCCCGATCCATCCATGATTTGCCTCTCTTTAGCCTGTCACCCTTTTCTCTGAATATAGCGTCATGCAGAGGGTGCTGCTCATCTGCACTTATTTTTAAGTATGCACGAGCTCTCCAGATCTTGATCCTGTGTTCCATTGTCGGGAAGTCAAGGAGGTATCTCATTGCTACACAGCTGGTGTCTTTCGTGCAGCCCAAAATGATGCGCATAGCTTCGTTTTGTACCTTTTCAAGTCTTCCAATCTGTGTAGGGCTGACAGTGAGGATGGCCAGGGCATACTCGATGCGTGAAAGCACCAGTCCTTGGAACACCAGTATTAGCAGTCTTTGCTCGATATTGGCAGCCGCCATGACTCTCATTGCTGACAAACCTTTTCGAGCTTTCATTATAACATAATCGACATGATCTCTGAAGGACAGGCTTCGATCAAGCCTCACGCCAAGATATGTCATTGATTGGGTTCTACTCAAAAGGCTCCCATCCATTCTTACTGCCGGCAGGTCTGTGTTCACAATATGGTTGTTTAGGGAGAACCATGTAACCGATGCCTTTGCAGGGTTGACAAGGGCAACGGCATCAGCGCACCATGAGGAAATTTGATCTAGTTCGCCCTGCATATCATTGGTAACTACCTGTCTATCTCGACCCTGTCGGTACACGAGAATGTCGTCAGCAAATGATAGAGTCCTACCCCTCCCGTCCAACTGTTGTTCAGTGATCGGAACCGTATACGAGTTGAATAGTACTGGTGACAGTGGTGAACCCTGCGGCAATCCTGGACATATCGTTATCGGTTCAGAAGACCAACTCCCGCATCTTAGCACTACCTTCCTTTGGAGCAGAACTGCAGCTATCCATCGTACAAGGTGAGGGTGCACTTTCAGTCTGAGGAGGGTTTGCATCAAGTGCTCGAAGGATACTCTATTGTATGCGTCTTCTAAGTCTATGGCGGCCGCACATGTCTCTTCTCTGACCTGAAATCCTTCGTAAACATCTTGAGCAAAGACTACCGCATTCAGCCATGACTCTTTGTTACGTCTGTATCCCCCAAGTGTGGACGGGAAGCACAATGTCATTAACATGAGAGCTCTAAACTGCATTTCTGGCTATCCCCCTCTTAATGATGCAATTCAGTAAAAGATCAACTAAAGTTGTAAATACACTGCCATATTATACTAATCATGGGCTAAGACAGAATGGTGCTGCAGATAACTAGAGGATCTGGCTGACAGTCAGTACTCCGAAGAAAAGCCTGACAACGTATAATCAAACTGCAACCGTTAGATTAGTATTGGAACTCTTCGCTGGCTATTGATGATGAGGATAGATCACGTAAGAGAATGTCCCGTGTGTTTTGATGTGGGTTTTAGCTCAATTCATAATAATTACGTGTATGATTTATAAGTAAAGTAACAACTATCTGGTACAGAAATAGTTTAATATCTTGAACATACATACTTTCTATCTTTATCTGGAAAAGAGAGTGAGAGCTGTGAAGTGCGTGTCTGGCCAGTATCTTTCTCCACCCCTCCCACCCCCACCTCCACCATGATGTAACTGTTGCTGTAACAGGCGTTACCGGGGTCGTAGTAAGCTGTAATATTATAATGAGTTCACGAGGAAGTGAATGAATCTTTTTGTTATGCGTGGGTGGAACGACCCTTCACACTGTGGTCAATGACATATTTTCAGCCAATGAAAGGCTAAGAAATAATTCACTGTAGAATGAAAAAAATGGCCGCAGACGGACCGAATTCAGACGGTAATGATGAATTTGATCCACGATCGGGCGATCTAGAATGCACCGAAGAACATATAGAAAGTGAATTAAAGGCACCAGATGAAAAACTGTAAGATTGCTTGTTTTTAAGCAATATTTTGGTTTGCTGCTACATAGGACTTAGAATATATGCAGGCGTTAATTGTTATTCATCATGTATTGAGTTAGCAGTTACTAAATTTGAGTACTTTCCCGTTTGTTCACTTTCACACGGACGACTCATCGTTCACACGGTCGACTCATCGTTCACACTGTACTGTGTACTTTCCTGTTTATTTTGTATTACGTCTACGTACTGTCAGCTCATAGTTCACTCGTTCCTTTCACTTTCCGTGTTTGTTGATTTACTCTTTGTATTTTGACAGCTTTACCGCAGCTCAACTTCATACTTCAACAACCCATTGCCATTTCACATTTCATTACTTGTTTCTACTGTGTACATTTGGCATTTGTTCAAGTTTACACACGAAGGACTCATTTCACTCATCTTTCCTTCTTTCCTGCCTACCGTATGTATAATATATACATATATACTTTCCCGTTTGTTTACGTTTACATAGGGGCAGATCATATTTCAATACTTTCCTACTCTCTCTCTCTCTCTCTCTCTCTCTCTCTCTCTCTCTCTCTCTCTCTCTCTCTCTCTCTCTCTCTCTCTCTCTCTGCGGGGGAAGATCATTGTTCACTACTTTCCTACTGTATACATCTTCTCTGTGTGTGTGTGTGTGTGTGTGTGTGTGTGTGTGTGTGTGTGTGTGTGTATGTGTGAGAGAGAGAGAGAGAGAGAGAGAGAGAGAGAGAGAGAGAGAGAGAGACTGACTGTATTGTTATTGCATGCATGTAGCTCTGAACAATGTGTTATAATGTTGTTAGGTTGCAAATTTAAATTATTAATGTTTAAGCAAGTAGTTAAGTAAGGGAGTGAGTTGGTTGAGGGCTTATGCATTTATGTGGGAAAAATGATGAAAGGGGAGGAAATAAAGGAGAAACTGAGAAATCTAAAGAAGATATTACAGAAGCGATAAAATTCTCAAAGGAAAGGAAAGCTGCTGTTCCAGATAGTATCCCAGCAAAAGCTGTTAAAGCCAATATAAACACCTAAACTGAATTGCTGCACAAATGATGTACTAGAGTTTGGGAGACTGAAGTTATGTTATCAGGTTGGGTAGAGTATCAGATGGAGATGTCAAAGAAAAGGAACCAGGAGTGCAAAAGGTATAGAGTTTTAATGTTATTGTCATTTGGGTAAATACTAAGCAGGAACATTCTGGAGAGATTAAGAGATGCCATTGACAAACAACTAAGGATAGATAGACAGATCTTGTACTAACCAGACAGATCTTGTACTAACCAGACAGATCTTGTACTAACCAGACAGATCTTTTACTAACCAGACAGATCTTGTACTAACCAGACAGATCTTGTACTAACCAGACAGATCTTGTATTAACCAGACAGATCTTGTATTAACCAGACAGATCTTGTACTAACTAGACAGATCTTGTACTAGCCAGACAGATCTTGTATTAACCAGACAGATCTTTTACTAACCAGACAGATCTTTTACTAACCAGACAGATCTTGTATTAACCAGACAGATCTTGTACTAACCAGACAGATCTTGTACTAACCAGACAGATCTTTTACTAACCAGACAGATCTTGTATTAACCAGACAGATCTTTTACTAACCAGACAGATCTTTTACTAACCAGACAGATCTTTTACTAACCAGACAGATCTTGTATTAACCAGACAGATCTTGTATTAACCAGACAGATCTTGTACTAACCAGACAGATCTTGTACTAACCATACAGATCTTGTACTAACCAGACAGATCTTGTATTAACCAGACAGATCTTTTACTAACCAGACAGATCTTGTATTAACCAGACAGATCTTTTACTAACCAGACAGATCTTTTACTAACCAGACAGATCTTTTACTAACCAGACAGATCTTTTACTAACCAGACAGATCTTTTACTAACCAGACAGATCTTGTACTAACCAGACAGATCTTGTACTAACCAGACAGATCTTTTACTAGCCAGACAGATCTTGTACTAACCAGACAGATCTTGTACTAGCCAGGCAGATCTTGTACTAACCAGACAGATCTTGTACTAACCAGACAGATCTTGTATTAACCAGACAGATCTTTTACTAACCAGACAGATCTTGTACTAACCAGACAGATCTTGTATTAACCAGACAGATCTTGTACTAACCAGACAGATCTTTTACTAACCAGACAGATCTTGTACTAGCCAGGCAGATCTTGTACTAGCCAGGCAGATCTTGTACTAGCCAGGCAGATCTTGTACTAGCCAGGACAGATCTTGTACTAGCCAGACAGATCTTGTACTAACCAGACAGATCTTGTACTAACCAGACAGATCGTATATTAACCAGACAGATCTTGTACTAACCAGACAGATCTTGTACTAACCAGACAGATCTTATACTAACCAGACAGATCTTGTACTAACCAGACATCTTGTACTAATCAGACAAATCTTGTATTAACCAGACAGATCTTTTACTAACCAGACAGATCTTTTACTAACCAGACAGATCTTTTACTAATCAGACAGATCTTTTACTAACCAGACAGATCTTGTATTAACCAGACAGATCTTGTATTAACCAGACAGATCTTTTAATAACCAGACAGATCTTTTACTAACCAGACAGATCTTTTACTAACCAGACAGATCTTGTACTAACCAGACAGATCTTGTAATAACCAGACAGATCTTGTACTAACCAGACATATCTTTTAATATCCAGACAGATCTTCTACTAACCAGACAGATCTTGTAATAACCAGTAATAACTAGATAGCTCAGTATGCATAATAATAGAGCAGTGCATTGAACTGAATTCACCTCTTTATATTGGATTTGTGGACTATATATAGAAAGTCCTTTGATAGCATTGAAAGAGAATCTGTTTGGAAATTTATGAATTACTGTGGGATGCAACATAGATCAACAGGCTTTACCAATGAACCAGGTCATGATGACATCCCTTCTGATTAAAACTGCAGGTGGATTGTGTATAGCCTGAGTATATTGACTTAAAAGTCAACATAGGTAATGTAGGTTTTAAGTCTTAACAGTGGTTGTGCAATTAGAAAATACACAGAGTAGATATTATACCGATTCATGATTGTTATTTCTCTTTATTTTTTTCAGCTGGTACCATGGACGACTTGATAGACAGACTGCTGAAGATTGCCTTCGCATTAGTGGGAAAATTGGGAGCTATCTTATTCGTGAGAGTGACAGCAAGCCTGGCTCATTTGTACTCTCATATTTGGGTCATGGGCCACCTACACATTTCAGGTAGCGAACTTACACCAGCCATGAATATTTGAAGTCCTTGACAGTAGCCAACCATCTTCATCATCACCACTTGATCAAGTCGTCCCATGAATTTTGCTTTGTAATGCGATATGTAAATCCATGTGTTGTCATCTTTCCATGATAGCAGATTCTAGTATCCTTTCCCCCTCTGCTGTGTGTCCACCGTGACGAGGTAAAGGGGCTTGTGCGTCCCAATGACCCCAAGAGCTATGCCGACGGTAGCACAGCTACTGGTAGGGCCACCCATGTCGGACAGGTCAAGGGAGAGGGACCAGACGAAGAGACACACAAACCTGCTGCCTTGTAGGTAGACTGGGGACAGTCAAAGGCTAGGGAAAGCACCCCAAATACATGCTTGTCGAAATCGGATGTACTGAGCCACAGGCTTGACAAAGCAGTGCAACGTAAAACCTGCTGCCTTGTAGGTAGACTGGGGACAGTCAAAGGCTAGGGAAAGCATCCCGAATAAATGCTTGTCGAAATCGGATGTACTGAGCCACAGGCTTGACAAAGCAGTGCAACGTAACTTAATTCATGATGTCACAAATCAAAATTAATCGATATGGTGCTAATCCCGTGAAGTCCCATCAGGCGGTGATAGTGCCGGGCCCCCTGCCTCGAGGGGGTCCACCCATGACTACTGGTGGTCACCTTCCCCTGTGCTGTGGAGTCAAGGCACAGAGGAGTAGGTTAAGAGCTATTGACCAAATACCCCGGACACTCAACATACTACAGTGGAATGCCGAAGGAGTTTACAAGAAGAAAGACTCCCTAACACAGCGTCTTCATAAAGATAGAATAGATGTGGCATGCATTCAAGAGACACACCTCAACGCCAATCACAAATTCTCAGTCAGAGGATATCAGGCCACACGTTTCGACCGCGAAGGACACAAAGGAGGAGTTATAATACTTACACGAAATACAATACCTTGCAGCGAAGTATCTGTGATCTCTGACAACCAAACGGAAATTATAGGTGTTGATATAATGATAAAGGACGTGAAAATAAGAATCTACAATCTGTATAGCCCAGCAGATAAGGACCTTACACTCTCAAACATGAAAATAACTGACACAAACTGCATTATTGTCGGAGACTTTAATAGCCGTTCAGAAAGATGGGGATACCCAGATACTGACAAAAGAGGAGATGAATTGGAGGACTGGGAAATAGACTCAAATCTCCATCTACTCAACAAAGTGGATGACACACCGAGCTTCTACTCCAGAAGATGGCTTACCACTTCTACTCCAGACTTAGCTTTCTGCACAGGAGACATCCTCCACAAAATCGATCGCCATGTGCTGGACCAATTAGCAGGTAGTGACCACAGACCAATCAAGCTTGAAATGAATATGGAGTATGTTCCACAGGAGCAAAAGCCCTTGCCCCGCTGGAATTACAAACGAGCAGATTGGGACAGATTTGCCATACTAACAGACAAATATTGTGAAAACATAAATACACGATATGGCAACATAAAGCAAATGGTGGAAAGTCTAAACAGAGCAATAATACAGGCAGCCAATGAGTCCATTCCAAGAGGAGCGAGGAAAAAATTACAAACCATACTGGACTGAAGAACTACAAAGTTTGGAGGACAAAGTTGAAGATGCCAGGAAGACAGCAGAGAGAGAACAAACAATTGAAGCAAACATCTCTCTCAAAGCCATCTCAGCAAAATATAAAAGAACAGTAAATCAAACAACAAGAGATTGTTGGAGGGAAAAAAACAGAAAACCTGAATTTTGACAGGGATGGAAACAAACTATGGAAACTAGTGAAAGCCATGAACAATGAAGGACCTAGAAACAAACAAATAACAATTAAACAAGGAAATACCTTGCTTACAGGAAAAAAGGCTGCAAATGCACTAATGGAACAGTATGCAAATGCAAACCACATTGATATTACAACCGAACAGAAGAAAGCAATCAAAGACAAACAGATACATCATAGAAATACAGAGACAGCAGCAGAATATATGATGGCAAATCTAACAATGGAAGAAATGGAACAGGCAATGAATACCCTAAAAAAGAAGAAATCACCAGGAAAGGATGGAATCACAAATGAAATGCTAATAGGACTAGGCACCAAGGCAAAGAAGAAACTACTAGCAGTCCTAAATAACAGCTGGAAGAGAGGAATAGTCCCACAGGCATGGAAGGAAGCTATACTAATACCAGTCCCAAAGAAAGGAAAAGACCTGGAAGAACCAAATGGCTATCGACCTATCAGTCTACTTAGCTGTGTAAGAAAATTAATGGAACGCATTATCAATGGCAGGCTAACATGGCATCTGGAAGAAAACAAACTCTTAACACCACACCAAGCAGGATTCAGAAAGTACAGATCCACTGAAGATCAAATAACCTATATAGCTCAGGAAATAGAGGATGCCTTCCAAGAGAAAAAGCACACACTAGCAGTCTGGATAGATTTAGAAAAAGCATTTGATAAAGTATGGAAGGAAGGACTGAAAGTAAAACTGCAAAACATGCATGTTTGTGGAAAAATGTATAAATGGATCAGCCACTAACTACCTTGAGAACAGAACTGCCAGGACAAAAGTACAAGGACAAACAAGCAAAATGATGCTGCTGGAGCAAGGTGTCCCCCAAGGAGGAGTTCTTTCACCAACATTATTCCTAGCATATATAAATGACATCACAGAAAATTTTCCAGCCAGAGTACACACATCCTCCTTTGCAGATGACCTAGCCATATGGACATCTGAAGAATATATTAGTACAGCTAACAGCAGAATACAGCAAGCCTTATTAGCGCTAGAGGACTGGTCAAAATCATGGCTAGTGAAGATAAGTGAGGAGAAAACAACATGCACAGTGTTCTCCCTCTCAAATAAAACTCAGCAACCTAAGCTGGTATTGAATGGAACAATATTGCGCCATGAAGAAAATCCAAACTATCTAGGAGTCACCTTTGATCGTCGCCTGACATGGAAGACACAGGTTGAGAAAAATCGAACAAGAGCAAGGCAGAGAATGGCAATCATGAAAAAGCTTGCTGGTACAACGTGGGGAGCAGATGAGAAAGTTCTCAAGAAGTTATATACTGGACGGGTGAGGCCAGTACTGGAATATGGCATTGCAGCTTGGGCAACAGCAGCTAAGTCAAACTTGTACAAAATAAGTAGAGTCCAAAACCAAGGAATGCGAATCATAACTGGAAGCCTGAAGACAACGCCTATTAATGAACTAGAAAAGATCACTTGTTTACAACCAATGCAGGATAGAAGAGATAGCAGAGCCCAGCAACAAGCAGAAAAATTTAGAAGATTGACAGACCACCCTATGTACAACAGATTTAATGGTTTTGGAAAGGGAAGACTGAAGCATAGCAACTTTGTAGAAACTGCAAAACGAAGGATTAGGGCAGATCCTATACTTAACATATCAACAGTCAAGCCCATACACAATGCACACAAGTTCCCAGCTTGGAGACAGCAGCAACTGCCTGAGATGATAGAAAACATTCCTGGTATTGAGAAAAAGAACACTCAGCATGAAACCGAAAGAAGAGAAATAACCCTAAACTACATAAAAGAACATTACCCAAGCAGGAATTGGACCCATGCATATACAGATGGATCAGCCAAAAATTCAATAGAGAATGGAGGAGGAGGAATTCTCCTAAATTTAAAAAATGGAGTGAAAAAAACACATTCAATGGCAACTGGAAAATTTTCAAGTAACTTCAAAGCGGAGGTAGAGGCTTTGAAAACTGCAGCAGAAATGCTCCTGATGGAGGAAAATAAAGAGAAGCATATAGCTATCTTCACAGATGCAAAGTCAGCTGTCTCAATACTGAAGAGCAATAACAGCACAGAACTAACTGACCTAAGAGCAGCACTCCATGGTCTATGCCAGAAATCCAAAAAAGTTGTAATACAGTGGATCCCATCACATTGCAGTATACCTGGAAACGAAGAGGCTGACAGACTGGCAAAAGAGGGCGGACGACTACCACAGCCTGACATAGACATAACCTATAATGAGGCAAAGAGGTTGATAAAAAGCACTTGTAGAACCAAATGGGAATCAGAGCATCCAGGCCATCAGAAGGATGATGCATATTACAAACTCGACCGAAGAGAACAAGTAGCAATCTTCAGACTCCGCACAGGACATAACAGGCTGAAATACCACTTGTTCAATAAACTAAAGATAGGAGATACCGATGAATGTAATTGTAGAACTGGAAAAATGACAGCAAAACATTTGCTGCAGGATTGCCCAACGTATGCAGAACAGAGAAAGATATTTTGGCCCACACCTGCTTCATTTGAGGACAAGCTCTATGGAGATATCAACAAGCTCAAGTTGACCGCAGCTTACTTTAACTACATACAGGTTGACATTTAAAGGTGCATGAAGACCCAGAGGCATGAAATGGAATATTGCTTGGATAGCAAATCCATTATGTGGAAAGTCTAAATCGAAAGCTCGCTGTGTGGGCTTCATAAAAGGTGGAAAAGTGTCCTAGTGGCACGAAATGGAATATTGCTTGGATAGCAAATCCATTACGTGGAAAGTCCGAATCAAAAGCCCATTGTGTGGGCTTCATAAAAGGTGGAAAAGTGTCCTAGTGGCATGAAATGGAATATTGCTTGGATAGCAAATCCATTACGTGGAAAGTCTGAATCAAAAGCCCACTGTGTGGGCTTCATAAAAGGTGGAAAAGTGTCCTAGTGGCACGAAATGGAATATTGCTTGGATAGCAAATCCATTACATGGAAAGTCCGAATCGAAAGCTCACTGTGTGGATGTCATCTGCAGACTGCATACTTCTGGTTTCCGGAAGAACAGCCTATGGTGAACGGAAGGCCCAATATACGGAAGTGAGGCTAAGCAGCCATGTGCAGGACGTGACGATTCCTTGGGTGAGCCCAGTACCAGAGCGCTATGTATCGGCTCTGCAAGTATGGAAGCCTCCTTGGATGGCGGGGAATGCCCATGGTCTGCCCCTGCCTTCCCTTGAGGGCTGACCAGGATCTTTGGCTGTTCTATATGGACCAGCTGGGATGGGGGATAACACCACAACAGTGAGAGTCAAACGTCCTAAGAAACCCCCGGGAAGGTTAACCCGGTCAACAAATGCCCGCAGAAGTCGGATGTGTCGGCCTAACGGCGCAAGAACGCAGCTCTGCTGTAAACAGGCACAACGCAATCACATCCGAAAAAAAAACTCCGGATGAACGAAGAAGAAGAAGAAGAAGTATCCTTTCACTTTGCAGACCACTGACTCTGTTTCCATTAATCATATCTGTTTCCATTAATCATACCAGTTACTTCCTCCAGGAAAAGGCATCTGTCTGTACTACTGGGTACATCTACCAGGTGGCAGATTAGAAGCAGATGAAAGCTGAAAATTGATTACAGAAATGAGATGTTGACATCATTAGATTGCGCTTCAGAACAGGACATAACTGATTACACAACCTCATGTAAACAAAATTCAAAACTGGTGAATCAACTATGTGCACACATGTGGATTGCACATAGACGGCTGATCACATACTCCAATACTCCAAAACTGCACAAAATATGACATATCTAGGCAAACATTCTGGCATAAAGTGGAGAATAAACTCCGGACCACTGAGTTAACTAAAAAAAGGCAGCGAAGTTCATACAAGAGACAAACTAACAGATATAGACAAAATTCAAGCAAATGAAAGAAGATGATGATGTTGACATGTTAAAGATTTTTTAGGACATTCCGAATAGAGATGAACTTGAAAGCTGAATAACATTGGTAAACTTCATGGGAAAAGAACAAAATGAAGACAAAGAGATAAATACATGAATGACTAGACAAAATGGCATAATCGAGACAAACACACATATCTTATCCGAGACTAATGATTGTGTGATATATCAAACCATAAACACCCATAGTTGTTTGTATGGCACATGATGATGATGGATTGCTTCCTTCTATTGTCTGTGATCTGTCCATTGACTCTTGACCTTTTTCAGAACATCTACATTACACATTTTGGCTAATTATGGTACATTTAACATTCTTCTGTGAATCAACATTTCTTTGCTTCAGTCTTCTTATTTTGCTAATTGTCCATGATTCACAGTAGTATGTTAAAATTTATTCTTAACAATATCTAGCAAGTCTTATTTTAGCTTTACTACATATGATGCCCTTCATATTATAAAACAGTTTTTGCCAGGCCTATTCTGTTTCTTATGAATTTTGCTTCACGCTAAATCCTTCATAACATATCAATGCATCTATGTTTAAGGATTGAACCTGTCTCAAATCAGCAGCCTTGACATCAGTTATGATTTTCAGCATGATCCATTTTATAAATTTTATCATTACTTCTATATTCTTATTTAAACTAAAGCTGTTCTTTCTTTTTCAGTAGCGTTAATAATGTCATCATTATCTGTAATTTTTTTTATAGGCCACATATGTATATCTCACAAAGTTAACATACAAATTGTAGATAACTTTCAGGTCAGTAGTAATTAAACTCATTGTGTCCCACGTAGTTAAACATACACAGTTAATTCAAGCTTCTGATAGAAAATAATGTAGTGTAATGCGTAACAGTTACTGCATCTAGAAGACGTAGGCAACATTATTTTGTTATATACTGTTCAAAAATAGAAACGCTATATTTTTTGGGGGGTTACTTTTATAAAAGATATTCGCTGATTGGGCATCAGTCAGCCTATCGACTGTGTCCATCTAGTCATTAAATTCTTGTGGTTACCTGAATTTTACTCACCTCATGATTCGTGAGGTCATAAAAGAGGTCAAGGTCAAAATAACATTTTTGACAATAACTCGTGACAGGTTCATGGTAGTCCCGTGAATTTTTCTGAACACAAAACTCTCTGCCCATATTGAATGCCTATAAAAGATTGTTGCTCCTCGAATAAATTAGTTGAAAATTCAATGCGCAAGTATGGCTCATCTCACTACAGAACGACTCATCATCATTGGACGTTTACAGGCTGGACAGTCACAAAGTGTAGTAGCCAGAGAATTTAATGTGGCTAGAAGCACCATTTCCGGTCTTCCTGGCGAAGGGTTTAACGACTTTCTCCGTAATCCTGTATATCCACGTGAGGAACACAGCTGCGTGAGATTCGGCAGCAGATCGCGTCGCGTTGGTTACTTACGGGGTATGTGAGCTGGTCGCTCAGAAAGCAGTGGCAAACTACTGAGCGTAATCTTGCCAAGAACATCAACAACAGCTAAAAAATGCTGGTGTTGACTGCAACGTCCTTTAAGGGATATGCAACTAAAAACAAAAGAATTAAAAAAAAGAAGCACCATTAGTCACCTTTGGAGGTGATTTAAAGAAACTGGCTCACTGGCAAACTGGCCGCCCAGACCCAGAATCACAACTGCTGCAGAAGACCGCTTCATACGGCTGCGCCACCTTAAGAATTGATTTGCATCTGTGTTCTCCATAGTCCAGTCAATGCTAGGAGCTCGTTGAATTTCAGATCAAATGTTCAGGAACCAGCTGCATGATGCTGGTCTTTGGGCTAGAAGACCCTACATAGGTCCTGTTCTTACGGACCAGCATCGCCAGAACTGACTGCAGTGGGCGAATGAGCATAATCAATTAAATGTTGGTACAAGTTTGCAATTGAAACTGCAATAATGTTGCGTTTCTTTTTTTTTAACAGTATAGTGTGATTCACATTAATATAATAACTGTAACGATCCAACAGTATGTATAATTCTTCGGCTCAATGAAATCTAACAACTAAGAGCAACTGGAGCCTCAACTGTTAAGTGAAGGACGAAGCAGACTCCTGGCTTTCAATTATAAATATCGCTGTTTAATTGTCATAGCTTACACAGCAGTCTGTTTCAACAAATACTATAATTCCTAACTTAAATGTCTTGTGGCACCAGGCTGGCATTAAGTATGTTTGACATGAATATGTATTACTAGAACACAAACATTGTTTTCCAAATATCAGCCATTTGTTCTATTCGTCCGCAGACGTTCCTCTGTCCATCCACCATGTGTTCGTCTCACTGCTCTATAAATTATGTATAATTTCTCTGCCCGCAAGTTCTTCAGTCTGTGGCGATATTCTGTAACATTTTGGCAATCTATTCTTTCGTCTGTTATTCTTCCAGCCATTGATCGTATGCCAATCCAATCCTTAGCCACGCCAATTTCTCCAGCATCCAAATTTCTCCAAGAAGGAAATGGATTGACGACATCAGAGACATTGTACAACCACACGGAATGACACTATCCAGTGCCGCCCACCGGGCGCTGGAATGCAAATTATTCCTCCCCAACAACGCTTGACGGCAGAAGTGGAAGATGATGATGATGATGATGATGATGATAGTATGTTTCAGCATTAGAGTTGCCTGCAGCAGAATGTTAACAATAGTAGTTTTTTTTATTTTTACATTAGCTGGGTATATCCTATTAAAAAAGGTAACGGTAGTCCCAAAGAAAATACCACCATTAGAGTGTGAAGTATTAGACCATTACATATTCTAGGCCATGGCATATGAGGTTGGGTAACAGTTCTATTCCTCACTACCTTCCCTTCCCAGGCAATTCCTAAATCATTCTGAAAATTGTTCGGTGTTCATGTTTGTGAGGTAGCATCAAGTGGCTACGGTCATTGACCAGCATGGTCACTGCTAAGAGGGAAAGCAATGGCAAACTACCTTCTTTACAGATGCCAAGAAAATTATGTTTTGCGGTCTCATCAAAATGATCGTAAACTGATTAGAGACATTAGGCGTAGACAGTCAAAATGTTTTGGGCATGTTATGAGAAGAAATGACTTGGAGAACTTGGTAACAACTGACAAGATCGAAGGGAAGAGACCAAGGGGAAGACCAAGAAGTAAATACCTGGATGGCTTGGCCATGTGGCATGGTCGAGACAGGAACACGGAGCTGATCCATACTCTGGTGATCGAGTGAGATGGCAAAACATGATGACCGCCCACGCTTATCGGCATGGCACATGATGGATTAATGGAGCATCCATCCCAGAGACATATTGGTAGGAAAAAATAATTCTGCCTCTGCTGGGAATTCAACCCAAACCAGTCTCAGCAAGTAAGAGCGCAAACCACTATGTCTCTACAATTCAATATCCTATTAATGAATATAATGCAGTTTGTAACAGTTTTAAAATGTATGGCTCAGGGTTTTAATTCTGACAATATGTTTGTTCTTTTAAGGATCATTGCCATGTGCGGTGATTACTACATTGGTGGACGTCAGTTTGAATCTTTATCCGATTTGATAGGCTACTATACATCCTGTTCATGCCTCTTCAAGAATGAGCAGCTGAAGTATCCGGTTCCTCCAGCAGTGGTAAGCTGTAGTCATTGTAAAAGTGAGGAGAAATTGATCCTAGGACAGATATTGCTGTAGGGGTGTTACACCTTCACATTTCCTAGGTCACAGTAGCATGATGTAGGCTGATCAGTTGCCTTTTCCACTGCTTTTCCTAATTGAGAGATTTACTTGTAATCATTGGGGAGCTGCTAGCTGAGTGGCTAAGAATGTGGGGCTCTCCTTCGGGAGACCTGGGTTTGAATCCTCTGTATGGTGTGGATTTTTTTCTTTCTGGGACAAAAATAAAACCCTAACCTGTACAGTTTGCTGCGACTGCACTTGCCAGGCAGCCTTAATTCCTCAGGCTCAATTAATTGCACTTGCCAGGCAGCCTCAATTCCTCAGGCCCTTAATTCCCCTGCCCTACACCTCAAGGTACTATAGGTAGTAGATGACGGACAGTTGACTTGTAATCATTTTACAAGCTTGAAAGCCCGAGAGCAACTACTTTTAGAAAACAAATTCAGCCACAACAGGGTAGGGACACCTAGACTATTAAAATCATATTGATATACTTGTGCTCTAACCACGACATTACTTTGACTACCAGTTTGATTAGAAGACAGCATGGCCAAGAGGTTTATCATGCTCACGCTTAAACTTCCTGTGTGCTGTTAGCGAGGTAGCGGGTTTGTTGGACAATGTTGACTTCTGCTTCGGAAAGCAATGGCAAGCTACTGAACATAAAATTGCCTAACAAAACAACCTGGAGTTGATCACAGAATTATACAAAGGGCATGCAACAATTACCATTATGATTGTTAGTTGCATATCCTTTACAGGACTTCACAGTCAACCCCAGCATGTTTTGGATATTTGTGATCTTCTGGCAAGTTTACGTTCAGTAGTTTTCTATTGCTTTCTGAATGACCGGCACCCATACCATTTTATAAAAAAACTCAGTGCAAGGTGGTCTGCTGCCAAATCTCCCCCAGTTGTGTTTCGAACACGGTATGAGGTACTATTGTACTTTTAAAATGTTTGGACTTTCAAATATGTTTTGATTTATTTGTACACTGTATTCATCTCAAGAAAGGTTTTAGTTTGTGTCACATTTATCATCAGTCTGTCATCTGATACGTCTGTTAATGAGCTGTGACAACTTGTCAATAAGTTGAACTATATAGATGTTAGTGTAAGAACAAATTAAACAGGAAAGATAGGAGGGACGTCAACAGAATATGGCAATATATGCCAGTTTCTTTGTGATGTATAGTATGTAGAGGTTATATTCATTTAGTGATCTCAGGGAGAAAGCTAATAGAATCTTATCAAATGGATTGTTATCAACTCTTGGAGGACATCTTATTTTTAAGTTATTTAGATCACTGATGGAATACAAGTTCCTCTTCCAGACCACGATGAGCACTAGCACCATCTTATTTATGGATCATGTGCAGAACCAGAATCGCATACTTATTTGTGGAAAAATGTGGTCAACACCTTTAGCTGCATGTAAAATTGCTGCCAGCATTGAGCCGATAGACATCAAACAAAAGAGAGCACTGGCTAAAGCTGAAGAAAGACCATCCAAAAAGAATGATTGAAACCTGGAAACAAAAACAGACTGAAAAAGCAATGTCTCTTGGATTTGGCTAAAAACAACATGGACAAACACTTTCTTACAAAGGAGTCAAAATTTACTAGATGACCCGCTGGGTGAACTTTCACTTTCCAAATATCAAAACAAAACTACTTGACAAAGCAGTGAACAAGTGCTGATTCCCCAAGTACTAAAGACATGTGCCATGGACACCATAAACAGCTACCTACTGTCGTCATTTCAGGCTCACTAAGATTGTTCAGTTTTAAGACCATCTTACAGCATTTACATTAAGTACCCAGGTGGGTCCTTGAGTTCTGTGATTCCTGTGGGGAAAATGGCTCCAACTATGAAACAGACTGTTGCAATTAGAACTGCCATTGAATAGCTACACCTGCCATTTGACCCTGTGGAACAAAAGCACTTACTTAGTGATTTTCAGTGACATCTTGGCTATCCTGGAGAAGCTGAAAAACATTCTGTATGAAATCAAAGACATACATACCTCTAATAGAAAAAGCAATCCACAACCTTATAGCATCCAGCTTGATCAGATCAGAATAAAGTGGATTCCTGGTGACATCCACATCATGAGGAGGCCTAAAGACTTGCTAAAGTAGGAACAATCAAACAGCAAACGGATTGACCTTGCATTTCAGAATAGTCCAACAGATTCTCACAAGCAACATAAGAGAGCACTGGCTGAACAGGTGAACTAAGGGAGCAACTGGCCAAACTCCTTTTAATTAAATTTCCCTGCAAAAAGCCTGTGACATTAATCGCTATGGCAGGAAAGAAAACCCCTTTTTCAATTCCAACAGAACATTCTAGAATCAATAGCTGTTGAAGCCTATCAATCCCTGACATGCACCTTTGTGCAGACATTGCACCCACCCTTGTAAACTTTACTACCTTATCTTTACTTGCCTTACACTTTCACAATTTAGGGGCAAGTTACTACAGCCATCTCCAACAGCTTCTCTCTCTATGGGACCATGGAATAGCTGCAGATAACTTGCACCTACAAAAGAATGGCATTAGATTAATTTGTTTTCCACAAGTAGACAACTCGGAAGCTTTGGGATCAACTTTCTCTGATTGTTATATTTTATATTAATATAAAAATGTTTAAGTGTATCTGAGCTAAGTATGTAAGCAACACATACTTGTTATTAGCATGTTTTGATAGTAGCATACGTCATGACATATATAAAATAATAAACAAATAAAAAGCCTACTGTCAGAGCCTAGCAGCGACATCGTTACGGCACCCGGCGGACAAGAGTTGTCGGCTGGCAAGTTTCTTACCTGACACGCGACCAGCGCTGACGACAGACGACGCAAAGCCACGTGACCCCACCTGAGGCAGTGGGCAGTGTGTGTGTTAATCTCAGACCTATCTGTGACTGGACATCTGAACGGACGTGTGTGTCGAGAGCAAGGCGTTGTGTGAATCTCCGTGGTTGTGAGCTGAACGACTGATATTGTGAGCGTCAGACCTATGAGCTGTATTGTGGTAGTGAGTTGTTATATGTTGTACATTGCTGTAACTATTGTTATGTATTTATTGTGGTAATAAATCCATAGAACTTGTGTTGCTGTGTCTTACGTCGAATAACGTTTGTACTTGTACTGTCTCACATGTGTTAGCCAACGAGCCTAATATAAGATCCTGACATGTGTGGACGTGGGTTGCTCGTCATTATTTAAGAACCTAATATATTTAGACGTGTGTTGTTCGTCTTTGTGATTTAAAACTATAATTCTTGTACTTGTAAAATTTGTCAAGGTTATAGTGATGTACATGTGATCGGAAAAGTCTCAGTGTGATCCATTACTACATTGTCTAAATATGTTTAAGATCATTAGTAAATGTACAGTACATATTGTTTGATCCTGTAAACGTGTTAAAACATTTGTAATTCGTAAAACTTGTCACCGTTTGACCTTGTCAACCTTGTGATTTTGCCACCATTTTGACCTTGTCGCCATCTTGTAAACTTGATGTCTTTGTCCTTACTGAATGTCATCTTGATGTAAGTGATGTGTCATCAATGTTATTGAGTGTTCAAATACAGATAGATTGTTTTTGTGTATTGAGTTTGTGGAACGCAAAGAGTTTTGGAAAGAGTGTAACTTCTGTTGAAAGAAACACTGTTGACGACAAATTTACGACATACAATTATACTCAACGCCACTCAAACCTAATCAACACTTAGTGACTTACAGGCACACACCAACAAACACACGCTAACTTATTTCTCTCCAAAAACAAAGCAGGTTTTTGCGTACCATCCATAACCCTGCCGTAGAGGTCATTAGTGATTCTGAAGTACGACCTTACAGTTTTTCTAGCCCGATTGCCCAACCATTCGTCATCATATCCAAGGGCACTTGAGTATATTTTTTCTTTACTTTAACTTTACGTATGCATTAGTGGGCACGCATCGTATAGTCAAATCAAGTGTAAGTTGTTTTTCTACTAACCAATTATAATATATTTTGTGTGGTTGATTGTCATCGACATATTTTCTCCATCATGTCGTCATTGTTTGATTTCATCGATATGGGTTTGAAATTAAAGTTACAAGGTGATGAATTGACAAAATGGAGTGAGAACAAATACGCTGAATATCTCCTGGTACAAGAGAAAAACAATGAACGCGATGAGAAGAGCAGCTGAAAGAGCTCTAAAACAAGCAGAAATGGCTGCAAAACAAGCTGAGGCAGAAACAGCCTTGAAACAGGCAGAGATTGAAAAAGCTGCCAAGCAAATAGAGGCTGAAACAGCATTAAGCAAGCTGAGATAGACGGTGAACTTAAGAAAGCAGAAATAGCAGCTCAGAGCAAAAGGGAAGAACTTGAACTACAGTTGAAAATGAAACAACTGGACACTGAGACTGCAATAAATAAAGAGTCAAAGAAATCTGAAAGACTGGAAAAAGAAAACCAGTATAAAAAGTACCAAGGTATCGTTCGTAATTATACCTCGGGTGACTGCATAGCAGCCTTTACCCAAAATTTTGAGACTTTAATGGAACATTACCAAGTTCCACTTTCGGAATGGAATATTTTATATATGAGAAGTCTTTCTGGGGAACCTTTGAAAGTCATTGAAACCATCCCCAAAGACCTCAGAAAAGAGTACCATTACATTAAATCAAAAATAATGGCACATTTCATGCTAGATGAAGCAGGGTACAGAGAACAATTTAGTAAACTGAGTCCAAAGTCAACTCAAACGTTCTCTGACTACCTCTGTTTAGTCCGAGACATTTTCAGCAAATGGACTTCATCAGCCAAAATTAACAAAAATTATGATAAATTAGAAGATCTCATTATTCGAGATAAGGTTATTTCTTCGATCCCAACATCTTTTTCTAAGTTCTTGCAAGAGAATGAATGCACATGTGTGGAAGAAATGGAAAGACGTGGGTCGGCCTATTATACGGCAAATAAACAGTGTTTTGCCACTGAAGCTACTGACAGTAACTGGGTAGCAGCTGCCAACTATGAGAAAAACTATAGTAGGCAAAAACCAAACAGGCCTACCTCTGAAAAGTTTAGACATTGTGTTCATTGTAAAATGTCTCATTATTTGAACGATATGTGCGATAAAAACCCAGGGTACCAAACATACTTGCAAAATATGGTAAACAGACAAGACAGAGAACGTAAATCGTTCAAAAGCTTACGTAAATGTTTTCTCTGCAAGGCATACGGTCACCATCGCATGGATTGTAAAGGCAGGCATATGACCAACAAAGCCAATGCCGCCTTGTTCGATAGTTCAGCGTCAGAAGACGAAAATACAGAAAAACATCCTGTACATGCAGCACAGGCTTGTGACGTATTTAGTTCCAACACATGCACTGTCTGTAATACCTTCTTTGAAAATGGTATCTTAACATGCGGGCACGCCATCCCTATTGCTAATGAGGAAGGTAACTTAGTAATAGACTCAAAAGGCAAGTTAGACATCTATCACGGGTACGTTAATGGCAAGTCTGCTACAGTACTTCGCGACACCGGGAGTACACTTATTGGCCTGAAAACAACATTCATAACACCTACAGACTACACAGGTAGACACATCACATGTAGAACATTTTCAGGCAATATTGAAAAATATCCATTAGCTTGGGCATACATCGAAACACCATTCCTCACCGGAAAAGTAAAAGTCGCAGCACTTACAAACCCAGTGTGCGATATAATCATCGGAAATTTACCGGAGGTGAATGACAAACATCATAACCATGACATAACATCACTATGTATTAATGATAACACATCACCATCAAATGTCATTGAAAATGTCATATCACCAGTTGAATGTATGTTAGCTAACTGCAGCACTAAGTTCTCATCACATCATTGACGATATCATTCCATCATCATCTGATGTCATTGAGTGTGTGAACGCAGTAACAAGAGCTACTGCTAGAGTGCAAGATGATAGTAACCAAACTGAGGCTATTCAAATGCTTAGCCCAGAAGTACCACCTAGTGACTCGATGAAGGAAACATTCATAACAGCTCAAAAAGCTGATCCTTCACTGTCAAAGTATTTTGACCTGATCGGCAAAAAGCCAAGAGTAACGAAAAATGCTAAATGGCATTTTGCTTTATACAATGATATACTCACCAGGTACTACACCAAAGGTGACGTTACAACAAAGCAAACTGTGTTACCAACCACTTATCGCAAGCAAGCTTTACATCTTGCTCACGATATACCTTTTGCAGGTCATATGGCATATGTTAAAACCAGGTCAAGACTATTGACACAGTTTCATTGGCCAAAATTCTGTAATGACATAAAAACATATTGCAGAAGTTGTGATACATGCCAGAAACTGGTAAAGAAAGGTAAACACCCACAGGCAAAGTTACAAGTCACTGACTTAGCCAGTCGACCTTTTGAAAAATTATCAGTTGACATTGTGGGCCCTCTTAGTCATACAACTACTAGAGGGAATAAATATATACTAACAATTATTGATCAATGTAGTCGCTGGCCAGAAGCGATTCCGTTAAAGAACATTACTGCCAACGATATCATGGAAGTGTTCTTCCATATTTTCTCCAGAATTGGGTTTCCAGATACGATCCAGTCTGATAGAGGCACTCAATTTATCGCCGCATCCACTCAAGCTTTCACTAAAATGTTAGGAGTGAAGCAAGTCTTCAATAGCCCCTATCATCCTCACTCGAGCGGGATAATAGAAAAGCTTAATGGGGATCTGAAGCACATGCTAGCCAAAGTAACTCAAGATCACCCCAATAACTGGGATCTATACTTACCAGCTGTCCTTTTTGCTTATCGCGAGGTACCACATTCTAGTACCGGTTTCTCTCCTTTTGAACTCATCTATGGTGCCAAACCACGCGGCCCATTAACAATTTATCACCAAATGTTAACTGAGTCCACTCCAGTATTGAAACCCATATCATCATTTGTGTATGTAACATCATTGCGTGAAAGGATAATGAAATCATGTGAAATTGCTAAAAGTGCACTAAAACTATCTGGTGCTACTTACAGACAATACGCAGACAAAGGTAACAGGACTATAACATTGACAGCTGGACAGGACGTACTACTACTACTACCTAGTGACAGACAGCTACTGACAGATTCTTGGCAGGGACCCTTTAAAGTGACAAGACAAATCTCTCCTGTTGACTACGAAATCCTGATAAAAGACAAACACAAAATATTTCACATCAATATGCTAAGACCATACTTCAACAGAGACAACGAACAAGACGATACGACAGCTTGCACCGTGATAATAGATCACGAAGATGACGATTCTAGCGACGAGATTCCAACACCTACATTAGACACGACAAACTGCTTGAAGGAGATCAAGATCAATCCAAACCTAAGTCAAGCAGAGACAAACAGTTGCAAACAGTTGATACAAGAGTACAACACCATCTTTTCAGACAACCCAGGACAAACAGAGTTAGTACAGCATCACATCACACTCACATCAAACACACCCATAAGATGCAGACCATACACCATACCATTACATTACAAGGAACAACTACATCAGGAAATCATTAACTTAGAAAAAAACAACATCATCAGACGATCCCTATCAGACTTCTCTTCACCCATGGTCATTGTACGGAAAAAGGACAACACAATACGACTTTGCATAGATTACAGAAAACTGAACAAAATAACTGTTTTAGATCTTGAACCAATGGCAAATACAGGACGATCTTCTGACAGAACTGACTGACGCTAAGTTCTTCACGACCCTTGACATGGCTAAAGGTTACTGGCAGATTGCTGTACATGAAGACAGCAGACATCTAACAGCTTTCGCCACGCCTTGGGGACTGTACGAATGGTGCAAACTTCCATTTGGGCTAGTCAATGCCCCAGCCACATTTGTACGCATGACACGACTCCTCCTATCTGACATTCCCTAATATAGTTTCCTATATTGACGACATCTGTGTCCATACAGAGACAATGACGGAACATATAAAGATACTGGAACAGACACTAGAACGTATCAGACAGCACGGACTGACAGTGAAGCCTTCAAAGGTGAGCATGGCTTACCAAGAGATATCATTTTTGGGGTACAGAATATCCAATGGCTTTGTCATGACAGACAACAAAATTGTCTCGAAAATTCTAAAACTGTCACTTCCAACAAATAAGAAACAAGTCCGCAGTTTGCTGGGACTTATTAATTATTACAGAAACTTTATTCCTGATTTTTCAGAGCTAACTGAGGTTTTTTCTAATTTACTAACCAAGAATAAACCCGAAAAAGTTGTAAACGATGAATGCCTACGAAATGCATTTGATAAAGTTTTGGCACATTTTTCTGATAAGAATACACCTAATCTCATCCTTAAATTGCCCAACATTCGTTTACCTTTCAGATTGAGAACAGATGCTAGCTCCATTGCGATCGGTGCAGTCCTTTTGCAGGAATACAACGACATCTTGCATCCCGTCTGTTTTCTATCAAGAAAACTAAGACCCCGAGAGCGGGCCTGGTCCATTCCGCAATTGGAGGCATTGGCCTTAGTAGAAAGTGTAACAAAGCTGTCCAAATATCTTCTAGGACGTCACTTTATCATCGAAACTGACAACAGTCCATTAAGGTATATCAATTCCACAGTACCATCAAATAACATGATTGCTCGCTGGTCCTTAAAGCTTCAGAATTTCAGTTTTGAAGTTCGCCATATTCCCGGCAGAATGAATACAATCGCCGACCTTTTGTCCCGTTGTCCGACAGACCCAGTAAGCAATGTCTGAGTGCACTGTGTAATATTACACTCAGCCCAACACAGCCACCAATGTGTGAATTTTTCCATTCACCTACTGTGTAAGGTCAATAATCAAAATTGTGATACGGTTTGCATACCGACATGTATAATATACTTATTTTAATCAAGTCATGTAATGAGTGTAGTATAATTGTGTAGTGTGTGTTAGAATGAGAACGATATTAAGTGTATATAGACACCAACAACAGTGTCACAAACGCTTAACCAATTATCAGAAGCGAACTTTACTATTGTGACATTTGTGGGTGATTTTTGTTCACCGTGATATTTTAACATGTGCAAATGTAGACCGAACATTGACTCCTACATCACCTCTACAGCAAATGTGATCCAAATTGTTCGACGTGTGAACACATCGGAAATAAGAACATTCCACCATAATCCGTTGTCTTACTATAACATCAGACACGAACTGTGGGAACATTTTACTATCTGTTCCGAAATAAAACCGGATCATTTGTATTCAGAAAATGTAACAACAACCAAAATTTTTGTTTCATTTGTATTTCCAATATAATGTAAAAAGTATAGCAAAATTAGCAGACTATGTACAAATTTCCAAAAATTTATGACACTTGTAAAATCTTTTTCAATCTATAAAATATAATATACAAATTGTGTACATATTTATTTTGATTAGTGTAATCTTAGAATCATATCTTGATTAATCTATTCATATTACCGACTTTTTCTCGTTAATATGAAGAAACGTCAAGCAATGACGCTAAGAAATTAAATTATTATTGTAATGTATGAAATTTCTTAAATGTCAAAATTACTTCCCTTGCATTTGTGAATTACATCAAGGGCCATAATTTAAAATATATTCATTAATGTATATTGTATAAATAGACATTTTGTTGCTCAAATGATTGGCACAGCAGGTAGGCGTCCACCAAGCATGTCATAGAGCTGCCAACATTGCAAACCAACATAAGAGCTCCTGACCAAATGAGGGCAGAGTTTAAGTGTTTAATACGACTAACACAAAGCCGTATTTCAGTCTGGCCTAGATGGTTGTTGCAAAACAAGCATATTATTACGTTTTTTTCAAAATGGCTGCGAGGTAGATGCGTGAAGCTGGAACTACTGATCTGACTGGGTATTATTGCAATGAAGGTAACCAGGCATCAGGGGGATGAAACCTGAATTGTGTTAAAAATTGTACTTCATTTGTCATTTCAATGCAACTTACATTTTTTTTGTATATATTTCTATGCCTTATATGTATTTTCATGCATAACACTGGGAAATAGTAGTCTCTGACATGAAATTAACACTACCCCAGTATATACATACATCATGAATGAAAGATGGCATCTTTCATTGAAGTACCCGGGGAGAATGTCAGAGCCTAGCAGCAACATCGTTACGGCACCCGGCGGACAAGAGTTGTCGGCTGGCAAGTTTCTTACCTGACACGCGACCAGCGCTGACGACAGACGACGCAAAGCCACGTGACCCCACCTGAGGCAGTGGGCAGTGTGTGTGATTAATCTCAGACCTACGCTGCGACTGGACATCTGAACGGACGTGTGTGTCGAGAGCAAGGCGTTGTGTGAATCTCCGTGGTTGTGAGCTGAACGACTGATATTGTGAGCGTCAGACCTATGAGCTGTATTGTGGTAGTGAGTTGTTATATGTTGTACATTGCTGTAACTATTGTTATGTATTTATTGTGGTAATAAATCCATAGAACTTGTGTTGCTGTGTCTTACGTCGAATAACGTTTGTACTTGTACTGTCTCACATGTGTTAGCCAACGAGCCTAATATAAGATCCTGACACCTACAATGTGAATATTTTTATAGATATGAAACTTAATGTTTGCTTTTCATTTCCTATCTACTCTACAGCCAGTAGATGACAGACGAAGGGTTTTGGCAATGTTCTCCTATAGAAAAATGCCAGAAACTGATGAACTCAAGTAAGACTTTTAATATTTCATCATTGGCTTGTTTGTTTGAACATGTTTTTTTAATTGTTTCTAATAAACAAGTTGAATTAGCATTATGGTTAGTGTGATTGCTTAGTAACACCATGGTCTGGAGTTCAATCCTCAGTAGTGGTGGAATTCAACTGCTTCTGATTAGTGTTGCACAAGGATTGACTCAGCCTAAACAAATGTATAATGTGTAGAAATTTTTAGGGAGGAAGGGCAGTGGTCATCCCACCTCATGTGATGTCACATATGTAAAGGCCCAGCAGTTCAAATCCCAATGACTATCTGCTGTGGGATAGCATGTGCCCCATAAGAAAGAAACTTTCTTACATGCTGGATCAATGTCTGCTCAGGTCAGTCTCCACGGGGCCTGACTTTATGGTAGCTCATTTGATACCAGGTTGCAGAACTGATTCAGAACACCATGTCATTGACTAGTTTCAGGTTTTCCTCTGAGCTAGGGAAGGAAGGCACTAAGTAAAGGGACTGGTCATCTCACCTTACTATGTAGAGTTCATCTGCTAGTGATGTAGTGTTATAAAAGTAAACAAGAAAAGGACCCTCCCTTCTCGCATCTTGGTCCCCATTGCTCCATAACAACTCTGTTGGTGATATTCCTCCATGCTGCAATCCTAATCCATCCAGAATCGTGTATGTCTGTCAGCCCTGCCTTTTCTCCCAAAGTTCTTTCCAGTCATCAGTGTTTTCCAGTACCTCTCTTCTCATTATATGACTATTTATCTCTTTTAATTTTACAAGGGGGCTTCAAATGAAAACCTTAAAAGTGTGATAGAAATTACAATAACCGTGCCATTGTCTTGAAACCTGCCCATATTGTTGTTAATGATGTCAAGAGTGTTAAGCACATGACATCACGGTGCAGATGAACACACTGTCATAAGGACAGTTTAAAGATGGCCAACCCACTTTTGACATGTACCAAAGAACAGCAGCGTTCTGTTATCCTTTTTTTTTTGTTGATTAATGAAGGAGTGAAATCTATAGAAATTCATTGGCGAATGAAGGTCCAGTATGGCGTAGTCTTTGTTGGTCAGATTAAACAAATGTTATGTGGAAAAGGTGGGGGGGGGGGGGGGGGGGGGGGGGAATGGCATGGTTGGGTGGTTAGGATTTATTTGTGGAAGTAGTGTATTTAATTCTGCAATGCTGTAGTTTGTGCTTATATTTGATATAACTGTTTCCTTATTTTTCATACACTTGTATTGAGTCTGTAGTTTGTTTTTAAACAATTGGATGGCTGAAAGGGGGACCTGGCTGAGTGGTTACAGTATCTGCCTAAGGCTCTGAGGGTACTAGGTTTGATCCCAGCAAAGGGCTTGGAATTTTTGCAAGAATCGGTGGTGTCTGATGATATCACATGTCTCCCTGGTCTCTTGGGTAGTGAGATCAGATGTCTAGCCTTCTTGGATAAGGGCAAAGAGATCCTGTGTGCAGGTTGTGCACATTAAAACTCCCTTGGAAGTTGGTAATCTCAAACAGTAGGCTGTATGACCACTGCCATGACAAAAATGTTGGGAAAGAAAACTTACCCATGGGTAGATGGAGCCCGTTATCTTGGATAGAATCTGTCCAGAGGAAGCAAAATTTACACAAATGCATATCAGAGAACATATTTCAACACGGAAGAACAGAGCAATGTACAATGCAGAATAGCCACTGATTCCTTGATGACAAATACCCACAGGACCTCTGGATCTAAGATGGATCAGCACAAAATGCCGTTCAAAATGGAGGAGGGGGAGTATATAGAATACCCAAATGCTAGGGACACGTCCAGAATACCAACAGGAAAGTACTGCCATGACTATGATGCAGAAATCCAGCCAATCAAGATAGCAACAGAGAAATTACTAAATACTAGCTATGGTACACAACCTATGGTGCTATTGACAGATGCAAAATCAGTACTTGAGGCACTCCTGTCTGGGAAATTGCCAATACTACGGCATATGGTCGCCATACAGTGGATTCCATCTCACTGCGGAGTATCCAGAAACGAGAGAGCTGATCGATTAGCTAGAGCAGGAGCAATTCAACAACCTGATGTACCTGTTGCATACCACCAAAAGAATAGTTACATAAACAAACACATACAGTATTGTTTGGCACTCACAGAAGGAGAAGAAGGAAGTAGAGACTAGAGGACGCATTAGACAACATAAAATTTGAAAGCTATAGTTACCGACCGGGATTCGAACCTGTCACCTCCAAATGACGACAGCGCCTCGCTGCAGGAACAAGTGTACTTCGACGCATGACCAACTAGACACTCCAAAAAAAAGTGTCTTCATTAGTCATGTCTATCATACACATGAACCTACAACTATGGAATACGGACAGAATTCGTATCAAACCATTGAGATAGCACCATAGGTCTCATAATGTATATTAAACCAGCATAGGTCAAATAACAAACACACAAACACATCGGACCATAATGCTGTGTCGAGTATATTAACAAACATTTAAAGAAGAGAAATGATCGGTCGGTTCTAATGCTGTACACATATTACACAGGAAATCAATGGGGGAACCCGTTGAGGCCCCAAACAATTACGTAACCAAAAGAATAGAATGATCAAATCAGTAAAAAAAGCAGCCAAAACCTGCTCAAAACGACTACCACCTTTTGGATAGACCAGAACAAATCATTATTCTGTGCCTCAGAACAGGACACAATAGATTATGCAACCACATGTATACACAATCCCAATTTGCTGAATCAGCCATGTGCACATGTGGATTGGCACTGCGTACAGCATATCACATACTCCAAGACTGCCCAAAATACGACATATCTAGGTATACCTTCTGGCCTAGAGAGACGACAGTGAAAGATAAACTCTATGGATCACTGAGTGAACTAAACAAGACAGTTAAATTCATACAAGAGACAGCAATGCATTTTTAGAATTTCAAGCGAACGAAAGAACAACAAAAAGGACACACTGACCCTAGTAGTGTATAACTAGTAGTAATGCAATTCCTCAAAAGAGGAATGAAGTAGTAGTAGTAGTATGATGGTATAATTCATTTAAGGAAAATTAATATTATATAGGAGCCCTAGATAGTTAGCCGGTCTCTCTGGCTGAGGGGTTGCAACACTTTCTCCGTAATCCCGTTTATAACGCAGAGTCTCGTAGCAGGGCGAGAGCTGGGAGCGGTTCGACCCCCGCTGGTGACTTGCGGGATAACTGAGCCGGCCGCTCAGAAAGCAATGGCAAACTACTGAGCGTAATCTTGCCAAGAAATCAACATACAGCTGAAAGATGCTGATGTTGACAGCGATGTCCTGTAAAGGATATGCAAAAAAACATCTAGATAGTTAAGGTACTGAATTCTAATGGCTTGTGGTTTCAGCTTTGACAAGGGTGATACATTTATTGTACACAATGAATTAGAGAATGAGTGGTTATGGGTGACAGCTGAAAGGACAAAGGAGAGTGGACTTGTCCCAGCTCAGTTTGTAGAAGAATTGGTAAGATCATTTCTAATATTTATGTGTGTTCATACTTACTAGTTACAAGCTTTTATGTTGACACATTATTCCTCTTCTGGTAACTGATCTGAGACAGACATCTGTGACCATGGACTCTCCAATCCTCTCTGTCATCTGATATTTTGATGAAGGTGTTGTTTATATTATTATTTGCTTAGCTGGTGTTGCTTGATGTTATTTTTGGTCAGCATGGCCGAATGGATCAACAACATGTGTTCTTAAACATCCGTTGTGCTGATACCAAGGTAAAGGGTTCAACCTCTGCACCGGACAGTTGGACTAAAATGTTGACCTTGACAAGTCCTTGACTTGTGGACGTAAATTACAAGTACCTCTGAAGTCGGAGTGGGCTCGCCTGATGGCGAGGGACACTGGTAATAGGGAAAACTAATCCACACACAAAATTCAGTCCAGCACAACTAGAAGTAGTGTGTATGGTTTGCTTGAGTTCAAAGCGAGGACCCAAAAAAAATTATTATTTGCTGCCCAGCTGTTCTAGATTTCCACATATGTATTTGCCTGTCTCTTTTGCCTAGCATTTTCCCCACATAGAGCTAATTTATCTATTCCACCTTTTCAGGTGATGTGCTCAATAAATTTGTTTTCCTTATGAATTTGATGAGTGATCATGTAACACCTACAGCCCTCAATACTTCAACATTTGTTTTCTCTTTCCATGATATTCTAATTTTTCTCAAAAACCACATCCTCCAATTTCTTCAGAATATTCTATGGACAAGAAAGAGGTGTCAGGTGCCTGTGGGACCAGGTGGAGAAAAAGGTGGAACAACAGACTGAGCACCTGTTTGTGGAGAGAATATGGTGAGGGATCGGGAGGCGCTCTGAACGAATCTCAGAACTTATAGGGAAGATAGAACTGTCAGTCAGGTGGCAGTTGGAACCATTAGCAGTATGACTCTTCGCTGTCTGTTGAATGATGGGACAGAGCGCAAATGGGAATGTCCTGAGTGCAGTGATGTTGTTTTCTTAGCTCAATTCAACTCATTCAGAATGTTATTGCTTATTGTCCAGCTTTCATATCCATACAGAAGAACAGGCCTCACATAACTGTTAGGTAAATAGGTAAACTGATGTTTGTACACATGATATTTTGAGGTGTGTCTGGTTGAGTGGCTAGAATGCCAGTTATCCATTTGTGAGACCCGGGTCCAATTCCTTGTAAAAGTGATGGAGTTTTTCTGTTGGTGGAAAAAGCAAAACCCTAACCTGCACAGTTTGAGGCGACTGGACCAGCCAGACAGTCTTAATTCCTTAGACTTAAGACCCAACCCCCTTTCCCACACCACAGGTTATTATAGTCAGTAATGAGTTTTTCTGATGATTTCATTTTCATGGGATTGCTCATTGTTATAAAAGAATCTTTGAATATGGTGATTATTTTATTTATCTCTGTGCTACATCTTTACCAGATGTTACTGTATAGTCTAGGTACTGAAAGCAATTCATCTACACAGTATAATGTTAAACTGAGTCAAGAACTGATATCACAGTACTTAGGACATTTCCCACACATGCTTCATCCTCATCTGCAACAGCCAGTGAGGAGTATAATGAATTCTATTTAATACTTGTGGTTATTGTATTTAGTATTGGCATGTAATTTTGAATAATATAGAAGTTTTCATGGACCGAAGTGGTTAGTTCTCAATATTATGAGAGACCTGTCGGAAACATTTATTGGTATTTTAAATGGTACAGGCAAAAATATAGTTAATAGATGTTTTCTTAATGTAATAACCTACCCCATAGTTCTTTCTCACTTGTACAGTCTTGTAATGGGGATCCTGTCGAAGCTCTTCCATACTTTCATGGCTACATAACAAAAGAGGAAGCTGTAGATAAACTTATGAAAGGTCAGTAACACATTTTGCGTGTTTTATTTCAACTATCTTGTTTGCACACACCAATTGAATATAAAGAATGACAAGAGATGAACAAGTTCCTTGGTGAAGCCGTGGCTGAGAGGTCACTGTGTCTGATTCAGGCTCAGAAGATACTCGGCTCGATCCTTCCATAGGGCTGGGCATTTATCCAAGAACCATTGGTATCTACTCACATTATTCCCCTGTTCTCTTCAGTTGTGAGATCGGATACCCAGCCTTCTAGGATAAGGGCAAAAAAAACAAAAACAAAAACCTGGAGGTCCAGTATGCAAGTTGTGCATGTTAAAAATCCCACAACAGTTTGAAATTCCAAAGAGTAGGCCATAAGCTGCCACCATTGCAAAAATTGTTAGGGGGAGTAAATCTACCCATGAGCCCGTAACCTTGGATGCAATCTGTTGACAGGAATTAAACCGTACACAGATGCATGCCGAAGTTGGACAAACTGACCTGTGAGGTGTGTAGCTAGGTGTGACACACTCCCCTTGAAAGAGGAACAAAGACTGTAACACTGCTCAAGTAACAATTTTTTATGTAAACCAAGTCAGTAAATTCAAATATTTTAGGCAAATATAACATCAGATGGAAGATGCCTGGCAGAGATTAAGAGCAGAATAAACCAAGCAAATGCTCCGTTTCAGAAACAAAATATCTAACGTAATAAGTCACTTTCATTAAATGTTAGAAAAAGAGTACTGAAATATTATATCAAACTTTTTCTGTTGTATGGTAGTGAATCTTGGATAGTGAATGAATAAATTAGGAAGAGCTTAAGGCATTTGAGGTGTGGTTCTTTAGACAAATGTTGCGATACATTAAAAATTGCACTCTTGTTCCTTTATTTACTAGAAACCCACAATACTTTTGAAAGTGCTGTCATATACCTATTATTCAATGGAATGAGTGGAGTCTCGACAGACCAGATTCAGAAAATTTAGAACTCTTTACTCCAGATGAAACAACTGACCCACAGGGAATAAATGAACTTCTATTTGCAGATGATCAGTGCCTGTTTTACAGCGACGAGGGCAGACTACAAAATCATATTACTAATCTGAGTTCAACCTGCAGCAGATACAATATGAGTATAAACACAGCCAAAACCGAAGTAATGCAAGTTAGCAGATCGCCAGGCCCACTAAGTATACAGATAAATAACACAACTCTGAAACAAGTTAAACAATTCAAATATCTTGGAAGTATGATCACAGAAGATGGCAGATTAGACAGAGAAATTGAAATCAGATGCCAAAAAGCTAGTGCACTTACATATCAACTGTCACCCTTACTGAAACATCCAAACATACCCATGTCTGCAAAACGACAGATAATAAACAGCATATTCACACCAACCCTATGCTACCAATCTCAAACCTGGACTTTATCCAAATTACACCTTCGCAAGATCAACACCTGCGAAATGAGATGCCTGAGGAGAGCTGCCAACTTAACAATCCGAGACCGAGTAAGAAATGTTACTATCAGACAGACTGTGGGATCAACACCTTGTGCCACATTTATTGAAAGACAGAAGATCAAGTGGTTTGGCCATGTCGTTAGAATGCAACATCAGCAACTACCATCACTGGCCTTACATCAAAGATCATCTGCGACGAGACCACGAGGACATCCAAGAAGAAAATGGATTGACGACATCAGAGACATTGTACAACCACACGGAATGACACTATCCAGTGCCGTCCACCGGGTGCTGGAACGCAAATTATTCCTCCCCACGACGCTTGACGGCAGAAGTGGAAGATGATGATGATGATGATGATGATGAGTGGAGTTGGATGAGAGTTCGATGCTTGCTACAGATGGGAAAGATTGGCAACCTATTCCACCATGCACTCAGTCCTACAACATGTGATGGTTCTAACACTCACATACCCACAACATCTTCCTGCTGGACTTATTTCATCATTATCATCAAGTGTCATGCCAGTTGGCGTAGGTGTTCATGATTCTCCACAGATCTCAATCCTTGGCTTTCTGGATCAACTCTGCTGATGATATTTCTCCATGCCACTGTCTCAATTTATCCAGCATAATTTCTCTTGGTCTGCTTCTGCCTCTCTTCCAGTTGATGTTTCCAGTTGTCACGATGTTCTCTAATGCCCCTCTTTTCATCACAAGACCAAAGACAGCCAAGTGCTGGATTCGTGTCTGTTATGATGGATGACACAATTGGGCCACGTGTCTACAGCAATGCCCAATGTTCGACATCTTGGTATTTGTCTAGGTTTAATGTTTATAATGGGCTTGTACAAAACCTTTATCACTCTCAGATCTCAGATGCACACAACAGAAAAGTCAGTCGCGTCCTTAAACAATACAAGCATATTTATTGTTCCGCAGTACTACACGGGTCTGGCATAGACCGCCGGCTCCTACCGTTTCGCGTTCTGCCTATGCCCAGCACACCATCTGCCAATATATAATGTCTTGCTCATCATTGCTACATCTGATCTATCTGACGAGAATACATCTTATCTGTTCAATGATTTACCAGTTAACACATTACTACTCAGCACTACTCACACATACTGTAGTAATCACCAGCTCTGGTCACGGTGTGCATCTGCCGGCCATTCTTGTTGAAGTGTTGTCACACCAGGGCCAGCTGTCTAGCCATCATGTTTGTGTTCATCAAGTGACAGCTTCTATGCGTTGCTCCATCATTGCCGTCGTTCACAATAGACACAATTTTCACTCCACTGCATCTCAGATGTTTCCCATTCCTTTGGATACTTTCGAACACTGAAACACTTTCACAATTCTGTAAATCGATCTTCTCTTCTTCACGTCCCAGCGCCTACTGACCGACCCTTCTTTTCCGGTCTTCGCCTGGGCGCAGTCACGTGCCCCATTAGCTCCGCCCACTAATGTTACCGGCGTTCGCTTGCGTTTTTGAACTGTGTGTCAATAACATCTCTCTAGTTTCTACGATTGACACACTAGCTGTGTTTTGCGTAGTCCATCTCATGGCAGTCTCTTTCTTATTGTTGTTTGTAATGTTCTAGTTTTATTAGCCTGTTTCAGGCAATTGTTGTTAGTTACTTAGGCATTTCAAGGAATTTGCAACATTCATCTCAGGAACCACATCTCTGTTGCTTCCAAGTTCTACATTTTTTTTGATTATACCCACAATTCACTTTGACCAAGCTACTGAGCTGTTTACTTGTAGTTTACCATGTAGTTGTTTGTAAACAATAACTGTTTACTTTAGTAAATGTAGTAACATTGCAGCTAGTGTACTGGCTTGCTAGCACATAGAATCGAGTTCAATTCCTAGTGGAGGAGATTTTTGTAGTTTTGATAGCTCTGGAATTGACCCAGCTTCACAAATTTTGTACTAGAGATTTTATTTTTAAAGAAGCAGCAGCAAGAAAATGAACTGTTAACCTCACATCATAATACTATGACCTAGCATATTTGAAGCCAGGTCGTTTGACACCCTAACACAGTATCTGCTGTATGATTACTGCAATCTTTTAGTTTTAGCTTATGAACTTCATTTAGTTTATTTGTTTTATTTTAGTGCTGTCTTAATAAACCAAATGACTACAGAAATATCTCTCCATTTTGTTTGTTTCAGCTGGAGAAGGCAGTTATTTAGTTCGTCCTAGTGAAAACTCACCCGGTGACTATTCACTTTTTTTTCTGTGTGGGAAAGAGGTGAAAAGATTTCGTATAGAAAAGAAAGGACGTTATTTGCATCTCGGCGGTCGTAATTTTGAAACGTAAGTTTTAATTAGAACATTCATTGTTTGTTTAACTTTCAAGAATGTTTAGTCTCTCAGTGTTTATTAGTAAAGTTTTTGTTTGTAGTGTTTAAACATGTGTTATTCTTGATACATTAAGATAAGTTTATTATGATTAAACCAGAAGACCCCGGGAAGGTTAACCTGGTCAACAAATGCCCGCAGAAGTCGGATGTGTCGGCCTAACGGCGCAAGAACGCAGCTCTGCTGTAAACAGGCACAATGCAATCACATCCGAAAAAAAAACTCCGGATGAACGAAGAAGAAGAAGAAGAAGAAACCAGAAGACAGAATAGTAAAGGTAGAAAAGTAAAGGACCCGTTTATGTCTTGAGGTGCATTGGGTATATGAGCTATCCTCATATTTTATGCCAATCAACATTTGTGCTAGCCCCATATTTTGATATGCCAATTGACATTTGTGCTAGCCCCATATTTTATGCCAATCAACAATTGTGCTACCCCCATATTTTTATATGCTAATCAACATTTGTGCTAGCCACATATTTATATATGCCACTCAACAATTGTGCTAGCCCCATATTTTGATACGCCAATCAGCACTTGTGCTAGCTCCATATTTATATATGCCAATCAACATTTGAGCTAGCCCCAAATTTTTATATGCCGCTCAACAATTGTGCTAGCCCCATATTTTGATATGTCAGTCGGCACTTGCTGGCTGCCTTAAACCTAGAACATTTGCTGTTACCTATTTTAGGCTCGACCTGGGAGCCTAGGTTAGTTTTAAAAATCTTGCCTCAAAGGAGATTTGAATACTTGATCACAGATTTGGCAGGCAAACCTTATCACCACTGCAGCTCTTAGTCAATATAAACAGGAAAAATACATTGTTGCAGTTCTGCTTAGAAATTTAGCTCAGTTTGAAAAAGACTATCAAAAGTTATACTTTGGTTTCTTATCAACAAATAATCACTTGTTCTCCAACAGTTTGGACGACATAATCAAAAGATATACTTCAGAGGAGATTGTAGAGGGATCAAAGCTGGTATCTGCCGTGTGCAGAAATACTCGGGTAAGAACAACTATTTCTTTATACACACCCTTGCTCCATTCCTTTTACACTCTTGTCTTGTACCAACTTATCACTCATTCACTTTTCACTTGCATCATTTCTAAAACTACTGCCAATTCATAATTCTCAAATATGGTTGTCCTTAGCCTTGGTTAAAGATAAAGCACAGTTTCTATACCATCATGGCATACTGGGCATCTCATGCTTGGCACATATTAATAACCAAATGGCATATGAGAAGAGGTGATGTGGTCACTGTCACGCCAGCCACTTTCTCAGAACATTTTCTGGTTTATTCCATGTACAGTGAGAATGATCTGATAGCTAGCCAACCAACCAACCATTTTCTGCCTTGTTCCACATGCAGAAAGGATGATCAGACAGATAACTAGGTAATTAATATTTTCTGGCTTGTTCCACATGCAATGATGAAGCTCTGACAGATAACAAGTTAAAATTAATTAACGTATTCTGGCTTGTCCCACATGCAATGATGAGGATCTGACAGATAACTAGTTAATTAATTAACATTTTCTGGCTTGTTCCACATGCAATGATGAATATCTGACAGATAACAAGTTAATTAACATTTTCTGGCTTGTTCCACATGCAGTGATGAAGATCTGACACGTAACTAGTTAATTAATTAACATTTTCTGGCTTGTTCCACATGCAATGAGGATGATCTAGCAGACAACTAGATAATATTTTCTGGCTTGTTCCAGAAGGATGATGTGACAAACTAGCTAATTAACATTTTCTGCTACCATTTTATGAGGCTGAGTTCAATGCTGGAGTCATGTCATCATAAAAATATCCCACCTCAAATTTCAGCCAAAAGCCATGATATTGTAAACACATTGACCAACATAGCCTATTTACCTTTGATTATCATGTGTACGCAATGTTTTGTATATGGTGATCGGTTTCTTGGTGTGTAAGAGAAGTAAATTATTTCTTTGTTAGCTCAATGACATTGATGACAGATTTGAAGCAGTTGATGGGACTGAAGAAATCTATTCATCGATACGTCAGAGTTCTGGTCCAAGTTTGCTGACACGCAGCAATGATCGTATCGATATGACAGGCTATCTCCACAAGCGAAGTAAATATGTGCTGTTTGTTTTCAGTCATTTCACTTGTGTGAGTGAATGCATGCGTGCTTGCCATTTCATCTTTAAAAAGCAATGTGTTTCATCATCATCATCATCATCATCATCATCATCATCCATCAATCATCATCATCATCATCATCAGCATCAGCATCATCCATCAATAATCAATCATCATCATCATCATCATCATCATCATGTGTCTTGCCAGTTCGTGTGAACAGTCGTGACTTTACACAGTTGTCATTCACTAGCATTATGTATCAGTTCATGTGCTCATATCTTTCCATGTCACATTGCAAAACTATCCAGAATCTTCTCTTGTTACCTTCATCAATCCTGTTTCCATATTCTATATTTATTCTTTTGCCATTTTGCCAACACTGTGGTGATAGTGTTAATGGACACAATTCATAATTTCACAAAGCTGCTTTTGAAACACAGATTTGGCAGCAGACCGCCTAGCGTTGGTTTTCATGCAATAGTTTGAATGCCGGTTATTCAGAAAGCAATGGCAAACTACTGAACATAAAACTTGCTAAGACATCATAAACAGCCAAAAAATGTTGGGGTTGAATGCAAGGTCCTGTAAAGAGTATGCAACTAACTTAACTTTTTGCCTGTTGCCCTTATTTAAGGTATTGACCGTCAACAAACTCACGCCAGGTTGTCCTATCCCTAGCTATCCCATGCAGCTCTTGTCTGTCTTCCCACATTATTCATTTCTGTCTCTACTTCTGTCCACGTGGTTCTAGATCTCCTACTGTTTCTTCTGCCATATGAATTCCAGACAAAGGCTTCTCTAGTTATACTGTTCTTGGGTTTTCTCAATGTATGCTCCATCAAAAACCAGCATCCTCTCTGATTTACTGGTATCCATCCAGCTCTCTCCACTAGCCCCACATTGGTGACTGCGACATCACTCCAAATCCCTCCACTCTGCTCTGACCCTGTAGTTCTTCTGCAATTGTTCCAGTGACTTTCCGTGTCTCTAACCCAGTGCCAGATGTGGCCATATAAATGTCACAGTGGTTTGGAAAGAACAAGGATGGAATGCATGGTGCCTGGAAGAAGAGTCAGAGGTCGAGCACCACAAAGTTTGTCAGTGTTCAGAATGACAGGACACCTTTGACATGAAAATACATTAGGTAGAAGAGCGCATTGAATCAAGAAACTGTTCATTTGGTGGTGACCAGAGCCACATTCTGCAATGGACCTGCTGCATGATAATGATGTTCCAGCAATTCTCTTCTCATGATGTGGCCAGAAATGTTGACTGTTTCCTTCTGTTTGTGATAAGTTTATTTTGTGTATTGCCCTCCTTCACAGATTTCTTATTTTGACTGTCCAAGTTATAATATTCTTAAGTAGAAACATAATTTTTTTGTTGCTTTTATGGAATTGATGACCTGATCCAGAGTTCTCAATCACTGAGTTGGTAGACTTAGACCTGTAGGTGAACTTAGATTTTTCATATTTTAATTAGCGTAGAAAATACTTTGGAATTCTGAGTCCTGGTTTTGTTTTCTTGTTTGCTTGTCCGGTATCTTTTCATTTGAGTGTCTGCTTAGGTGAACTTAGCTTAAGTAAATACTTTGTAATACAAAAAGTTCTGTAACTTGTATTAGCCATGAATATTGGCCAAATGTCACAAACACTTTGAAATATCAGTGCCAAATAATATCCGCTCTCTTACTTTGAGTTAATTTATGGACTCCATTTATCGATACTTAGTGTGTAAATACTGTAACACAAAGTATAACTCAATCTTAGTTGTCAAGGGACTATATTAATTGTTTGGACACATGACCACTTCATCTGATATCTGCTAATGAGGAGTTTGACTGTGACAGTAATCACGTTTTCTTGTTCTCTTCATTTGTAGGTGACAGAAAGAAGATTTGGAAGCCATTTTACTTTGTTTTAAATGGGACTGAGAAATATCTGTACTACATTGAGAATGACAAGGTAAGAAATACTACTTTTTAAGTGTCTTTTAAAAATCTTTGAATGAATAAGTTGCTTTGGTGAAGCTATACACATCCCCCTTCCATATCCTATTAAGGGCATCGCTGTCAATACCAGCATTTTACCGCTGTTGTTGATTTCTTGGCAAGATTATGCTCAGTAGTTTGCCATTGCTTTCTGAGAGGCCAGCTCACATATCCTGTAAGTAACGGGTGCAGCGATAACCACTATCGATTCTTGCGCAGCCGCGTTTGCTCATCTGGATAAAAGGGATTACGGAGAAAGTCACAAACCCCTAGACCAGGGAGACTATACACATTAACAAAACTAATATTAACAGCATTTTTTTAAAATGCCCCTGGGCATTGGGTTGGAGTCTGTCCACAATGACATACATAGAACCCTGCAAGATAGTCCCTTTAGCAATGGTACCAGGTCGGTAAGGAAGTCTCTACATCAAGCTCATGCTGAGCTTTTTCACAGCTGAAATGAGCTGAACAGTTTTGCTTCAGACATAAGACTTAAAACATACTAGAGAATTCACTAACCAAACCAACCAACCATTAGCATTATTATGAAATTGTCATGGTACAGTAACTTTTCTAATGAAATGTTTTTATGCTTGAAAGACAATTTAACTGGTTAACTGAAGATATTTATACAACTTGAGATGGATGATTACTTCAGTTCCATGGCCAGGAATCATGCGAAAACATCCTGTAATGTATTTTAAAAAAAAAAAAGTTGCATGTCCTTCACACGACCTAGCATTAAACCCCAGCATTTTGGCGGTTCATGATTCCTGGGCAGGTTTTACGTTCAGTAGTTTGCCATTGCTTTCTAAACGACCGGCTCCTATACCTTTTTTTGAAAAAAACCAGCACAGCTGTGTTTCTAACCCGGGTATATGGGGTTACAAATCGCGACCGTAATCCCTTCGCCACGGAAGGAAAATAAAACAGCTGAAGCTATTAGAACACTGTAAATCTATGTAGAGTTGAAGGAAAATGAACATCTCCTTCATCAGCTTCTCTAACCTAGAATGCATTTAACTACAAGCACAGTCCGGTTTAATGTCTTATTACTTCCAATAATGTTGCTGCGCTCCTCGAGAATTAGCTCTTTGATCTCTTTCCTTACTATTGTTTTCACGGACATCCTCTTGATTTTTTTGTTATATGTTTCAAAACACATATCACATTGTCAGCTGTTTGTGTTAGGTAAGTTTCAAGAAGGGAGCTGTTGCCTGCTGGCCTGGTGGTATGTGTTTAAATCCCCATTGAGGCAGAGATATAAAAAGTGCGACATGGGCTCCCAGGCTGCCTTAGCCTAAAATGGATACCAGAAAATGTCCTGGGAAGTAAAGGCAGCAGGCGTGAAATTGAGCACATCGTCAGTTGAGTGCCACCTGGTCTGTGAACATTGGGATAAAACCATATACTCAGTTTGTCTCAAAGCATGGATCCGTTCTTTACTTTTATTTTTTACAAGTTTTATAAAGGGTGGATCATTAGAATACTCAGTAATATGTTATTACATTCCTACTGCCATTCTTTACAATTAATCTGAATAGTAATGTGTTTAAAAAAATAAAAGTTCAAAAGTGCTGTAATCACAGACAGTAGAGTTACGAACAGTTTTAAAATGTCTTCTAAATAGAAACAATGTTTAAAGGTCAGAATTAAAAAAAAATGATTATTTTTTTAAGTCGCCAAAAGATGTCATGCCACATGTTACTGCATTTTTAACATTCCGTACAGTGTTATTCTGTTGGATTTGGGAATATTGAGTGATGGATGTTTATATATTTGCATTAATGTATGTTTCCTCTTATATATTCATTTGTTCTGCTACCTGCCTTTTTGTTATTCATTTAAGGTTGCCAGCTTATTGATTTATTTTTGTTATAACAGTGGTTTTAAGATTTATGGCTTTATTAGCTGTTTCTCAAGACTTCTGGTCGCCAATATGGCGGTTAGGCGTTGAACCGTTTAGGCCTGTGACGTGTTTATGCATGCAGCTACGGTTTGCAATAACATTTTCCTCATGTTGGACTGGTAGTATATGGTTCCGTCGCCCTGCTACTGAGTGAGTGCGTGGGCGACACTGTGAGCTGTGAAATTCGCGGGGAATGCTTTTACATCTGTCCTGTACAGTGACCTGCATGTTCGGAACAATGGCTACTGGCTGTTGCTGAATAGACTAATTTGCCTTTTCGGTTCACGAGTGCATTTTTCAGGAGACTCCCGGGAGTCGGTGCTGAAGCGTGCTTTATGCGACACTTTTGGCAGGTCGCCCTGCGGTAAAAGACAGAGCCATGTGAGAAAACCCGGGTCAATGAGGCCTTTCTGGTGACTGCCGAGTCCATCAACGATGAACTGTGGTTTTCGTGGATTAATTTTGTGTTGGCATTCTGGCAGTGGCATTATGCACAGTGTACCTGTGCGGCTTTTGGATTGCCGAGACTCCTGCCTATTCCACTTTTCACATTGGACAGAGGGGAGCATTTTGTGTGATATTCACTGGCACAGGAACGGAGCATAATGGGGACGACCCGTTGCTGTAAAGTTGGAACCTCGACTGACTGATGACCGACCGACCGACCGACCGACCGACCGACCGACCGACCGACCGACCGACCGACCGACCTACCTACCTACCTACCTACCTTACCAACTAAACTAAACTAAACTAAACTTAACTCACTCACTCACTCACTCACTCACTCACTCACTCACTCACTCACTCACTCACTCACTCACTCACTCACTCACTTCTCAAGAATGATTTCATTGTGTTATTTTTGTTGTTCTTGACATTTTATTGGTTTACAGAAATCCAAGCCCAAGGGAATCATAGACCTGAGCTACAGTGCCTTGTATCCTGTTCATGATAGTCTGTTTGGAAGGTGAGCATTTCTTCAAATAAATTCTTCTTCTATCGTTCACATTCTTCAAATAAATTTTAAAAAAAGACATGGCAGATACAACCCTAGGGGTGTGAAGTGTTAGCCTTCACATATTTTAGGTTGACAGCATAATGAAATTAGGGTGACATTATTCCTTTCCAAAATATTCTGAAAATGGTCCGATAGCTGAATTGTTGTTTTGGCTAGACCACCATTTTACAGTAGCATTACATTTCTTCAGCCGACAAATATTTGATGAGTATGACTTCTTCTTTCTGTTAAACATTTTGAGAGGACTAAGAAGAAAAATACTGAATTCTACAAATTGTGAACATCGAAGTAATTTGTCTCATCATATCTTGGAAACTGGAATGTTAGTTGCATATTCTTTACAGGACACTGCATTCAACCCCACCATTTTTTGGCTGTTTGTGACTTTTTGGCAAGTTTACTTTCAGTAGTTTGCAGTTGCTTTCTGAATGACCGGCACTCATACCGTTGTATGAAAACCAACACAAGGTGGTCTGCTGCCAAATCACCCGCAGTGGTGTTTCAGATGTAGTATGTGGGATTACAAATTGCGTCTGTAACCTCTTCACCACTGAGCCGGCTTGAATACCTTGGCAATATTAATTTCACAGTGGTTTAGGAAGAACATAATGGAATAAATGGTTCCTGGATGAAAAAGCAGGGATTGACCAACACAGGGGTGGACACAGAATAGTAATGACACCCTGAACATGGAAGTGCTTGAGATAGGAAAACTGGTCAAAGACAAGGTCCTTGACATAGGAAAACTGGTCAAAGACAGAGTTCCTTTTGGCAGGTTGTAATGAGAGTGACCTGATGCAGTGGACTTGCTAGATGATGGTGATGAACATAACATGAGAGGCCATTTGTTCTGTGTCACTCTTAACATCTTTTACTTTCCCAAATAAAATTTATGAATTGAGTTGACCCCAGTATGGTTATTTAAGCTCAGATCTTTGTATTGATAAACAGTAACCACTACTTTACCACAGACCATTTGTTGTCATTATGGGTAAATATTAAACACTTTATAAGCTATCTGATTAATCACCCCAATAGTCGAACAGCTACTAATGGAAGACTAATGGAAGTGTTTTCTTATTTCTCAGCTTTTCATAATTTTGTAAACAGTTTTTGGCACTTTTTTAGGTGAATCGCTTTTGTTGTTTTTTATGTAAATAAAATATTGGCAGTTTTTTTTGGTGTTGAAAATCTTTTTTGATTTTGTGGCAATGTTATTATCTATTAGTAATGTTTAAGGAACTTTGGAAAATTCTTGCAGAATAAAAACTATGATTAAAGACCTTTAGCAGGAACTTGCTATGTGTGTGTGAAGTGTTAAGAACATTACATTTGGTAGGTCTAAATGCATGGAATTTTGTAAACAGTTTTTGGCACTTTTTTAGGTGGATCGCTTTTGTTGTTTTTTATGTAAATAAAATATTGGCAGTTTTTTTTTGGTCTTGAAAATCTTTTTTGATTTTGTGGCAATGTTATTATCTATTAGTAATGTTTAAGGAACTTTGGAAAATTCTTGCAGAATAAAAACTATGATTAAAGACCTTTAGCAGGAACTTGCTATGTGTGTGTGAAGTGTTAAGAACATTACATTTGATAGGTCTAAATGCATGGACAACGAAGGCAGGCTTTAACTCTAATCTGACCATGCTGATGATATCATTGCAACCTTCAAATGATTCCACTACTATGATATAAGAGTGACGCAGGTCCGCATGGCCAAATTGGTAAGAACGTGTGTTCTTAAATATCTGGTTTTCTGATGGCGAGGTAAGCGGTTCAACCCCTACACCGGACAGCTGGACTAAAATGTTGACCTGTCGTCCTTGACGTGAGAACGTAAATTACAAGTACCTCTGAAGTCGGAGTAGGTTCGCCTGATGGCGAGGGACACTGTTAATAGGGAAAGCTAATCCACACGCAAAATTCATTCCATTACTACTATAAATAGTGTGTATGGACTACACTTGAGTTCAAAAAGCGAGCGAGCGAAAAAAAAAAAAAGAGTGACTAAACTGTACAAAAATAATTCTGCAAACTATTTTGAAAATACTGAAACATTTCTTTAACTAGATAATTGATAGAGTTGCCAGTAGTATGTTGTGTCATTGATTTAATTTAGCTGTGTTATACTCTAAATCTTTTTATCATGGGCACTTGTTACGGTAACACATATTTGGATCAGAAAGTGGAAGCTATAACTCTAGAACTGAAGAGGTTAAAGCAGTGATTACCAGATTTTTTTTCTAGACTGTCATCTCCTTGCCTCCAATGCCACATTCCTTGTGCCTCCACACATAGAAACACAAACCTATATCTTAGTATTAATTAAATGTACGGCAAATTCAGAATCTCACCACTCCCGCATTCTTTTCACCATCCACATCCTTTTCACCATCCACATCCTTTTCACCATCCACATCCTTTTCACCATCCACACCAGTCTACTACTGCTCACTTTGGTAACTACTGGATTAAAGAAACAACTGTCTGGTACAAAGAATTAATATAATGGTGAAGACTGAATGTATTCATGTAAAAACTAGCTGGGGACAAGTTGGGATTCAAGATAAGGTGTGTTTTTTTTACACTACAATTACATGTTGATTTACATGGCTTATTTTCAGACCAAATTGTTTCCAGATAGTCAGCAATTATGACAACAACAATGAACAGATTTGTTATGTATGTGCAGACAGCTCAGACCTGGCTCAGGTAAGCTTTTTTTAAGCTTGAATCTTGCAATCAAGAGTAGACATATCTACCATAGCGAAAGCTGCATCTTGAGTGTGAGAGACTGTGTGTGCGTCAGCATCTATTTATGTAGCAAGACCTCATGGTCCAAACCTTACTTGGACCCTTTTCTTTAGAATAATGAATACTTTCTTTAGATTTCAAGCAGTGAGATAGAAAAGAAAATACAATAATACAACTAAATGTACGATACAGTTTGAGACTAATTAGGTCAGTATCTATTTAGGTAGCAAGATCCCATGGTTCAAACCTTACTTGTACCCTTTTCTTTAGATTATTGAATACTTTCTTCAGAATTCTTGTAGTGAGGTGGAAAAGAAAACACTGTAATACATTTAAATGTATGATACTGTTTGAGACTAATTAAATAAATGCAGCCAGTATTTTTAAAAATACCATAGATGGATGAATTTAAAATGTGACAAGGAGCCCGACAAATAAAAAATAACATACAAAACAGAATGTTTCTACTAGTGTTTTTAAATAAGCAAAAAGCAGAAAACAAGAATACTTATCTGGCAATAGAAATATCACATCTGAACGTCACATGCAAAAACATAAAAACAATAAGTTCAGGATATGAAACGGTATAAGGTAGAAGATAACGGAAGTGCAGGAAATTTATAATCATGAGTCTTCAAATATACATATATAATCTGAAAAAAAATGATATATTCATATTATAAACATCAATTACTATTTGGGTTGCTGTTTTAAATGTATTTTTGTTGCCAACTAAGTATCTTGTTTTTTTATTTCTTTGTTGAAAAATACTGGTTAAAAGGTTCCATATTTTACATTCATATGTATGTGGTATCCGCCTAGTAACAGTCACCCCTACTTTTGGTACTTTAATGACAGTACTGAATGTTGTGTACATTTGAAACTGACACAGGTGGGAGTCTTCGTGGTGAAGTGGTCAAGCCGTTTAACTCGGGCTCCGAAGGTTGTGGGTTTGATTTCGGGCCGCGTCCTTCGGTTCACGAATTAAATTTATCGGAGACTCCTATGGGTCGTCGCTAGAGCTACGGAGTTCATGCTTTGTGCGACACTTTCCGCGCTGCGGAAAGAGACCGAGCCATATGGGATAAAACTCGGTGCAATGAAGTCGACCCTGTCGACTTTTAAGCGACTTTTTTGAAACTGACATTTGATTGATTGATAATAATCTAGTCATGCTTGATTGCTGTTCTGGTGTTTCTTTAGAAATGCATATTATTCTGTGTTTTGCTTAGAAATGGATCCAGTTTCTCAAGCCTTACTGTGACAACTCTCGGGCTACAAAATCACAGCTGCACCACTCCATGCTCAAAGAGTTTCACAAACTTGAAGTCAGCATATTAGATGCCCACCGACTGCCACAGAAGCACTTCAACCACCCATATTGTGTGCTGGCATTAAACAATGTCAAGGTTGGGCGCACAGATGTAGGAGAAGGCATCAATCCATTCTGGTCATCAGATTTCTTTTTAGAGTGAGTATTTCCTTATCTGTTTTTAGTATTTCTGTATTGTCATTTGTTTATAAGAAATACATCTTTGTTTGAGTCTGTTTTGTTAGCATGTTCAAAATGCAGATTTTTATTTGTTTATTTTATCAGTCCTATTGGAAGCTGCAGTAGCATAGTTTCGGTATTTGATCCACATCAGGGCAGATTCAGATTTTTAAAAATGACCTGAGCTATCTGGTCGAGCCAGCCTAAAATAGGTACTAGAAAATGTCTTGGGAAGTAAAGGCAGCTGGTGTGATACGACCATATAACCCACTGAGTGCTGATTGGTCTTAAAAAAATGAGATAGCACCATATACCCAGTGTGCTTTTAAGTGTGTAAAAGGATCCTTTACTTACTTTACTTTATTAGGTCCGATTAGTTTTTTTGTTTTGTTAATGTTGCATATTTCTTACAGGATGTTGCAGTCAACATCACCATTTTTCAGCTGCTGTTGATGTACTAGGCAAGTTTTTATGTTCAGTAGTTTGCCATTGCTTTCTGTACAACTGGCTCCCATACCAACACGTTATAACACAACGCGACACGGTCTGCTGCACAAGTAGGCCGCGGCTGCGTTTCGAACGCCTGGTAAGAGGCACACGAACCGTGTTCGCAAGCCTTTGAAAACAAAAGAACTATAGTTTTAGTAATCCTTAAAGAATGCATTTTTTTTTACACACACACACACACGCACGCATGCACGCACGCACGCACGCACACACACGCACACACACACACACACACAAAATATCGTTCCAGAGCTCTGTTCGTAACCCGAAACATTGAAATTAATGAAATAAAGACAATCCGTTTCAAGATGAAAGTATCGTTCTTTTTTATTAACATCCGGTCGTTTACCTGACAAAACATAAAGAATACGCGTACTTCACGTATTAAATAAAGAGAAAGAAAACAACCAAATGAATTAAATGTAAAATAAAAAAAGATTTAGTCTATCTTTATTACCAAGAAAACAATCATGGGAAATTTGTCACTTTCTTTGTTATTCTGAATCATTAGTTTCAGGAGTATCTTGTCGCCGTTTCTTGGCAGCCGACTGGTAATCTTTCTGCACCAAGAAACTATCATGTGAAATTTGCCACTTCCTTTGCTGGAGAATCTTTCTGAAGTGGGCCATCGTGTTATCATTCATCAGGTTTACTCCCCTGTTAGCAACAAGTTTGTTTGGATGATGGCTCACAATAAAGTCTTCGACGTCTGCCTACTTGCTGCAAATTTCTTTAATCCTGGCAGTTGAAATGGTCACTGACTCTTCATCATTGGACGACTGCTCCTCCTTTAATGTCTTTAGCTGTTCATTCTGAAGATCCACAAGCTCATCTGTAGTACTGTTTGTACTGTACGCGATAATTTGTCTCCAACATTACACCTTGCTCTGTCTGTCTGTCTGTCTGTCTGTCTGTCTGTCTGTCTGTCTGTCTGTCTGTCTGTCTGCCTTCCTGCCTGCCTGCCTGCCTGCCTGCCTGTTTCTCTCTCTCTCTCTCTCTCTCTCTCTCTCTCTCTCTCTCTCTCTCTCTCTCTCTCTCTCTCTCTCTCTCTCTCTCTCTCTCTCTCTCTCTCTCTATCGCCTTCGTTCATAACCTAAGGCACTGTTCGTTACCCGAGACATAAAACTTTCGAAGTTGTTGTTCGTAACCTGAATTGTTCATGACCTGAGGCTTTCGTAACCCGAGGTACCATATACACACACAAGTAAATGGGCATATTCTTAAACAAGTGAATTGGTACAGTTATCTCGGAACAGTCATAACATCTGATGGGAGATGCCTTGAGGAAATTAGAACAAGAATTGCCATTGCAAAGGTAGCCTTTTGCAAGATGAAAAACATACTGACCAATAAAAAGATAATCAATTGAAACGAGGAAAAGAGTGTTGAAGTGCTACATAGTACCTGTACTTTTGTAAGGATGTGAAGCGTGGACAATGAGGAGACAAGCTGAAAAACATCTGATGGCTGTGAAAATGTGGTTTCTGAGGAAAACGTAAAGAATACCATGGACATACAGAAAAACCAATGAAAAAGTCCTTCAAGAAACAAATGAAGATCGTAAACTGATTAGAGACATTAGACGTAGACAGTCAAACTTTTTTGGGCATGTTATGAAAAGAAATGAATTGGAGAACTTGGTGACAACTGGCAAGATCGAAGGGAAGAGACCAAGGGGAAGACTGAGAAGTAAATACCTGGATGGCTTGGCCACATGGCATGGTCGAGGCAGAAACACTGGAGCGTATCCACAACTCTAGGTGATCGAGTGAGATGACAAAACATGATCCACCCATGCTAATTGGCATGGGCACATGATGGATGGATGGATGGTTAAATATATTTGGAATGTCTATTTAATAAAGAGAACAATTTGTTTAGGTCTTGTGAAAGCAAGGTAGCCTGCATATGTAGCTGTCTTTGTTACTTTAGTACAAGTCCAACTGATGTGCAGTTTCAGTAAAAAGCTCTAATTTTTAGTTATATCATTGGCATTTATTGTGTGTACTTCCTCAGTGATATCCCACCCACTGTTGAGTCTTTTACGGTCTCATTATACAACAAAACCAAGCGACTCAAAGACAAGGATCCAGAGATTGGTAATGAACTTTAACACTTAATTTTTGGCAATATATCATTGCAGTTTAAAGTTTTATGTAATGTTTCAGTATATAAATTGTTTTGTTAAACAACTATCATTGTATTTATTCATCATCGTTAGTGTGCGCCAGTGAAATTTAGAGGGCTCAATTTGTCTTTTATTTTGGTAGTTGTCGCTCTCTGACAGATAAATTGCCTACTGAACTACAGACACTGTCCTATAGATGAGACTCAAGAAAATCCAAATAGAAAAGTACCAACGGTATGTCAGTGCATCCAGTGAAGACAAAACAAGATGATTGGCACTGGGATGAATTAAATTATGGCAGCTTTGTCCACCGGCTCTGTGGTGAAGGGGTTATGGATGTAATTTGTATTTCTGCTTACCATGTTCGAAACACAGCTGTTGGCGATTTGGCAACAGACCACCTTTTGTTGGTTTTTATACAGTGGTATGAGTGCTGGTTGTTCAGAAAGCAGTGTTAAACTACTGAAAGTAAACTTGCCAAGAAATCACAAACAGCCAACAAATGCTGACGTCCTGTAAAGGATATACAACTAGCTTACTTTTTGTCCATCGGAGGAAAAATACATTAAAAACAGCATCAAGCAGACATACCTATGAAGTCAAACACTTCTGAGGCCCACCCTGAACTTAGTGCAATGGGAGCAGACCAGAGGTACTCTAAAAATCTGCACAACAATCAATGATGTCACATCTGGATGCTAGTATAATGAAGTGCAAAAGTGAACTTCTACGTTGAACATAATTAAGAAAGTCACTACTTCAGTAGTGTGAAAAGTAAAATAGTTATTTTGTATAGAAAGGTTTCATTTTACCTTCATGCAGTTTTACATATTGAATAAATTAACAAAATTCGCTGTTGATATATTTACAATATTGAAGATAGAGGTGTTGAGTAATTATTTTCCATATGTCATTCAGCAACGGTGACAGTTCGACTTGCTGATTTGTCTGGGCAAAGCTTTATTGATGATACCTACAGTCTTCAGTCAGTGGCAGCAGTGAAAGGAGAAATGGGCTCTCTTCGGCTTAAATCTCGGTACCAGCATGAGATAATTATGCCTCAGGATGAATATACAAGCTTAAAGGAGGTTGGTTGTCAGTGTTGATTACTTTCTTGTTACTGTGAAAGTGTAGAGTAGAATGGGTTTGTGATGTAGCTATCATGTATTCTAGAGATTATCATTAGATTTAGTGGTGAAGAAATGAGGGGAACATGTCATGCTTTGTCAGGTTATTCATTCTGAAGACTGGAATGATGTATTTTAAAGAGACGCAGAGGTGTTTCCAAGGCACCTAGGGCTGGGTTCTATACTGGCCAAGACCTAATTGACGCGTCCTCGCCGAGCGTCCTGGGCAACAGGTCCCTTTTGGGGTCCTGGGTAAAGTCAGTAGGATCGTTGATTCCTCCGGAGTCAGAGAGTGTCTGCCTGCACGGCGAGGAACCACCAGTCTGCACACCAATAAGCCAGACATGGGACAACGGATACTCACGCAAACATCAGGTCATTTATGACATCACATTGATGTTGGACAACAGGATGTCTTCATCCGACATACAGGACTTTGCGCTGGAGATCACAGCCAACGAGCACAAGCAATGTATTTTAAGTATGTCATAATTTTCCAGTGTCTTGCCAACAAGTGTGGGTGATCATGCCTCTCCACAAATTAGATTTCCGGCATCATGGATCAATTCGTGTGTTGACACCCTTCCATGCCATGACACAAGACTGTCAAGAATCTTCTCATGCTGCCTTCCTTTATCTCTTTCCGCAAATATTTCCGGTTGTCACGTGTTCCAATTTTTGTCTTCTCATTATGTGGCCAAAAAACTTTAAATATGTCTAAATTAAATATGGCTTATGGTGGATTGACATTTGTTGAATGTCACTCCACCATACATCTAGCTTATTTAAATACATATATATTCAGTAGCATGTCCCTTGCAGAACTTCGTTCCCATAACAACTACCCGGAAAACTTCTTGGTCATAAGTAAGATGTCCCGCGTCCAATACACCCATCTGGAGATCATCTGCCACATCCTGCACACATCTTCTCTTTGACCTTCTTCTTCTCTTCCCAGGTATATACCCCCTCCATGACTGTTCTCTCTAAACTTTCATGTCGTTTCAAGTGACCAAAATATTTCAGACTTCTTTTTTTTATCATCTTTACTAGCCAGCATTCATCAGAATTCAGTTCTTGTCATAGTGATGCAATTCTTCTTTTCTGTGTCCAAGATATTCTTAGAACCCATCAATAACATTTATATGCAAAGGCATTTATATTCTGTTCAGCTTGTTTAGTAAGTGCAATGAAACAGCCACAGAGCTTTTGTAAGCAAAAACTGCAAGCTTGACAAACAATTTCCAACTTAGTTTAAGATGTTGAATTACTGTTGTTATTTGTTAATGTAGTCACACGATGTGCTGTTTCATAGGTGTCCATTTTAGTTAAGTGAACAGTTGGATGGGATGCCATAATACATAGCCATCCAGATTTAGTCCAATTGCATTTTGTTCTTAGGTTGGCTAAGTCTTAAAAATGGTATTCAAAGAATTGTCTGGGAAGAATTTGTGAAAGGTAATGGTTACCGTTACTAAAATCAAAGGCGCTATCTCGTAACACCAAAATCACAATATACAAAACACTGATCAGACCAGTTGTGCTGTATGGCTCTGAAACCTGGAGTACAACGAAAGGAGACGAAGCCTTGTTACAAACCTTTGAGAACAAAGTTTTAAGACGCATCTTTGGACCCATTAGGGATACACAAAGTGGAGAGTGGAAAAGAAGAAGTAACAAAGACATTTATGATCTGTTTAAGTCCCCGCTAATCACTGTTATCATGAAGGCTAATAGACTGCAATGGCTGGGGCATATAGAAAGAATGGAAGATAATAGGGAAACAAAACTCGCTTACACTCAGGAAATAAATGACCGTAGACCAAGAAGACGGTGGAGAGATAATACATAGACCTACAAGCACTTGGAATCAACGACTGGTAAGAGAAGGTCCACCAGAGAGACGAATGGAGACGGATTGTATTTGCAGCAAAGAACCTCAATGGCTCGGAAAGCTGAAGAAGAAGAAGAAGAATGGTTACCGTTAATCTCATAATACAATGACTTAGTATGTTTGAAGTCATGTGGTTAGGTAGAAATGCGTATAGATAGATGACTAAAGGATTCTTGGAATACGATCTGGAAAGTCATGGTGAGGTGAGGTCAGCATGCAGCAATAGTTTAATCACTGCTGAGGTCAACAGATAGTAGTCAGTTCATATTCATAACAGAGAATTGAGGACAGTGAAAGTGCAGATAGATTGGTTCTGCGGTTATATCAGAAGGTTAATCAATGGCTCCAGCAGACAGTATGAATATCGTTAGAGAGCTGGGCAGAAATGAGGACTTTCAACTAAATGAATCAACTGTGGTAGTTAGAATGAAAGAATTTGAATTGAAGATCTCAGTAGTCAAAAAATATCACACAAAGCACATGGGCAACCTCATCAATCAATGGGAACTGGCATAATTAGTCCCTGACTGCTAATAGGTTTATTAGTGCAGAGGTTAGACCACCTGTAGATATTTACAGTGTTGATATCTACACTGTAACTAATCAGATTTCTGGATGAAAATATGTTACACTAGTTTCTTTGCTATCATAACCAAATGGTGAGTAAAAGGATTATTTTCCAACCCATGTATTTTATTGGGCATATGGTGCTATTCCATATTTTTATAGACCAGTCAGCAATTGATAGATGATATGGTCCATATCACGCCAACCACTTTTATTTCCTAAAATATTTCTTGGTACCCATTTCAGGCTGGGTCGACCTTGGAGCCCAGATGAATTAAAAAAAAAAAAAATCCTGTCTTCAAGTGGGATTTGAGCTGAATGGTAGCATTAGTTATTGATGTTGTTGATTGTGTTGATACTTGCAGTTGTTGCTGGATGATGGATTTGAGCACATAATGACACTGTCTCAAGTGACTGGTGAGAGTGAACGTGCCACTTTGGCTCATGCACTTCTGCAGATTTTCCGTCATGAACGCAAAGAAGCAGGTTTACTTTGTGCTCTTAATGATAAAGAGATTGAGAAAGAGGGTAAGTCATGATTGAGATATGGCTATGTAACCTCTTTGTCATTTTGGAAATACTTGTTGTCTTTGCATGCAATATTTCAGTTGTCTGTCAGATATTGTTGCTTCCTAGTTTTTTTGTTGTTGCAAAAGAATGGTGATTTTTTATTTCTATGTTCTGCTTGTTAGGCTTCCTAATTATATTTTATGTTTATTTGTGTTCGGTCTCAACTCTAGGAGTCACTCCTATCTATAAGCACTGCTAGGTGTAGATTTGTATAGATTACAAAACACATACAAGATATGTCACAATGACTTAGAAAGAACACTACCGGAAATCATGGTTCCTGACAGAAGAGAGAGTGGTTAACTTACATGTTGGACACAGTACGATAAAGACACCCTACATAGGACAATTCATTAGACAGGGAACTGGTGCCGGTGTTTTACCAGGGCCTATCAGGGAAGCCTGCCATGCATGTCATCAAGAGTGATTAAAGAGGATTGGGGTGGGGCTTGCTTTCCTGTCTGTAGAAAATGGCTGCAAATTCAAAACAAGCATAAGGAAATACAGCTCTGCCAGCCAACATTAAAGAAGGCTTTCCTCCTTCAAATAAGTGTGATGCCTCAAGTGATGCCTCATGTGTACATACTGGTATATATGTGTATAACACTTTTTGGCTCTGTGTCAGGAAATCAGTCATTTGTTTTTTGTTTGTTTCTTTATTAAGTAAGTAAAAGACCCTTTTACATGCTTTTAGGTGTATTGGGCGATTGATGCTAAACCCATATTTGTAAGAGACCAATCGACATTCCGGGGGTGGTGATGTCGATATCACGCCAACTGCGTTTAATTTGATTTTTTTGGTGTGCGTTCGTTCCCTCACTTTGAACTAAAGCGTAGCCCATATATGTGCTACTACTCCACTGCTGGGGTGCACTGGACTGATGTTTGCGTGTGGATTAGCTTTCCCTATTACCAGTGTCCCTCGCCATCGGGTGAATCCACTCTGACTTCTGAGGTATTTGTAATTTATGTTGAATACGCTACCTTGAAATCAGCACACCGGAAGTTAAGAGCAAGTGCTCTTCTCCATTCGGCCATGTTTTCTGCTGCTGATCGCCTTTATTTCCCAAGACATTTCATTGTCCCCATTTTAGGTTGGGTGGACCTATCTTTAGTCTACCATTATGTAATTTTGAACCGTGACCACCTGGCCAGTAGGCAAGAGTCTAGCTGCTACTCTGCTATGGTTCCTACACTGAACCGTGACCACCTGGCCAGTAGGCAAGAGTCTAGCCGCTACTCTGCTATGGTTCCTACACTGAACTGTGACCACCTGGCCAGTAGGCAAGAGTCTAGCCGCTACTCTGCTATGGTTCCTACACTGAACCGTGACCACCTGGACAGTAGGCAAGAGTCTAGCCGCTACTCTGCTATGGTTCCTACACTGAACCGTGACCACCTGGACAGTAGGCAAGAGTCTAGCCGCTACTCTGCTATGGTTCCTACACTGCAGTGGCTTTTGTTTGGTGTATGTACTTTAATTATTAAATAAGAGAAGACAGTTTTTTTACCATGCCATGAGAAGAGAAAAACTGGAATACATTTAAATAAATTTTAGAATTAATGAAGGAAAAAAAACATACATGAAAACAGTGATTAAGGATATTAGAGACCCTTGCATCAAGGTGTGCGCATGCATGCGTGCGTGCGTTTTTTTTTTTTTTTTGGTATATATTTTATAGGACATCGCTGTCAACATCAGCATCTTTCAGCTGATTGTTGATTTCTTGGCAAGATTACGCTCAGTAGTTTGCCATTGCTTTCTGAGCGACTGGCTCACATACCCCGTAAGTTACAGACGTGGTTAGAACCACTACCTATTCTCGCCGTCGTCACGTTACTCACGAGAGTATACAGAATTATAGAGAAAGTCGCTAACTCTTAAGCCAGGGAGACCGGCACATATATATATATATATATATATAAAATTGAAAACTAGCTATATACACATTTGTATCCTCGCTGGTGCTAAGGAATTAATCCTGTTATTTTGTGGTGAGATTTTTCTTGTGTTGTCTATGGATGGAGACTAGAGCATCTATAGAGATAATTGCAGTGAAAGTGAGCCTTATCCAAAACCAATATAAACCTAAGCCTCTAGATGAAGAAGAAATGCTAAATATTAGACTTCAGGTCCTTATTCCATTGTAGTTCTGTAATTAACTATTGCTTGTGTGTTATGAGACCCCAGTGGAAGCAAAGAATAGTAACACTGTAAACCCACCATGCATGCCATAAGAGGCGGATGTCATAAGCAGACACTTAGTAGGTTGTCTTGAGACTGGCTACCTCATCTCATAGACAAGTTCAGCAGCACAATCCAACCAATCATGAAGTCTACAAAGATTTGGCATCAGTTGGTTGAGAACTTATGCTCTATAGGGAGAGGAAAGGCAGCAGAAGATGAACAATTGTTAAATATAAATCAACTCCTAGAGTTTAAAAAAAAACATACCTATATTTGCCAGGCAATATATTATGCAATCTATTGTTTGTGTCTTCGTTATTCAAAATAACTATATTTTTCAACCAGAAATTTGTCCCTAATTTCAGCGATATTTTGTCACTTTTTCAACAAATCGTTTTTGTTTAAAAATGTAAAAATTGTGGATGAAGTAGTGTTTATTATTTAATTCTGTATCTAACTGCATAATGTTTGGCACTGTCAGAAGATCAAGGTAGTTTGAGTTAAGCTGTATGTATTAAAAATTAAGCTGTCTGTGTCTTCAGTTTAGTTTTGTAATAATTAGACTTTAGCTTGTTAAAGATTTTACTGGGAAACTAAAAGCAGGCCTTTGTCATTGTGACCATATTAAGCCTCCTGTGTCATTCAGTTAAATAAATGTGGGCATGATTCCATGTCTCTAATCTGTTTTAGGAGCATGTAAAGTTGCATTACTTTCTTGTTTGCTAATTTTCGTGTTTATTTCTCAGATGAAGTGTCAACTTTGTTCAGGGCAGGCTCCCTTGCCACAACTTTGATGGTGCAATACATGAAAATGACATCGTCTAATTTTGTTCACAAGGCAGTCAAGGAATCTGTGCAGAAAATAGTTGAACTTAAGCAGTCGTGTGAGGTGAATGATATGTCTTTGACTTCCTATTGTCTTATTTTTGGTTTTTTTTTCCAACATTTTTCAGTTTCAGGAAGAAGTTCACAGCAATAGAAAAGGCTATTTCTTAGCCTGATATGGCTTAGCTATAACTTATGGCTTGAAGGTCCATTAAAGAAAGGCATGGAAGAAACAATCCTTGGGTAATGATGAAGAAGTCAACCAAGAAATGCATTCATTGCCAAGACATGAAGAGACCTGTCAATGAAGACATGCAGCAGAGAACAGACATTGGCAAAGTATGGTAAGGAAATGTGAGAAGAGCATATAGCCAAGCCTCAGGACTCTGGCCTCTCACTTCTGGAAACATGGATAATTTCTAGCCTCACAAAAGCTAGTGGTATAGTGGTTAATGTGCTCTTTTCCCATCAATTTTGCCAGTTGTTATTAAGTTTTCAAATTTATTCCTAGTTGTCTACATCTCATTAAACAGTACATGAGAACTCAGAAAAGTTTTTATCAAACAGCAAATCCTCCCCTCCTTGAGAATAAATCCTGAGACCTCTGCAAATGTTTTCTGTTAACATCAGAGGTACAGACAAAAAATTCCATAGCATAGTTTATGTATATTTTAGTGAGAAAATAATCTGAAATTGTCATTATGCTACACAAATTAGAAGGTAATGCATGTTGCTTTAAATTTAATCTCCTTCAGCTTGATCCAAAGTTTTTGGAAAACTCGACAGACCAGCAATCAAATTCTGAGTTTTTCCTGCGTCTCTTGACGGAAATCGTTGAATCTATTTTTTCCTCAATTGAGGCTTGTCCAATGTAAGTACTTTATAGAATGTGCCAAAAAAATTAAAAAGTCAATATGTTGATAGTAGTTTAGCATGTATGTCTTAATATAAATGTCTGTGCAAACATCTGTGTTTTAGTTACGACAGAGAGAGTGATTGAGAATGTGGTTTTGATTGGTTTTTGATGAAATGATCACATTGCACACAACCATCTCCATAAACGCTCCAGTCTTCTCCCATAGATCACACAAGAATAATCTGAACGCTGTGCACTAACTGCACAGCACTGATGGGGATCCAGTTGCATGTATACCGGAATCACACATTGTTTGAATATTCTTTTGTAAGTTTTCTAATTTTGAAATTTAGTCGAGGCAGTGGCCTGTTTGGCCTTTTCATTCCGATTTCCAACTGCCAAGGGAATTTTAATGTGTGTAGTGTGCACACAGGTCCTCCCGAGTTTTTTTGCCCTTATCCATGAAGGTTAGACAAAGCAGGCCTGCATGAATTAGAGGCAGACATCATACATCTAAGCCACTCCACCTCATAGAAAGAAAGTGATGAGTGAGCTAGGAAGAGTGAGACAGATTTATCTTGTGGAAATATTGCCATATTAAACTGCATTTAAGACTGCTGGTAACAAATATGAGATACTACGTTGTCGGTGTGTTGTGTGGTATGTGTGGGTGTAAAAAACTAGCTTTGTGCATACATACTTATGTAAATGCATGTGGGAGTGTTTGTGTGTGCTTGCGTGTGTACATATGCATTCGTGTTCATACAGGTTCAGGTTTGATCCCCTTAGAGGTATCTTACTGATATTGGTTGGTTGATCAAGACAGTAATTATGCCAACATGAAATATATGGTATCCTCTTGACCCAAGATAGAAAAGGAAAAACTATTAGGGGCGTTCATTTGAAACCCGTTCCAATGGCTTTATTACAATAGCATGAAAGAAACATTAACAGGTGTGGTAGAATTAAACAAAGCATTCATTTTGAATGAATTATCCACCATGGATTGGTCAGAAGAAGTCGCCGTAGGCATTCAGGCGAGCATCCCATTGCTTAGGTAGGCCGCGAATGCTGTCCTCAAAAAACAATTGTGGTTGCTTATTGAACCAAGTGTTTACCGCGTTCATTACATCAGCATCTGTGTGAAATCGTTCCTCCTTGAGAGCTTTTTTAGAGGTCCGAACAAATGAAAATCACATGGTGACAAATCAGGACTATAGGCTGGATGTTGCAGAATTTCCCACTTCTTCCGTGCTAAAGCTTCCTGCACAATCTTTGCAACATGCGGACGAGCATTATCATGCAACAAAATCACACTTCGAGAAAGCATGCCGGGTCGTTTAATCTTGATGGCTTTTTGCAGCTTGTTTAGTGTTTGCAAGTAGTGGGTAGAGTTGATGTTGACACCAGTTCTTTAAAGTCGGCCAGCAATAGCCCTTCATGGTCAAAGAATGCGCTCAGCATAACCTTACCCACAGAAACCTTAACTTGAATTGTTTGGCTTTTGGTGATCCAGCATGCTTCCATTGCATGCTCTCTCTTTTGCTGCTTGGCTCAAAGTGGTGACAACATGATTCATTGCCTGCCACAATGTGGAAGAGAAATGCATCACCCTCCACTCTGTAACACAGCAAGTGGTTCAAACACCATCCCATGCGTTCCTCTTTTTGGTGGTCGGTCAACATCCGTGGTACCCACTGTGAACACACCTTGCGATATTGCAGTTTCTTACGAACGACCTTTTGAATTGTCCCAGTTGACACATCACATTCATTTGCTAGCGAACGTATGCTTCAACAATGGTTCATCTGTACTGCTGCATCAATTTTGGCGATGGTTTTTTTCTGTTTGCAACAATATGCGCTTGACCTGGCTGTTGAAGATCTGTCATGAACTGACGTGCTTTCCGAAACATTCGTGCCCAGTCTGTCACTGTTGTCTTCGACACACATTTGTTACAGTACGCTGCCTGCATTCTTCGATGAATGTCCACTGGCCGACATCCTTCAAATGAAAGAAACTGAAACACCGCTCTTTGAGCTTCTTTGGACTGATTTTGGATCAACGCGACCATTTTCTCAACAGTCAGAAACAGAACCTATGCATCTTGGGACAATAAGCACTTGCTCTTTTATTCATTGGTCAGTACTTATCACATGACTATGACATGATCATGTTCAACGTACGCAATTACGCGCAGTGCAGCACGAACGAATTTCAAATGAATGCTCCTTATAAAAGCTTGAATATTTTCATATACACATATAGTACTCTACAACCTGAGATAGAAGAGGAAAGACTGAATTTATTAATGTAAACATATGCATATATATCTCTACAACCCCAGATAAAAGAGGAAACACAATGCATGAATGAACACATATACATATATACCTTGAACACATGTGAACACATATAACTTTACAACCTGAGATAGAAGAGGAAAGACTGAATATATTAATGTACACAAAAAAGTTAGTTGTATGTTCCTTTACAAGACGCAGCAAACTCCAACATTTTTTTCCAGTTTCATGATTTCTGGGCAAGTGTCCTTTCAGTAGTTTGCCATTGCTTTCTGAATGACCGGCACACATACCATTGTATGGAAACCAACTCTAGGTGACCTGCTTCCAAATCAACCAGAGCTGTGTTTCGAATGCGGTATGCAGGATTATGTATTGTCTTCTTCTTCTGCGTTCATCCGGATTTTTTTTTCGGATGTGACTTCGTTGTGCCTGTTTACAGCAGAGCTGCGTTCTTGCGCCGTTAGGCCGACACATCCGACTTCTGCGGGGATTATGTATTGTATTCGTAACCCCTTCGCCAGAGAGGCGGCTCTATACACAAATGCATAATTAATATCTCTACAACTGAGATAGAAGAGGCACCACTGAATGCATAAGTGAATCCATATACACATGTAGCCTCTCTACAATTCACAATAGAAGAAACACTGAATGCATACATCTACACATTACATGTATTGTATATCTACAACCCAATGCAGTAGAGGAGTGACATAATGCATGAGTGTACATATACACACACTCATATAGTATCTCTACACCAAAGAGTAGGTAGAAAATATTGAATACCCAAAAGATAAAAGTACATATATACACCTTCACCACCCACATTATATTTTAATGGTTTTGGTTTTTTTCCCAATTTTTGTATCTAGGACATTGAGATATGTGTGCAACTGTTTACAAAAAAGAGCAAAAACAAAATGGCCCACAGATGACACGGTGAAAACACGTGTTGTAAGGTGAATCTGTATTTATTATATGTTTGTGTTTGTACTTTTATACAACAAATTTAATAAATATTTGTAATTATACTGCTATATGCATACTATATGTCAATTGAAAAAAAAATAGAAATTCAGAAAAATAAATATTTATGGTTTATAGACTACAAGAAAGAACTTGATAGGTTATAACATGAACGATTAATTACATGCCTTCAACGAATACGATAGGACATCAGACTTATTAGTAACTTATACTGGGAACAAGTGGCGTCAGATACAGAAATAATTAGTAGTCGCCCACAGAGTTAAGAAGAAGAGTACGGCAGGGATGCGTGTTGTCCCCAAGCCTCTTCAACTTATACACAGAAAGAATTTTTAAACAAGTCAAAATGCCTGGACCCCCGGGAAGGTTAACCCGGTCAACAAATGCCCGCAGAAGCCAGATGTGTCGGCCTAATGGCGCAAGAACACAACTCTGCTGTAAACAGGCACAACGCAATCACAACGCAGTCCGAAAAAAAAAAAATATCTACGAATGAACGCAGAAGAAGAAGAAGAAATGCCTAGGACTTAACATCAATGAAAGAATTATAAACAATCTCACGTATGCTGATAATACAGTATTACTAGCAGAAAGCAAGCAAGAGTTACAAAATCTAGTGGAACAAATAAACAGACATAGTGCAGAATGTGGCTTTGATATTAACATCCAAAAAACAAAAACTATGATAATTAGCAGTGAAACATGAATTTAAAAAAAAAAAGGAATGGCCCAAAAATGCTTTCAACAGCATGAAATCAGTGTTAACATCTAGAGAGATAAAACAATGCATTAAAAATGAGAATTGTCAGATGTTATATATATTTAACACTACTATATGGCGTGGAAGCCTGGACATTGAACAAGTAATTAGAAAGTTGAATAGAGGCCCTGGGAGATGTGAATATACAGAAGAATATGTCGTATTTCATAGAGAAAAAAAAATCAAATACAGAGGTTCTAGAAAAACAGAATGAAAAGAGAACTGATGACATAAATAATGAAGAGGCAAGTGAAATATTTTGGCTACGTTAAAAGACATAATACTCTTATAAAACTATACTGGAGGGAAACATTGAAGGCAAGCAAGAGGTGGACAATGATACAAGTGGGAAGATAACATCAAGAGATGGACGAACAGCAGTCTGACAGAATGTACAGTCAGGGCGAGAGACAGACGGTGTTGGAGATCCATTTCAGCCAACCTTCATTTCGGAGACAGCACCTGATTGATATTGAATTACATTGCCTTAATTATGCTTCTTTCCTGCCTTCTTTCTGTATTGAAAATACAATAGACCAGGACACAACTGATGTCTCTGTGCTGTTTCTTATTATGTTTTAAGATGTTCTGGATGCCTGTATGTTGTTTCTTGTTAAATTTAAGATGTTCTCGATGTCTGTATGTTGTTTCTTATGTTTAAGAGGCTCATAATGTCTGTATGTTGTTTCTTGTTATGTTTAAGAGATTCTGGGTGTCTGTGTTGTTTCTTGTTATGTTTAAGAGGTTCTGGATGTCTCTGTTGTTTCTTGTTATGTTTAAGAGGTTCTGGATGTCTCTGTTGTTTCTTGTTATGTTTAAGAGGTTCTGCTTGTCTCTGTTGTTTCTTGATATATTTAAGAGGTTCTGGATGTCTATATGTTGTTTCTTGATATATTTAAGAGGTTCTGGATGTCTTTGTGATGTTTCTTATGTTTAAGAGGTTCTGGATGTCTCTGTTGTTTCTTGATATATTTAAGAGGTTCTGGATGTCTCTATGGTGTCATCAGCATTTTTGTGAGCGCTATCAAGACAAGTCGCCTGAACAAGTCAAGAAGCCTGATACGGGAGGAAATGGCACGTGGCAAGAACACCAAAAGACACTTGGCATCCAAGATGTGCATTGTGGGAGCCGACAAGACTGTCAAGAAGATGAAAGTGGAGAGTTTGCCTGCAAGCTGCAAAGAACCTGAAACTACAGTCACTACTGAAGCTACCACGAAGATCGACGACAGCCCACCACAGATAAGAACCAAGACAGCTGAGAAGGAGGAGAAAGACACCAGAGGCGAAAACACCGACTCAAAAACAGTCAGATGGGTTGTCAAGCGGATTCAAGTGGAGCTATCAGACGAACAAATCACGAAGCAGCTGCAAGAAGAAAATCTCCACCTCAGAATCTTGAAGGCGGAGCGGATCCTAACATACTCATAGATCCCTACTACGCTGGCGGTGGTGACGACTGAAGGCAGCGAGATACCAGGCCAGGTGTCGATCAACAAGATAATACAACAGCCCGATAGGTTTATACCAAGAATCAACCAATGTTCAAGATGTCAGGGGGCCGGCCACAGCTGAACAATATGTCGCAGAAAGACTGAAATATGCCTATACTGCGCCGATCACCACGCCTTCAAGGAGTGTCCGCTGGCCAAGCTTCCGAGCGGACTTCCGAGCACCCAACAACAAAAGAAAGTGCGCTAATTGCCTGGGCAAGCATGGAGCAAGATACTTAGGCTGTCCGTACCTCCAAAGACACAGAGACGTGTTAAAGTTCACCATTACCATGAAGACACCATATAAGGAAGCAATGCTGAGGTGCGAGACAGTCACGTGCATCACGCAAGATGAAAGAGCACAACTACAAAGCCAGATCGACGAGTTAAAAAAACAAGTCAAGCTTCTGCAAACACCGGCACCGACCAGTGCCAGTGAAAAGCTGCTTGCTGAAATAAAGGAGATTCAGAAAAACATAAAACAAGAGATGGAGCACATGACCCAGACGGCAAAGAAGAATGAAGAGATCTTACAAGCAATAAAAGCCGAGAGAGAACTGCTAAGAACTGAAATGGATTCAACCCAGATTAATTCAGCAAAAGACACGGAAAAGAACACAGAGAAGCCGCAAGATAAAGATCAACAAGAAAACATCGAAAAGCTTATCAAGACACTTCACAAGAAAGGAGGCAAAAAGACACAGGATGGAGCCAAGCCACAGACCAATCAGAAACAGCAAGCTGAAGCCAGCAGTCCAGCAACGATACCCAAGCAGCTCAAGGGAAAACCAGAATCTCACCAGCCACCTGAAGAAAGCCAAGAGGAGGTTATCAACATAGGTGAAGATAACCGGAGCCAAGAAGAGAAAGACCAGGAAGCTGCCGACCAGGAGTGGGAGGATAAATACTTCGAGAGGGAAAAACACAGAAGAATACAACGCGGAATGTGGATCTACGCATCACAATACGACTCCAGACGTATCTATCCAGGCGATGAGGACTACCACTAAGCCAACACTGACAAACAAAATCACCAGAGGTGACTAGCACAAAGAATAGCCGCCGACCGATCCCCAAGCTGACGTCACAGACACAAACCAACATAAACAGTCCGAGATAGGACTCACTCTTAAGCGGGCACAAGACAAGAAACAGGGTTACAACCACATAAACCTCGGATCTCAACAATAACCAAAGCTAAGGAGGCAGGTTAGGCGAGGCCGAATTTGGAATTTTTGTTTTGAAAATTGGAATTGGACTCTATGGTGTTTCTTATGTTTAAGAGGTTCTGGATGTCTGTACGTTGTTTCTTATGTTTAAGAGATTCTGGGTGTCTGTGTTGTTTCTTGTTATGTTTAAGAGGTTCTGGATGTCTGTTATTTCTTATTTTTAAGGGATTTTGGATGTCTTTATATTGTTTCTTATGTTTAAGAGGTTCTGTTTGTCCCTATGTTGATTCTTAATATTCAAGAGGTTCTGGATGTCTCTATGATGTTTCTTATGTTTAAGAGGTTCTGTATGTCTCTATGTTGTTTCTTGTTATATTTAAGAGGTTCTGGATGTCTGTATGTTGTTTCCTGTTATATTTAAGAGGTTCTGGATGCTGTATGTTGTTTCCTTTTATATTTAAAAGGTTCTTGATGTCTGTATTTTGTTTCTTGTTTATTTAAACGGTTCTGGATGTCTGTATGTTGTTTCTTATGATTAAGAGGTTCTGGGTGTCTCTATGTTGTTTCTTGTTATATTTAAAAGGTTCTGAGTGTCTCTATGTTGTTTTTTTTGTTATATTTAAGAGGTTCTAGATGTCTGTATGTTGTTTCCTGTTATATTTAAGAGGTTCTGGATGCCTGTATGTTGTTTCCTGTTATATTTAAGAGGTTCTGGATGTCTGTATTTTGTTTCTTGTTTATTTAAGCGGTTCTGGATGTCTGTACGTTGTTTCTTATGATTAACAGGTTCTGGGTGTCTGTATGTTGTTTCTTATGATTAACAGGTTCTGGGTGTCTGTATGTTGTTTCTTATGATTAAGAGGTTCTGGGTGTCTCTATGTTGTTTCTTATGTTTCAGGTTTTGGATGTCTCTATGTTGTTTTTTTTGTTTTAAGAGATTCTTGATGTCTCTGTTCTTTCTTGTTATATTTAAGAGGATCTGGGTGCCTCTATGTTGTTTCTTGTTATTTTTAAGAGGTTCTGGATATCTATGTTGTTTCTTGTTTTATTAATGAGTTTCTGGATGCCTCTATGTTGTTTCTTATGTTTAAGAGGTTCTGTGTGTCTCTATGCTGTATTCAGTTTGGTTGTTTCTACATCTTGTTTTAAAAAGAATTTTGTGCTTAAATTTCACTTTTTATCCAATGTGGTATTGCCAGTTGGTGCCTTAAATGTTCTTCTTTATCTTGTAGGGTGTTAGATATATTTATCAAGCTTGTCTGATATTGACTTGTTTGGTATCTCCCCCTTTCCCATTGAGTCAGATGAAAAATAAATTACCCTGGTTGACTAATAATGAAATTAATACAGGAAATGTATTGGGCAGTAAAAGTGTCAGGAGTAATATTGACCACTTTGCTTATTGGTTTATATTTACTACATATGCAATAAGCCTTAAGACCTGTAACAGGGTCTACTTTTTAGGTTTTCAATTCTAAAGCAACAAAAATTAGTCTGTGCTCATTATTCAACATTTTGTAAGCAGCATTTCCATGTGACTGACATTAGATTTGTATCAGTCAGTACATTGTACAGTTGTGCAGATTGTTATATTATGCCATATTATTTTTAAAATTTTCTATCCATTGCATAATATATATATTTAATAGCTATGATATTAACATATTTTGTTTGGTATATTTCCCCAGTGGCTTTATTTTTCTTCGTCTTCTGTGTCCAGCTATTTTAAACCCCAAGTCTTTCAACTTAGTCTCAGGTAATTTATTTTGATTTATTTTAGTGTTGTGTTGAGCTGGTTAGTTTTATGCATATCATAGAAAAACCTGTAGAGGTTGAAACAGAAAAGTAATTTTCAACTTCATTAATGTTTCATAATTGATCAGATATGCTGTTTATTTGTGTAGCTAGTGTGATTTCTAGAGGGTGGAATCATACATCTCTGTAGGTAGCAATGTAAACAAGGATGGGGAACAGGTAAAGATATTAAAATAAGAATACAAAAGGAAGAGGATTATTTTATAGAAGTCGCACTTTCTTGTGAAAGTCAAAGAAAGTTAAGGTTAGCACCAAACTTAGAATGTTTAACTCTAACATTAAATCACTAAGTGCTGTATGGACCAGAGACATGCAAAATGACTGAAGAAACTCATTAATTCATTCAATAGCATGTCCTTTACAGAAGCTTGCTCCCATAACAACCTTCCGGAAAACTTTTTGATCATAAGCAAGATGTCCCGCATCTGAAACACCCATCTGGAGATCATCCACCACATCCTGCACCCATCTTCTCTTCGGCCTTCATCTTCCTCTATTCCCAGGCATATACCCCTCCATTATTGTTCTCTCCAAACTTTCATGACATTTCAAGTGACCAAAATCTTTCAATTTTCTCTGTTTTATCGTCTTTAATAGCCAACCCTCTTCAGTATTTAGCTCCTGAAGTATAGATTCATTTGTTCTTTTCTTCACCCAAGATATTCTTAGAATTCGTCTATAACATTTATATTCAAAAGCATTTATGCGCTGTTCAGCTTGTTTAGTAAGTGTCCAGGTTTCACAGGCGTTATGTTGCAATGGGAAAGATGCATGCTCTTAAAAATCTGATTTTTGTAGTTCTATCTTTCTCACTCCATAATTTATTCAGTTGTTTTAGTCTTTGAAGAACAATTGATAAATTTCTTTCATTGTGTCACCATTGTTGGTAATCAATGACCCAAGATATTCAAAATTTTCCACAACCCCCAATCTTTCTTCATTAACATATATTTCTTTCTCCATAGTAGTTTTATCTGTATGCATTATCTTTGTTTTTGCTATGTTAAGATATAAGTTGTGATTTTCACTATTTCTTTGGTTTGAGGTTATTAAGTTTCCTATACCATTCTGTGATGTTGATAGTAATACTGTATCATCAGCATATTGAATCTCTGGTATTTCATGACCACCGATATTTAGGGCATCATATTGCTCCCTGGTTATATTATCTCTGACATTTCTCATTATATTTTCAGCGTACAGGTTAAACAAATAGGGTGACAGCACACAGCCCTGACAAACTCTTTGCTTGATGTCAAACCAATCTGATGTCTCGCCATCTATTCTAACCGCTGCTTTTTGGTCTAGATAGAGCATTTTTTTTAGTTGTACTACATGTGATGGAAAGCCCATATTCCTCATGATTTCCCAAAGTTTCTGATGTTGTACACAGTCATATGCCATGAATAATCCACAAAACATGAGAATAGGTTTAATTAAGTTCTCTGCTCTTCTCTATTATTGTTGAGTATGTGATCTCTTGTTCCTCTTCCATGTCTAAATCCAGCTTGAACCACGTTAATCTCTTCCATTTTCTTACAAAGTCTTCCCATTATGATTTTTAGTAGAATTTTACTTGCATGACTGATCAGGGCAACTATTCTATAGTTGGTGCATAATTTCAGGTTGTCCTATTTTGGTATTGGAATGAAGATTCTTCCAATCTTTTGGCCATATACCATATTCCATATCTTTTTACATATTGCGTGATAGATTTGTATGCTTTCTTCTCCTCCCGCTTTAATTAGTTCAGCTGGTATCTCATCACATCCTGGTGATTTACCATTCTTCAGGTTCTTTATTGCCCATGCAATTTCATCTAATGAGGGTTCAGGTTCTGTCTCTGCTGTCATTGGTTCATGTATATCATTCATATTCTCACTACAAACTACAAATATTCAATAATTGGTGCCTAAGCTGAATAGGACTAACATGGTATGACAGAATCACCAGTGTGAAACTAATAGAGAGAACTAAACACCAGTGAAACAAGAGGTGAGGAAAAGATGCTGATGCTGGATGAGACACACTGAGAAAAGCTGATAATAGTTTAACTAGAAAGTCTGTTGTCTATAACCCATAGGGCCAATGAAATGGAGGGAGACCTAAGAATATCAGGAGAATAGAATAATGTGGGGAGGACATGGAGTATTCTGCAGGAGATAGCAAAAGATAGGATGGTTTGGCATGTGTTTGTTGTGGACCTAATGTTCCATTGGGGGATAAAGAGCAAAAGTATAATTTATTGACTTCTAAGCTTGACTGCTCTTTCATTGCTCATGACACCTACATTTGCTCTTGTTTGCATGAATGTACCCAGCTGGCCCCATCTATGTTTAGCCCATAATGAATAAGCATCCAGAATAAAAGTTAGTAATCAGTGTCATCTTGGGTATGTCAGTTCTTGGAAGAGGATAGAAACCGTCCCATGTCTCAGTTCTGCAGTCATAGAAAGTTCTATTTGTCAGCAAAGTACCTTTATAATGTCCTAGATGTAGAACTTAACATGTGTGGGTGTAAGCGCACTAAGCTTGGCTACCTTAGCTGACAACAAGAAGAGAATAGGGTTGTTTAATTTTCTTTTGGAATGTTTATGCCGTATGTGTCCTCACTACTCTTTCCTGAATAAATTGGATGCTTTTTTTGCATTTCTTATATGGAACTAAAGAGATTAACATTCACAGAAGTTTCAATAGGTAACAAATGCACCTTAATGTGTTGTAGATCAGCCCTTCCTTGGAGAATGTGCCCTGTAGTTAATCGCATTTGACCACATGTGCTGTGTGTATACTGTCTGTATCTGCAGTAATGTCTTCTGGATAAAGTGGTTAATTTGTTCATGTTTCAAACTTGACACAGAGACCAGTAGGCCGAAAAGATCTCCAGTATGTGTTATTATTGATTCATCCTGGAAGTATGCTGTGCAGTTTGATGAGTATAACCATAGGCTCTCTGTAAGAATCATCAGATGTTAATTTGAGATAGACGTGGCTGCATAGTTTGTGATATCTTCTGAACTGGGGAAAATAACAATTCATGTCATCAGTAGTTTCTGCTGGTTTTGTTTGTTCTACTAAATTAAATATAACGTATATTATTTCAGAAAATCCATCAGAAACTGCAGCAAGAACACTCAAACTAGTAGCTAAAGTTCTACAGAACCTCGCCAATCTGGTTGACATGGGTCCAAAGGTGTGTTTTCTGACTTTCTACTTGAGAATTTTCTATGTCATTAAGAGATTGTTCTATGGCTTTATAAAGCTCCCAGAATTTGCTTGTTTATAATTAGAAACAATACAATAATTTACACTATGTTAATTTCAAAATAGTTTCCTGGCAACTACACACGTTTGTGAGCATTCAAACCACTGCTGGAAACATTCATAGAAACAGTTCAATCACTGCTGGAAACATACATGGAAACAGTTCAATCACTGCTGGAAACATACATGGAAACAGTTCCAACCACTGCTGGAAACATTCATAGAAACAATCAGTTCAATCACTGCTGGAGACATACATGGAAACAGTTCATTGAAACCACTCTGTTGTTTTGATAATGTCCTCAGCATCCCTGAATCACTGCTTTCAGTGACAATTTGAGGAAAGGGAATAAGAAAGATGTTCTATGGTAGTTACATTGAGTGTTGCGCGGTACTGCTTCCCAATTAAGTATTAATGACTGCTACTTGGATATTCATCATGGAATTTTCTTTTTCTTTTTACGCTTGCTCGCTTTGAAATCAAACGTAGTCCATACACACTATTTATAGTAGTGATGGATGCATTTTGCATGTCGATTAGCTTTCCATATTCTTCTTCTTCTTCTTCTTTCGTTCGCTTGAAATATGTCTATAACTGCAGTGCTGTCTCTTGTATGAATTGAACTGTCTTTTTCAGTTCACACAGCGGTCCATAGAGTTTATCTTCCACTGTCGTCTCTCTAGGCCAGAAGGTTTGCCTAGATATGTTATATTTTGGGCAGTCTTGGAGTATGTGCTCTGCTGTCTGCGACGCCAATCCACATGTACACATGGCTGTTTCACCAATCTTGAATTTTGTATACATGTGGTTGCGTAATCTATTGTGCCCTGTTCTGAGGCGCAGAATAATGACTTGTTCTGGTCTATCCATAACGTGGTAGTCATCTTGAGCAGGTTTTGGTGGCTTTCTGACTGATTTGATCATTCTTTTCTTTTGGTGGTATGTTACAGGCACATCAGGCTGTTCTTCTTTGGCTCCTTCCTTAGCCAATTGATCAGCTCTGTCGTTCCCGGGTACTCCACAGTGGGATGGTATCCACTGTATGGTGACCTTATGCTGACTGCTAAGTTCAGAAAGTAGTGTCCTTAGTACTGGCAATTTCCCAGACAGGAGCGCCTCGAGTACTGATTTTGCATCTGTCAATAGCACCACAGGTTGTGTACCATTGCTGGTATTTAGTAATTTCTCTGTTGCTATCTTGATTGCCTCAATTTCAGCATCATAGTTATGGCAGTACTTTCCTGTCGGTACTCTAGCTGTGTCCCTGGTATTATTTGGGTATTCTATGTACACTCCCGCTCCTCCATTTCGAACAGCATTTTGTGCTGACCCATCTGTGTAGACTCGGATCCAGAGGTCCTGTGGGTATTCTTCATCAAGGAAGCTGAGAGTGGCTGTTCTGCGCTGCACACTGTTCTGATCTTCCTTGTCAAATATTCCTCTCACTTTTGTCTGGATTTGTAATGATAGTCTATGCTCATCTTTCCATGGAGTTCGCTCTGGAATAGTTGTTAGGGGGATACAAACTGTGGGCAGATCGGTGGTTTCTCTGCAGAGTCGTTTGGCCTGGTGGATAAAACTACTTCTTTTCAACCGCCCCATAGCTAGGTTTTCAAATCTGTTCTTCATAGGGTGGCCTGGCAAGCTGAGGAACTTTTCTGCTTGTATTAGCGTTTTCGTATCTCTGCGCTCACTCAGTGCTTGTGTCCTCCCCATCTTCTCCATTTCCACTATAGGGGTTGATCTCATCCCTCCTGTGGTGACTCTAAGTGCTTGATTTTGCACTTTGTCCAGCTCTTGTAGTGTGGTTTTTGCTGCCGAACACCATGCAGTTGACCCGTATTCCAGGTGTGGTCGTATGCTCTGTTGATAAACTTTGCTAAGTATTTTCCCACTGGCTCCCCATGTGGTTCCACTTAGCTTTCTCAGGATGGCTATTTTCCTTCTGGCTTTTGCTACTGCTTTGTTGATGTGCTTTCTCCATGTCAGCCTGCCATCAAATGTTACTCCAAGGTATGTTGGTTCTTTATCTTCTCGTAGGGGTGTTCCATTTATCTGGATGGTCCCTGCCTTTTGTTTTGGAGAGAGGGTAAATAGGGTGGTGCTGCACTTGTCAGTGTTTATGCTGACACACCATCTATTTGCCCATGCAACAAATGTATCTACAGCTCTTTGTAGTAATCTGGTGGCCACTGATGCATGTTCATTTGTGCTCCATAGAACCAGGTCATCGGCATACATTGCGGCTTTAATTCCATGCGGTAGATTAGCAACGAGATCATTGATGAAGATTAGAAAGAGTGTGGGGGACAATACTCCGCCCTGGGGAACTCCGTGACGCAGTAGTACTTTCTTGCTCTTTAGTCCGTCTATCTGTACTCGGGCTCTTCTGTTGTGCAAGTATGCTTTCACCCATTTGTACATTCTTCCATTGACTTTGCAGTTTCTCAGTTTATTCATCAGACCTTCTTTCCAGACTTTGTCAAAGGCTTTCTTCAAATCTATCCATGCCGCAAGCACCAGCTTCTTCTCTTGGAATGCATCCTCAATTTCTTGAGAGAGGTAGGTTGTCTGATCTTCCGTAGAGTAGCACTGCCTAAAGCCAGCCTGCTGTGGCACAAGGATGTTTTTACTTTCAATGTACCACTGCAGTCTGTGATTGATGATGCGCTCCAGTGTTTTGCAGAGACAGCTGGTGAGGCTAATTGGTCTGTAGCTAGAGGCAATGGAACTATCTTTCCCTGATTTTAGGAGGGGTATCATGATTGCTTCTCTCCAGGCTTGTGGAACACTGCCTAAGGTCCAGCTGTTATTGAAGATCTGCAACAGCTTTGTTTTGGCCTCTGTTCCTAGGTTCCTGATCATTTCATTGGAGATACCATCAGCTCCTGGTGACTTTCTCATTTTCAGTTTTGATATGGCTAGCTCCAGTTCGCTGATTGTGATGGGTGCCTCCAGAACCTCATGTACTATTTCCTTCTGTCCTGTATGTTGTCGTTTCTCTCGAATCTCTTGTTGTTTCTCTGGACTAATTTTGATATTGTTATCTTGTGCGAATGAGTCCGCAAAATGGTCAGCTGCTTGCTTTCTTGTTAAGATTTTTCCATCTTTATGTAGCGCAATTTTTGAGTTTCTCCCTGTGCCCTCGTCATTAAGCTGTTTTATTAGCTTCCACAATTTCCTTGTGTCTCTTTCAAAGTTCAGAGACTCCGTTTTCTCCTGCCAGCTTTTCCGTCTAGCCTGCAGCTTGGCCCTTTGAAATTTGGCTTTTGCATGCTGGAATTTATTGTGGTGCTCTTGGCTGGGTGTGGCCTCTGCTTGCTTTCTACACACTTCCACATCATTATGCAACTGTTCCAGTTCACTACTCCAGTAGGGTTTATATTGTTTACGGGCTCCTCTTGGTACTGTTTCTCGCGCTGCCTGTAGTATGCATTTCCCAAACTCTTCAACTACTTTATTTATGTCTTTCTCAGTGTTCAGGTTTCTAACCAGTATGCTGGTGCGATTCTTGTACACTGCCCAGTCTGCTTTCTTGTAGTTCCACCTCGAGAGGGTGCTGCTTTCACTTACAAGCTCATTTTCTACAGTTAGAAAGACTGGTCGATGGTCACTGCCACCTAGTTGTTTCCCAACAATTCGTGTAATGTTCCACTCCAGGTCTGGTGAATGAAAAGCCAGGTCAGGTGTAGTTGTAGAGTGCCATGATCTCGAGTAGAAAGTATGTGGGTCGGACGGCTTGTTAACCAAGATGAATCTATTCTCATCCTGCCAGTCTTCCAGTCTCTCTCCTCTCTGGTCCATGTGATCATAGCCCCAACTCTGCGAGTGGCTGTTGAAATCGCCGCACACAATCATTTTTTCTGTTAATGGTAGTGTGTCCAGTGCCTGTGGACGGTCACTTGGACAGTAGTAATTGATCAGATGTAGGTCTGTATAGCCTGTTTTAAGTTTAAGTGTCTGATACTCAGCCCCTTCCATATAGACTTCGATTTGGGAAGCAGTGATGTTATTTTTTACAAGGGTAAGTATCCCACCTTTTCGCCTGTCCTTTCGGTCAGATCGGTAACACTGGTAGCCTCTGATTTTGAAGGCTATATTTTCGTTGAGGTGAGTTTCTTGCAAGCAACATATGCTTACTTTTTCTTTGTCCAGGATGTTTTCTAATTCTACTTTTTTGTTGCTGACTCCCTCCGCATTCCAGTGCATTATTTTAAGTCTAAGTTTAGTATGGCCAGCTGTTCTATTCTCATGTCCCTTGGCTCCACAGGACATCTGAGAAGGACCTCCAGTAGTTGGGGTTGGACCCTTTCGAGACATAGGGCCCGGCACTGCACCTGCCTGGGGGTCCAAAGCAGGGCGAGCACCATAACGTTTAGCAGCAGTCGACATATTCCATTTTGCGTAATTGCGTGGCATCCTGATTTCTGTGGTGCGCCTCCTGGCTGGTTGCCTCCGTCTTCAGCACCTTTCCTTTGCTAGAGCAGACTGTGGTCTCACTCGAGTTTAGATGTGTACACACGCACACACGTGTCTGCACATGCATGTATGTGTATACACATCTAGAGCACACTGGTTATTTTCCGGCGCCAGATACTCGCCGTCGCCCCTTCTCCTGTTAGTTAAAACAGTTCCGCCACGTGAAGGCCAGGAGTTGGACTTTGGCTGCAGAGGTTATGTATTCACGAGCCATTGGGGTATTTAAGCAATGTTGGGCGCTCACCCCAACACTGCGCCCCGGCTACATAAAGCAATTTGGAACCGCTTTCCATATTAGCAGTGTCCCTTGCCATCAGGCGAACCCACTCCAACTTCAGAGGTACTTGTAATTTACATCCCCAAGTCAAGGACGATAGGGTCAACATTTTAGTCCAGCTGTCCGGTGTAGGGGTTGAACCTGCTTATCTAGGCATCAGCACAACGGATGTTTAAGAAAACACATTCTTACCCATTCGACCATACTGACCTACACCTTCATGGAAATGAAGTCATTCAAAAATTAAAGCAATGTTAATGTCTCTGAGGGTGATTTCTAAAACAAAACATATTTTACATTTATATGTTTAACCAAGGACATTATCAATTTTGATGATGCCACATGCACTACATTCAAACTTCTGTTACTTTGGTTTGAAAGTAAATAAGAATGTTTGATACATGGTGTTGTTTCATAAAAGGTTATTACCATCTTGTAAAACTGATTTCCAATAAAATGGAAATCCACTTTAATGGGAACTTCTAGAACCTGATTTACAACAGGAGGAAAGCTCTTGAGGGTCATGGTCTGGGTTGGCCTGCCCCTCATGAGAGTGTAAAGAAGACAAAGAAGTCTAAGCATTCATAGAAAAAAAAGGCCAACTTCTTATAATCAGAAGTCTTCTGTTGTGCTTGCTTCATGGTGTTTATTATTCTACATGCTTATTATTATATGTATATATTAAATTATATATTATGCTTATTGTCACTCAGTCAATATATGTAGAATGGCATGTATTCTTCAGCACACCTTGGGCACAACTTGTGTAAAATGTCGACACTGTCTTCAAATACTCTCCTATAACTTAGGCATTGTCTTCATTAGCTCCCCTACAGGTGTCATACTACCTTTGAAATTTTTTCAAACTTAGAATAAATACATTCTTTGTTATTAATTGTCACTGATAGAAATGGGACATATTTTCATATACCCACTTCATTTCTTTTGTCGTTTATGAGTACCAGTCATTATTTTGTCTATTGAAGGTGACAAGTTAGGATCCCTTGTTCCACCTGCATTCAACTTTTTTGTTGTATAATAGTGTGTCCTCTTTCTGTGGGTGCCAATCAGTGCCTATGAATGTGTCTTATTAGTTTGATGGCCTCCAAGGTTCCCCAGTGTTCACCATTAGCTTTTGTATTGTTATATTAGCTGCTGTATTGTAGTTATTTGTAAAGGTATCAGTCCAGAGAATGAATTGTAGTTTTTGAGGATGTCACTTCTCTATAAATATAACTCACAAACTTACCCTTGGGGAATAAATATGATGGTTTCCCCATACCTTCCACATATTTGCAATAAAAATACCTTTATGATCTTTGTAGTAAACTGACTAGAGAGATTATGTTATCATGTTTGATTTACAGTTTTATGCTTTAATAAGATTGATTTCTTGCTCTTATCACTTTTAATTCTTCAAATTTAAAATAGGAGGCATATATGGAAGTGATGCAGCCATTTGTTAAGAAGAACCGTGATAAAATGATTTTATACCTTGATGAGTTATCGGTAAGTTTTTGCTCTTTATATTGAAAAGATTTTTTCATTTTCCATGTAAGGTCTAAATATAGTAGATACCATCTCGCTGTAGAGTACCTGGAGAGAGCTGATTGACTAGCTAAGGAAGGAACAATAGAACAACAACCTGATGTACCTGTTACATACCACCTAAAGAAAAGAATCGTCAAATCAATCAGAAAGTCATCAACACAAGTCACGACGATTGCCATTTTATGGACAGACCAGAACAAATCATCATTCTGTGCCTCAGAAGACAATAAATTGCACAATCACATATATACAGGATTTAAGATTGATAAATCAGCCATGTGCACATGTGGATTGGAGGCACAGGCAGCAGATCACATACTCCAAGACTGTCCAGAATACAACATATCTCGGCAAACCTTCTGGCCTAGATCAACAACAGCTGGCATATAGAAACAACAGTGCAAGTCAAACTCTATGGACCAATGAGTGAACTAAAAAAGACAGTGAAATTCATACAAGAGACAACATTGCAATTATAGGCAAATTTCAAGCAAATGAAAAAAGAATAATTTTTCATTATGGGAAATATTCTTTAAAAGTTGGATCTCATTTCAAATTTCTCTTCTCCATATAAGGATAACTTTCTATTCTTGAAAATTAGAAATTAATCAGACATATGCAATGACATCAGGTGTAGACAAGTAGCAGAGAAAATCAAAGATTAGAATGCCATCCAGATGCAGTCCTTGCAGGGCTAGATAAGTAGCAGAGTCATGACAGCATGGCTAACAACACAGTGACCTGAATAGTGTCCAACGGAGGGTGTTTTGTCCTGCTGCATGCAGCTCTGAGGTTGACCCAGCTTAAGGTCAGCTGGTGCCAGAAATTTCTCTTGTAGAGAAAAGTGTGTGAGAAAGGGAGCATGTCAACCCACATCATAATGCAGTGATCTAGTGCATGTGAAGTTCTGTCTGTCTGTCTGTCTGTCTGTCTGTCTGTCTCTGTCTGTCTGTCTGTCTGTCTGTCTGTCTGTTTGTCTGTTTGTCTGTCTCTCTCGGTCTCTCTGTCTCTCTCCCCCCTCTCCCTCTTGTCTTTATCTCTCTTTATCATCACTATCATCCCCCTAGTCACCTCCTTTTCCCTCTCCCCCTTTCTCTCATTAATCTCTCTCCTCTCTCTCTCTCTGTGTCTCTCTCCCCACCGGACACTGATGCATATGCTGGGGGGAGGATCTGAGCACCTATGGACATGTCCGGAGTGCAATGAAGATACCCCAACTGATAACTGATAACTGACTGATCCCCACCTTTATCTCAATTTCTGCCTTTCTCTCTTTTCACACCCACCGACGCATGGGACTAGTTTTACTCATCTTTCTAGAAAAGACACTGTGAGAACTAGATTTCTTCATGTTGTCAGTTGTTCGTTATAAGTGTTTCCATTATCAGAATGTACCAAAAGAGCCAGTGGTTCCTGATATTCTGCCATCAGATCCTGCCCGGGAGCTTGCAACCATTCACCAGCTATGCGACAATCACCTTGATGCTCTGAAAGCACTCATAGCAACTCAGGTGGGCTGTTTAGTCTTCTTCTAGCTCTTTAATGTTTTGGTAACATGTTTATATTTGGTGGCCTTACAGTAAGACACCTACCTGCCTATCTATCACATTAAGAGAGATAGATTCTAATCTTTGGTATGGCAGAGGTTTTAATTTAGTTAGTATTTAGAAGTAGGTGTGGCTGCAGGGTTTATTGTGCTTGCAATTACACCATTGCTTCCATGTATATAGCAACATAATTAATTAACAGCAATTCCTCAGTTTCAGAAGGATAATTCACATTTTATATTAGAAAATTCAAGAAGATTGATGCTGTATCAAACAGATTTAACATTAGACTTGAAATGAGCACAAAGAATCAACATAAGGGTAAATTGGTAGAGCTAATAAAAATACCTCACCTTTACTGTTGACATACATCTGTGCATTGAAGCAACATAGCTGTACAGATAGTATAGCAGACTTAATAAGATGTAGCATTATAATAAGCCTGCTGGGAATATGTCAATCAGCTTTACAGAGGTGCACCGGCGATAAAGCAGGTTGCATGTCCTTTACTGGACATCACAATCAACCCCAGCATTTGTTGGCTGTTTGTGATTTTCAAGGCAATTTTAAGTTCAGTAGGTTGCTATTGATTTCTGAACGATGCCTATATATATATATATAAATAAAACAAAGATGTCTCTAATAACATTCGGAGAGTATGCAGCAGAAACTTCGGCACATGCGGGACTTCTGGCTGAGCAACAAAGCTGATGAAATTCAAGGCTTTGCTGACAGACACGATATGAAAAACTTCTACGACTCACTGAAAGCGCTCTATGGTCCTACGTCACCAGGCATAGTTCCCCTCAGTGCAGATGGGGGAACATTGGTCACTGATAAGAAAAAAATCCTTCAACGCTGGGCAGAGCATTTCAGCAACATCCTAAATGCAACTTCTTTCTTCGATGATGAAACTGTCAACTGCCTTCCTCAATTTGCATGACTTGCCAACCATAGTGGAAGTAAACAAAGTCATCCAGCAACTTTTCCAAGGCACCTGGTCCTGACTCCATCCCAGCAGAGATGTACAAGGCAGGTGGGCCAGTCCTAATAGAGCAGCTTCACCAAGTCTTTACAAACATATGGGTGAACGAGACCATGCCACAAGATTTCAAGGACGCGTCAATAGTCCACCTTTACAAACGTAAAGGAAACCGCCAATCCTGTGACAACCACCGAGGCATCTCCTTGCTCTCAGTTGCAGGGAAGATACTTGCCAGAATTCTTCTCAATCACCTCACAGCCCATCTCGATCAAGGTCTTCTTCCTGAGAGTCAATGTGGCTTCAGAAAAGAACGAGGAACTGATGACATGATTTTCGCTGCAAGGCAGCTGCAAGAGAAATGTCAGGAACAGAACTCCAAAATGTACTCCACTTTCATTGCCTTACCAAGGCTTTTGATACAGTCAGCAGAGAAGGACTGTGGAAGATTATTGCGAAATATGGCTGTCCTCAAAAGATTGTCCAAATAGTGCGGCTATTTCATGATGGTATGCAGGCAAGAGTACAGGAAAGTGGTGAATTGTCTGAACCCTTTCCTGTCACCAATGGAGTGAAGCAAGGATGTGTCCTGGCACCAACACTGTTCAGCCTCATGTTTTCCAGCCATGTTGATGAATGCCTTCGAGAACGACGACATTGGAATAGACATCAACTACCGTATGGATGGAAAGTTGTTCAATCTCAGAAGGCTGAAAGCTAAAACAAAACTACCTGCGACACCCTCAGAGAGCTCCTGTTTGCTGATGATTGTGCTCTATATGCCAACTCAGAGGCAGACATGTAACACTATGTTTCAGCTTTCTCATATGCCTGTGCCAACTTTAGGCTCAAAATCAACTTCCAGAAGACTGTAGTTATGTACCAGCCAGCTCCAGGGAATAATCACACCGTGCCGAATATCAAGGTAAATGATCATAGACTAAGTGTTGTGGACAAATTCAACTATCTTGGCAGCACTGTGTCACAAGCTGCCACAATTGATAACAAAGTGAATGCAAGAATCTCCTAGGCCTTTGGCAGACTGTGCAAGAATATATGGGACAGAAATGGAATAAGCCTGCAAACAAAGCTGAAAGTCTACAAAGCAGTTGTATCATCCACACTGCTATATGCTTGTGAAACCTGGACTGTTTATCAGAGACACGCTAGGAAATTAAACCACTTCCACACAGTCTGCCTTAGGAAGCTATTGAAGATTAAATGGCAAGACAAGATCCCAGACACTGAAGTTCTAGAAAGAGCGTCCATGCCCAGTATCCACACTCTACTAATGAAGAATCAGATTCGCTGGGCTGGTCACTTAACTTACATGCCAGATCACAGGCCCCCTAAAAAAATTTTTTTACGGTGAACTGCGTTGTGGTAAACACTCCCAAGGCGGCCAGAGGAAACGCTTTAAAGACACTGAAAATCTCACTGAAAGCTTTTGAAATTCATCTTGACACCTGTAGGACTGCTGCCAAAGACCAAAATGTGTGTTGTACATCATTACATAAAGGTGCTGTCTCTTGTGAAGCAACCAGGACTGCAAGAGCTGTGAAGAAAAGGCTGGACAGAAAAACCACTGCAGGAAATCCTCCGCCTGGAACATCAAGCATTCTTTGCCCACATTGTCAAAGAACATTTTGAGCCAAAATAGGCCTTATCAGCCATCTTAGAACTCACGGCTCCATATTTTCAACCCCACTGGATGAAATGAATGATATCATGAAGACTAATAGACTACAATGGCTGGGGCATATAGAAAGAATGGAAGATAATAGGGAAACAAAACTCGCTTACACTCAGAATAAGTGACCGTAGACCCTGAGGTAGACCAAGAAGACAGTGGAGAGATAATATATATACAGACCTACAAGCACTTGGAATCAACGACTGGCAAGAGAAGGTCAACCAGAGAAACGAATGGAGATGTATTGTATCTGCAGCAAAGAACCTCAATGGCTCGGAAAGCTGAAGAAGAAGAAGAATATCAATATATATATATATATATATATATATATATATATATATATATATATATATATATATATATATATATATATATATGTGTGCTGACTAATTTTAATATTAAGATTTCACAGGTACATCAGTAAAAGCAAGATCATGGTAATATTAGTGAGTCAAGTTTACATTGTTAGCCAACATTAGCAAACAGACATGTTAACTCTAAATACACAAGGACCACCCATGAATATCAGGTCGTTGAAGTTTAGATTTAACTAGTGATATGAAGTTTACTCTGAGCTGCTTATGGTATGAAAGTAATACATTTCTCTCCACTTCTCTTCTTCAGACGTCAACAAAGAAAATAGTGGTTGTGACGGAGATGTTGACAAATCACAAGAAGCGATACATGGGGGACACGTGACATTGTCGATCAATTCTTCTTGCATGCCAGAACGTGCTCTATTCAACGGAGCTAAGGTTTAGGTTTATTAACCGTATATTTTCTGTGGCCCAGGAAGTGGTTCGCCAGCTAAGTCATATCAGACTGAGTTTGTTTGGGGATGCTGGTGATGTATTTGGAACACTCCTTCTACTGTCATCGTGGATATGCAGCATTCTATATCGGCTTACCTACTGGTTGATAATGATCATGTTGTTGCAGGTTATATAGCTGGCAATTGTATGTTTTGCCTTGTCAGGTGTTTCATGAAGTATAAGGTTTTAGATTATTCCTTCGTAGGACAGATTTGACAGGAGTGTGGATTTTCAGATGTCTCTACTGGAAGCATACAAAGCCACATAGCATTGTATTTCTTGGCTCATCATACGCTATGTTTATTTTCCTATCATACAAAATCAATGGTGTGTTCAAATAAAATATTCAGACAGTGAATGAGTCTGCATGTTAGGATGTTTAAATATGTTGATAGTAGAGATGAAGTAGGCAAGCTTCTATGTAAATGACACTGTCAAGTGCCTTCAGTGTAGTGTCATTCATCTCTTTAGTAGATGAAAACAGTGTTAGCTAATGTTGACATTCTGTGTGGTTTCAGAAGAAAAAGGTAAGTTTTAGAAATTGAAATGGACAGATGTTGTGCCATAATATTGTGTATTGAATGTTCTTTTGAATGATTCAGAGATGCTCAACACAGACAACAGATGGCAAGTAAATGGGGATAGCTTGTGAACAGCAGTAACATAGATCTAATGTTGTTTGTGTAATATGAAGCATTGGAGCCAGTTTAAATGCCGTGCTGAAAGCATGGACATGAGGCAAAGACCACAGCCAGTGTAAGCATTCCTTCACACAGAATCGAATCATCTTCTATAACATCATGTGTTTAGATACAGCTGTATGTGTCAATTTAATTAATTGCATTTATATGTTATTAAAGCAAGTTTGTTTATATGCTATCTGCAATCATGGCATTTCATTTGTCATAATGCATTACTAGTTTTTTCAGTCCATACAGCTCTTTGTTCAGCTTAATTGTTGTTTGTATGTTGCAATTTTAAAAGTTAGTAAATGTCGTATTAGTCATATTTCCTCTAAGTGAGCTGTTTATACGTACATATAGGCATATTATTCTATTTTCAGACAAGATTTGTAAATAATAAGCAGTTTGATTCTCATTTCTCATATCACCACATATGCATATAAATATGTAGTTTTGAAGGTAGAATATCGACAGTAATGATCTTGTAATAAGAAGGAGGCGGAGAGATGTTCTGTATAACATCCTTATAACCTTGACTGTTCTGACTTATTTAATGTTACTCTGAGGTGCAGAACCAGAGAAAATGCTGTTTTTCTTTACAGGTGTCTTCCGTTTTATTTTGTGCCAGTGTTAGGAACCGCAGTAGCAAAGTGGTTAGTGTGCTTGTTTACCAAGACCATCATGTGGGTTCAAGCCCTTGACAGTGGCAGAATTCTTTTTTTTAAAATCCAGCTCGGGGGTTTGCCTAGCCTCATAAAATGGATATGACAGTTTCCATAATTGTTTGGGGGGAATTATTTGGGAAGAAGAGATGGTGAGAAAGGGAACGGGCCACCATATACCTAGAATATGTCAAGGCCTAACACTTCACATCCCAGTGGCAGTATCCGCCGTGGAACCTGTGTTTCAGAGACTGATTGTATCCGGCCACTTCTGTGTGTCATTTGAGAGATTTGAATTCTTGGCACGTACCTATACAGTGTTATCACTGTCTTATTGTCATGAAGAACTTCTTTAGGTCAGACCAAGATATTGAAAAAAAGTGTGTTGGCTGCTTCTGAGATGGTACTGGAATCTGAATGAACTAAAAATATAACTAAGAAGATTGTATAAAGAAAAAAAAAAACAAGGCACAAGCCAATGTTTCAACTGTAGTTTGTCATTGGATGGAAAAAAAAACAAAACTGGATTGCTTTTTAGGGATTAAGAGTCGGTCAGTTTTTCCAGCTATGATTCTTGTTTTTATTATTGTTCATTGATGAAGACTTTAGTTGAAACATTTGTTTGGATCTGCATTGTTTCCTTTCATTGACCTTCTAGTTATATTTTGTATTCAATCATATCCTGGACCAAAATATAAATAGTATATACAATATGTGAGTGCTGTAGTCAGGAATTTCTCATGTCTATGAAGGTGTTGCTGCGAGCTGTACTCCCTATTGCAGCAGTTGGATGTTTAACCTGGTCAACTTTCTGAACAGTCAAAGGGAAGACTGGTAAATGGTTAAACTGCTGTGCGGGACAAACTTGACATGTAGTTCTGCATTGGTTTCCTTTTGTTGACTGATCTTCTCATCCTGTGTCTAATTACCCGTTAACTCATCTGTTGATACCTACTTATAGGCATATTCATCCATTAGAAACACATGAAGTTAAATTACAGCCTTCAATTCTGGTTTGAAATGTATCTGGTTCTTGTCTATTGGAACATTTTACAAGAACAAAACTCTCCAAATATCTTTTCTTCAAGCATGACTGTCATATATTTTGTCCTGAAATATAATTTTGTGGCATCATGCTACTTCGTATAGAAATAATATCTTGCATTGCAGTTTCCAGATTTTTCTTGTGTTATATTAATGCCACCATGTCTTACTACTAGCCCCATCATGCAGTTCTCCAGTGATGACTTCACTTCCTCCAGCCATATTTCATGTTTACCACCATTAGTTTAGTAATTTGAGTTATGCACTTTCTGGAACTTGACTTTTCAATAGTACCAATGTCTATGGTTGTGTCTGCTTTCTCATAGATTTCTTTGGAGTGGGGGGGGGCACACTGACTTCTTCTCAGAAGCCGCAGTTTAGATATTTTTGTCTAGTTGGTATGCTGGTTTTCTATCTACTTCTGTAGGTGCAGATAGTATTCAGGTGTTGTCCAAATAATGCCTTCTGTTGTAGGTATGAGCATGGGATTTGTCTGTATCACACCTGTCTGACAATGAATGGCAGTAATTGTCCATATTTCATCTCTAGGTATGATTATGGTAATTAGTAGTTGAGATCTACTCGATGGGCTCGAAGACAGTAGTGAAGAATGTGGCAGAAAATTATATAGAATGGAGAGTTCTCTTTCATTGACTCAACCATTGGAATATCATGTTGTTTGTATGAAGTTGGAATGGAATTTGCAGATTAATTCATTAATTTCTTAATTTGCAACAATATACAGTTGTAACTGTGAAGTAGATGTCTATAAACTATCTTAATCTGTTTTATGAAATCTTACGACGCGGTGAAAGTTTTAACATTCACCTTATACAAGAGTGTATCATTTTCTTGAAAACAAGCTTGTCATTTATGAATGATAATTTGATGCATGAATATTATTTGTACATTTGTATGCTTCAATTTTTACATTACTACAACAAGCTATCTTGTAGTTCTGTGTTGAGTGTTCCAATTTGGTTTCATAGTTGTCATGTTATCTGTTGTCTTAATCAAGGATTAAGGCAGATTTACCTGGGCATTAGCAAAGAATGGCAGTTTTAAAATGTTTATCAGTGGTGGAAATCTAGATGTGACTAAACATCAGAAAGCTTGGATACTTAAATGTTTTCAAAATGTCAGATTCACATATATTCAGTAATTTCTTTGGGCGTTAGCTCGCTTTGAACTCAAGCGCAGTCCATAATACTACTTCTAGTAGCACTGAACTGAATTTTGTGTGTATGTATTAGCTTTCCCTATTGCCATCAGGCAAACCCACTCAGGCTTCAGAGAAAATTGTAATTTACGCCCCCAAGTCAAGGACGAGAAGTCAACATTTTAGTCCAACTGACCGGTGTAGGAGTTGAACCCCTACATCAACATCAGCACACCGGATGGTTAAGATCACACACTCTTATCCATTCAGCCATGCTGACCTCTATTCAGTAATGTTATCTGAACTCATTGACTACCATGAATCATTGACATTTACAATGCCAGACTTCATGCAGTTCAGAAAATAATTAAAAATAAACTATAATTCATCCACATTTTTGTTATTTAAAAAATTTACAATGTGACTACAGCTGAAATTTTAAATAAGACATCTGATTGAAGAGTGTAGAAAAAAATGCATTATAAATAGCATATTTGTACAACTAGTAGTTAAAAAATGAGTAAGTGAACAGCATAGCATTTTTGTAATAAATGTCCATAATTTAACTGTTGCAATGCTTTTTTCTTCTTCTACTATTTCATCCGGAAAACAGATAACATAATGTAAACATGTTAATTAGCTGACTGAAGTGAAAGTATCATGTTATACAAGTATAGGTTTTCAAACAAATTGCTTTATACCGGTATGGGATAATGTTAGGCAAATATTGCTAGGACATAGCATGTCAGGTCGCATAATTTAGTCAGTTGTAATTCTGCTTTTGATTCTCCCAGACAAATCTTTCTGGTGCCCATTTTATTAAGCTTAGCTGACCTCAGGAACTTGTACTGGTTGGGAAACCTGTCACGGCTACTTGGAAGTGAACCCGGAACCACTTTGTTGGTTAACAAGTGCAGTCACCACTATTCTGCGGCAGCTCTTATGGCTTCCTATCAGATTGCTTGCACTGCAACTTATACAGAAGAGCTGAAACTCAAATATGCATGTCTATATTTCAGCAAGCATGATCGTGTAATTAAGTTACTTCTGTGAATTTGTCATGTGGTTTCGTTTCATTAACCCTTTTGTCAAGCAAGCTAATTAGTTTGTGTTTTTGATGTTGAAGTACTAGTTATTCTTAGACGTCAATAGATTCGTTCTAGAATTGATTGCTGATTTAAATTTACTCGCTGCTGTAACATTTAAATGGGTCAGTGAAACTCACATGTATGAATTTGACATGCATCTCCTGAAATATTTAAATTCTGTATTTATAATGAGTAAACATATGTGCTTTTTCCTACATGTTCTGTCTTTATACTCTGTACTAAATTTGTTTAATTGTACTGAGCAAATCTTATCCTCATAAACATGTTTTTTCCCACTGATCTGAATGTTGTCTGTAGTTGTCTATAAATGTGCTTTTGTTTCCATGAGGATATGGGCAAAAATATACTAAATATGACTTTATTTCAGGCAGTTCCGTCCACTATGTACTTTCCAAAGCTTCATTGATGTTTTTTGGCAATTCATGCCATAAAAATTGTCTTGTCATTATATAAAGTAATGCATGTTTTTCTGTAGTAAGTCAGTTGATGCAAAGTGAAGCTAGCTGCATCCAAACAAGCAACATAGATTGTCTGGAGAGAACAAGAAGTAATTTTTTTTTACATTAAATATGAAAGAAGTATTGGCTTCCAAATCACCAAACAAGTATTGACTTATGTGCAGTAGGAAATCTGGCCAGTTCATTCACAATGAAAAGTAATTAGCATGTGTATTTATGTTTTAATAAGAATTCTCTGTATTGGAGATCTTTGGGAATACATTCATTTTCCATTCTAGATACGTGGCCAAGCCACCGGAGGTGTCTCTTCTTGAGGAGGGAGTGCACTGGTAATATCCACTCTTTTAAGCACATGTTTGTTTGTTATATGATCTTTCCACGATATGTCCAGGATACATCTCAAACATCTCATGTGGAAGGAGTTCAACTTCCTTTCCTGACATGAGTACAAGGTCCAGGATTCAGACCCATAGAGTAGTGTGCTAACAACACATGCTTTGTATACTTGAACTTTGTATGCTTTGTTAGTCTGTTGTTCTCCCAAACTCTCTTAGTTAGCCTGGAAAGTGTTGTGGCTGCCTTTCCAATGCGAATGTCGATTTCTGTCTCTAAGGAAAGGTTATCTGATATTATTGACCCCAAATACGCAAACTCATGGACAGCCTTCAGTTCGTAATTAGAAATTTTGATTGATGGAGGCACAGCAGCATCTTGTTCCATCACCTGAGTTTTATTTATATCATGGTGAGCTCAAAGTCTCTGCAGGTGGCTGCAAAACCATCTATGAGCCATTGCATATTTCTGCTGCATGAGTAGTGATAGTGCCAAAGTATATGCTATTGAAATGATGTAAATACACCTGTATGTACTTTTTATTATCAATGAATATACCGGATTTCCTAATAAATAGAATGAAACAGTTTTCTTTTTACTACATATTGAGTTATAAAACTAGATTGAAAAACCACGATACATGTATTGACTGCACTCTTTGTAAAGGACATTTTATCTAGAATCTGCATCTAGCTGTATTGAACATTTTGCACAGAAATATGACTGTAGGGGAGAGTGGATGAAAGTTAAACAGGATTCTCACATCAAAATACCCATATCATAATCCCAAGGAAATTGTCATCCGATGCTGACATCACAGCACTTTGTCATGCCCCTTGTGCCTTGTCTCCCTCAAAAGATGTTTAGGAGTATAGAAAATTGTAGTTCCATTGGCCAGTTGCTTACGCATGTATCAGCTTCCTCCTCTACAATGATCACCTCCTGTTAGTGCTGAATTTTATTTCTGATTCCATTAGTCATAGCTGCATGTAGTCATTTATTTGTGTTTCCTGGTGCAACAGGCGATCATTTATAGACAGACAGTATCATGTCTCCCTTGCTCATCCTCAGTGGTTCACCTGGAAATGCCTATGAGGCCAACCAATCATTTCCACATAACTGGCATGACCTGGAAAGTAGGGCCACTTCATCTGTTTATATAATCCAAAGGATGTTTGTTTATCAGAATCAAAATAAAACTGGGTCTGCACATCATGGACACTGGAGACATACGACCTTAGCACCTGAAACAAAAAAATTATCCTGGGTGCCACTAGCAGTGGTACAAAATGCAACAGTTTTATTTATTTTTTTAATTAAAAAAAAAAGAATGTCAATCTAATGGATTTTTAGCCAGTCCTTAACTATTAGCAGTTACATTCAAAATACCACGTACAACCAAACAGAATAATTAGTTGTGGTTTTACTTGAATATGTATGCAAAATTTTAAAAATCAGTGTCAATTCGGCCACTTTTAAGGAAATAAGTTACTGGAAACATCTGGCAATGTAGATTGAAGAAGCTGACATTTTTATGGAGTGGTATTTATGTGATATGTTGATTTTTGTGGTTCACTATGTGAGTTTACTAAGCGTTAACAGTCCTGATGTATAATATCAAATGTTATTTCTGGGAAAGCTACAGCAAAATGCTGAGTGTTCGGTATTATTTCTTTGTAGTAAAGTTAGCAGTGACATGTTGAGTGTGAAATGTTGTTCCTCTGTAAACAGTGAAATAGTGGAGGTAGAAAGTTATTTCTGAGTAAAACTGATGAAATGTTACTCCTGTGTAAAGGAATGACTACAGGAATTGACGTTCCCTCTGTTTCTTGTCCTGTCACTGCTCCATATGTCTGTCCGTCTCTTTTCTCTCCACTTCTCTCTCTTGCCTCTCTTCCCCTTCCCCAAATCGCTCGTTTTAGCTTAGTAATAGCATAAAGGCTTCATTCTGTTTAATAAAATGCATAATTAGTCACGTATCAACATTCATAAGTCCTAATAGATAATTATTGGAAAGTCAGTATGTACGGACAGTAATTTTCATAAAGTGCAATTATCTAAATGAAAGTGTATTTATTTTATGAATTTCTCTATGCTCATGATCATGTTGAAAAATGTAGATCTCTAATCTAGCTGTGACAAGACAGTTGAAAAATGTAGGTCTCCAATTCAGATGTGACACGACCAAGTTGTAAAATGTAGATCTATAATTCAGATGTGACAAAAGAGTTGAAAAATGTAAATCTCAAATTAAGTTGAGACAAGACAGTTGAAAAATGTACATCTCTAATTTAGCTGTGACAAGATAGTTAAAAAAACAGAACTTTAATTTAGCTGCGACAAGACAGTTAAAAATGTAGGTCTTTAATGAGCCTCAAAAAGACAGTTAAAAAATACAGGTCTCTAATTTAGATGTGACATGACCGAGTTGGAAAATATGGGGCTCATAATCAGCTGTGAGTTGGTGTAAGAAAAGGCAGCATGCATGGTAGCTATCATGTGGATTCATAAATTAATATGTGCATTCACCATTACTGGACTATTCCTATACTGTGTGGCCTGCTGGGAATTACTTGTACCTTTTTACATATATAAAAGAGTTGAAACATTGAAATATGCATGTAACGATCACAGTACACTACTTATAAACAAATGTTTTTCTTGTATAGACAGCCAGCATGCAATCCTATAGTCTTGGGTATCCGGAGTTGTTTTTCTCAATTTGCACTGTTGTCTTATATCATGCTTTTGTATTTGGTTAGACCGCCTGTGTGGCTCAGGGGCAGTGAACGCATTTCACATTTGCCATACCGAGTTGAGGGTTCAAAATCAGCTGGAGATGATTGGGAAGCTGAGTGTTGATTTTGATGGTATGAATGTCAGTTCTTATAAAGCAGTGGCAAACTGCTGAATGTAAAAATTGTGTGGCAAATCACAAACAGCTAATAAATGCTGGGCTTGATAGCGACGTCCTGTAAAGGACATGCAACTTAGCTCATGATAAGAGCTGCTTATGTAATGTGATTATAAAATCAGTACATGTTGATGGGAAGGGTCTCTTAAGAGGAGTTAATAACAGTAATTGTCATTATTTCCAGTTGAATGGACTAATACAAAGTACTTTGTACACTGGTTTACTCAAAGGCTTGTCTAGCCCTGTAGTGGAAGTGTTTTGTCCAGTCTTTACAGTTCTGTAGTCCAAATAAAATACAAAATATGCCTATGAAGCTCGATCAAAGAAAAAAACCCACAGATACAGACAAATGTTTCCACCAGTCTTTGTCAAAAAATAAGAAAAAAAAAAAACATGAAGAAACAAGAATGAATGACTCCAGATCTGAAAGTAATCCGATCAACACAAAAACTAGTTGCTAATGTTTACAATAATAATAATGGCCTCACAGTGGAAATGTGGCATGGAATCAGTTAATATGCACAAGTGAATGCAAGCTAGTGATTCAGTGTGTCTCTAGGTATGCTTGCTAGCTGGAGTTACAGGGTACAAAGAAATGTAACATTGCCTGTTTTTCCTTAACACCATTTCTTGGTATCTTGTAATCCATTTCTCTCCATCAAGTGCCCACACTTACACACATGCACACACAGACATCTCTTTAACAATACCCCACAGAGATATCTTTTTCTTAACCTCCATGCCATGTGGCACTGGTTTCATGTCTGTCCAGTCTTCTGTTTCTTGTACTGTCAATCATTTCTGATGCTGATGTGCGTAAGTGTCATAGTGTCAAACTGTCCAGCATCATCTCTGTTCCTCTTCCCTTCCCACTTTCCTGTTGGCATGAAGTCTTCCAGCTTTCCTCTTCTCATGATGAGCTGAAAGAATGTGGACTGTCTTCATCTGATCAAGTAACCAGTTCTCTTCTATAGTTAATTTCATTGAAGATATCTTCATTACTCTTTTGTTTTTTAAATCAACACCCCCCCCCCCCCCCCCCCCCCATGGTTTTATCATTATTATATTATAAAACCAGTCCATGATTCACTTCCATACACCAGGACTGGCTCAGTGTAGCTTTTACAATCTTTTTTTTAAAACTTCCATTGACAGTGATATATTGCACAAAATATTCATATTGTGAAATGCTGCCTTTGCTTGTCCTGTTTTATAGTACACATAGTTTATTTAATTCTTCTTCCATTGAATTATATATTGTGCTGTTTCATGGTACATAAATTTATAACTGCACAAACAACTAGAACAATAGAATATTAATGGAAATCGTTAGTTGTGCTGCAAGGAAACTGGTAGTGTAAGTTGTATACCTGTTTAGTAATGAGACATTATGAAACGAGAGTTGTAAGACTTTTGAAAGAACTTGCAGTATGACTCATGGGAAAATGTGTCAGTCAAGCAATCTTTGAAGCAAGTAACAATTTTTGATTGCAGCAGATTTTGAGTAATGGAAAATAATTAAACAAAGTAGTTTGTGAATCTACAAAGATTTAACATTGTGTTCACAATCAGTACAATAATAAATCAGAACCCCAACCAACTCAGTCTTGCTATCCTGTGCTATATTCAGCAGCTCCCTATGTCCACCCATATTATTAATGTCTGTTTCTAATTCTATTCTCCATGTGTTTTAAGTCTCCCACTATTTTTTTTCTGTGGGTTCTAGGAGGACTTTCTTGTTATACTATTGAGTTTTCTCAATGCATGTCCTCTTGGTTTACTGAAATTTGTTTAGTTTTTTTGATGAGCTCAACACTTGTTGTTGTTTTTTTTTTGGTACTGGACAGGCACTAATGAATGAATAATTTATTAGTATTGTTTCTGATCCATACAGCGGTCCTGAATTGACCTTGGAGCTAAATTTTCTGTTTGGTGCTAAACTTTATTTATATTGACTTACACACATTTCCTAGTGCTATGAAAGCTTAATTTGCCTTCTATTTTATTATTTTAATATGAGGGGGCTTGAAATTAAAACTTTTAAATGTTTTTTTTTTTTTGGTGCTGAATATATTCAGAAAAAGTAAAGAACAAATGTGTCATTTTTCAATGTAATCACCATTGCATTCAATGGAAGTCCTCCAGCACCGATAACGTACTTGGATTCCTGTAGAAAAATGGACTCTGAGGTAACTACCTGATGTACCTGACCCAGTCGTGAACAGTCTGTCACAGAAGTCCTGCTGTTTTGAAACTTCCTACTCCTCTCAGACACTTGCTGGACTGACAGGCATGCATCACCATACTAGATCTTCATTCACTAATGTATTTCTATAGGTTTCACCCCTTCACTGATAAAAAAAATGGATAACAGAACTCTGTTTTTCTTTGGTGTATGTCAAAAGTGGGGCGACCATCTGTAAACTCTCTCTATAATGTCACAGTGTTTGTCTGCACTGTGATGTCACATGCTTAACACTTTACATCCTTAACAACAATATTGATATAGGTTACAAGACTGTGGCATGGTTCTTGTAATATCTATCACACTTTTAATGTTTTCATTTGAAGCCCCATCATATCGCTCTATCTGTTTGTTTATCTTGCGAGGGAAGAGCATCACACATAGCTATGAACCTCATAGGTCAGTATATCTGACTTCAGCATGTGTTTGATATAGTCTTTCTTCTCCCTGTTTGTAGACTAGTTTGTTGCCTGATGCAGTTATTTGTAAGTCATAGTAGTGCAGTGCTTCTAGGTTATAATACATTGAATTTGTTTTATACATTTATTGCAGCTCTGCAGGATCACAAAGTAGTTGTTTGTTTAGCTGTTTTATGGCTACTCTTTGACAATATATATTGCATATTATCCACAATATTAAAGCAGAAAATTAGTACTAAAAGATTGGTGTCAAAAATTTTACATACTGTTCCCTTCCTTTTTAGTTGTGGACATGATTTGTAAACAGTTTTTATACCATTGACTATATACCATTGCAGTTTTAGCACATGTCAAAATATCTTGTTTTCTTTAGTAACCCACCAGAGTACCCCGTTTTATACTAAGGCCTAAAACTGTAAAAGTTTTAAAAAATATTTTCTATTGCATTTTTTTGTTCAACAGAAATGTAGTCACATAAAGTAAAGACAACACAGAATAATCCATGCAACAAGCACAACAAGCAACGTTTAAAGTACATTTTGTATTTTAGTAGACTATAAATAAGGCCAAGAACTTATTAAATATTCTTTGCAGAATTACAATCTCTTATTTTTCATTATGTCCATCTAAGACTAGGACATGAAGGAAAATAAGAGATTGTAATTTTGAATGCCAGCAAAATTCTTGTGTGAATCGTCATGAAGAGGGTAGAATGGAAGTTAGAATATGAATAGCACAAGCAGGTTTCAACAGGAAAAGATGTGCATTGACCACATCAAAATATCAGTGGTTTAGAAATAACATTATTTGATGGCAGGGGCCAACCAACATAGCAGTGTACGCAGAACATAGAAATGAGTCTTTTTGCAAGCTGTGATGAGGGTAACATTTTGCAAAGCATAATAGTATGTACAGGTCAAGTAGCTTGTTCTACTAGCCCACCAATAACATTGACATAGAAGAAATGAAAAGGAAAATAACAGTCAAGTTTCATTATTACATTGGAACATTCAAAATTGTAACTACCAAGGGATGTACATTTTATTTGTTTACTCAGTTCTCTGTTATACTTTACTCACATTTTCAAAATGGACTCATATTTACTGAATACATGAACATACCTCTTTGGCCCATTTCAGAAATCATATATAAATTACATATACTAAAGAAAAAGCATGGATTCTTGCCCATTTCATGAATTGGTTGTCTGTCTGTTTTCATGAAATGGACAAACAAAGAAACAGTTCACAAACTGGGTGGAAATGTGTCCAGTTCACGAATTTAATAGTTTTCATGATAATGCGTAACATTTACATAATTCAGTCTGAATCCCTCAGTTATGAAATGATTATCCATCAACATATAGCAAAATGTGTCAAATTGCAGATATTTTATCTATTGTCTACATTGACAGCCTTTTCATGCCAGCTGAAATCCTTCAGGCCTTCCATTGGTTGTATAGGGACACTTTCCTAATAGTTTTAAAGTGGAATCAACTTTGATTTAGAAAATGGATTGGCTTGCAATTATAAATGTGTAACAGTTGATGTCATATCATGCGAAAACTAGGCAAAATGACTAGCTCTTCATATACTGCAAACCACTTTCAGTGTCTTGGAGATGGAGCTCTTTGTTTTTGAAGAATAAATCAAATGAATATCTTCTTACATTAAGTACTTCCATGTTTCATGCTGAAATGCTGCTGGATTTATGTTTGTTCATGCCAAAGCTCTGGAGGTGTTGCTGCTCTAATTTCCAAAATGTGGATGTAGAATGTGAATTTTAAGTTGCGCACAATGAGGTTAAGAACGAACCTGTTGGCTTAATTTCCTGATTTGCATTTGTGTACTAATCTTTTTAGCATTAAAAATAATTGTCACTCAGAGCAGTGTTGCCATGTATGGGCCAGACCATTTTGTTGTTTAAAAAATAGTGGAGAGTGGGTCATTTATTGTCCATTTCTTATTTGAAAGAAAACCAAGTATGGTATTCTAAGTGAAATGTTAGTCTTGACTGACACTGTCTTGGTAGTGAATATTGTCTTTAGTAGCAGAGTTGTGCCAGTTTGATACAGCTCATGCTGTTGCTAGTCTTGATTTAGTTTAACAAATAAAAAGTTGACGTGTTACATTTGGTCTTACATTTTGCTATTAATGTTAACATGTTGCTACTAATATATATATGTTTGCCATGTTTCTAGTTCCAAGATAATGCTAACTAGCATCATATATGTTGAATAGATCTCAACAATCAGCATTTTGTATTCTTTGGTTTTTCTGATAATATTTCTTTAGTTACTAATTTTGTGGTGCACTATGCTGGTGTGGTCCAATAGAGTTGCTGTTTTGATTGGAAGGTTACAGTTAAAGCTTTGGATTCATGGTTATAAATAAAGGCACAGCTATAGGAGCGATTATTTTCAATATATTATTAGTAAACAGACTGTTGTATGAGTAAGTTTTTAGTCAGGAATATGACCTGTAGAAACAGAATTTAGGACCTACTGGTTTAGAGAATCTTTGGCATTTCACACCCACTTGACAATGAACTTTTAAATGCATTAATTCACACTGTCTTTGTTTGAGGAGGAATCACATCATCTTTCAAAGATCAAATTTGGAAGCTCATCCTTAATGCCTTGGTAGTTTAGAACAGTAGTTTTCATCTAAACTTGTTTTTTTTTCAAGTCTTCATCTTCTACCATGAGATGTAGATATCTTGTAGTGTCTAGATGTTGGCATAGTTAAATATGGTCTGTCTTGCAGAATCCAGGGCTAATGTTACACCAAATGGGAGATGGAATCTGAAACTTTAAAAGTTATGTCTGCTACCACGGAGATGCTACATGTTTAAATGTTATTGTGTGAAATTCATTTGTGGCATGTTTACTATGCTCAGACACTATAGAGAAGCACTCACAATCTGTGTCTCATTGGATGTTACCTTACAGACTTCATCGTTATTAAAAACTTCTTCCAGAAACAATATGAAAACTATTGATTGCTTGTTGGTAGTCCTTCTAAAATACAAATACATAAAATGCAAAGTTGGAAGAATTCTGCAATGAAAAATTATTTACTTGTATTTAGGAATTTCATTTATTACCTTCAAATGGTCTTTTTTTTCTTCCTCATGAGTAATTCTTCTTGAAATGAATGTTTTTTCCCTAGTAAATTTCTGTAATGTGTGGTCCTAACAATGTTTTATTTGATGCTTCTGTAAGACTTGTCTCCCCTGTAAATCAGCAGACTTGACTATTTATTGGCCTTGGTAGCCTTAAGTTGTTTGTATGTTCATTTTCTGGACTCTACTGTCAAATGAAATCATTTGATTGAATACACTACTTCAGTACTTTCCTTCAGAAAACTGAACATGCTTTTGTCACGCTAGGTTAACTGATTGATTTATGGTGATTCTATTGTTTAATTGATGTCGACCAAATTTCTGGACTCATCTATACCAAAAATTGTATTTTTTTACCTCACAGTTTCCTGATAAATCATAATGCTGGTCACACCAGGATTGTCATATGTACAACGAATTAAAGAAAATGTATTGGCCCTCTGAATCATTTAACTTGAAGCTGTATGAAATTGAAGTGGGTGCATTAGTATTATTGATAGAGAGCTGTGCTAATAAATTCATAAGCCCGGTCTGTTTGACGCCTGCGTTTGTCTCGCAAAGTGAAGTAAAGACTGGCCACCGATTCCTCTGTGCATACAGGCCTATAACATCCAATGGCTCTATCACATCACAGAACCATAGCAGGAAACTATTTGGGACTAAATTTTTTTTCTGTGGTATGGGAATGAAGAGGAACTCCCAAAAATCAGTCAAGTTCATCATAAGGACTTGCCTGACAGGTGTTACCACCACAGATACGATTGCAGGAAGATTTCTTTATGTCTTGCATTAAATTTGTCCTCGGTTGGGTCCACTCCCTTAGAGCCACTAAAAAGCACATCTCCACCACTTTGTCCAGTGTCACCTGAATTCAAACAACATGACTAGTGTTGGTTCAAGTCTTCTCAGGCATGGTACAGTTTAGTGCTAGAAGATTGCATATTGACTTTCATGTTGTGTAACATTTCGTTTTGTTTTTGTTTTATGTTCTACACTATCTTTCATGTTGTCCATTTAATCACATGTCCTTAGATGAAGAACAACACCAGCCTAATTAAATCCTGTGCCATAATCTTGTTGCTTGACAAAATGCAGACTTTCCCGGTGATGCCCTGTGTTAGGAAGGATGCAACATTTCATGCGGTTGACACAATACAAGCCATGTGTTAACTTGAGGTTCATATGTGATTTTTATGAGCGGCCTTATTCGCTGGGATCTGCTACAAAGGTTCCCACTGAGTTTTCACTAAGGGATCAAATGTTGCTGGCTGCCTTTGTCATTTATTTATCAAGAAATCAGCGACTGTTGGAAGTAGGTGGTTTCATCCATAATTTGTAAGGTCCTGTTGGCATAACTGGCCTAACCGTGCATTTTTCTATCAATGGAGTTACATTATGTGGATCACTGGGCTGTATTCTTTCTGCCCAGCAATTACATTTCATGAAGACATGAGAAGGAATCACATTTGTTTCAGATAGTTAACGGATTATTGTTGGTAGTTATTAAAAGCAAAAAAGACAGTATTCATGCTTTAGTTTAATGGACATTATTATGATTAAATTTAATAATTTTAGTAGATTTGCTTTATGTCTACAGTAAGTACTATCAAATTCCATGCTAATGTAAGTTGTTTGGATGCTATTGGTCAGTTACAAACCAGAATATAACAGCATCAGCAAGCTAGATAGAAACCAAATGAACACAACAGTTCACTAGGAAGATCAATTTAAATAAATATACACATAGATACAAGTTGAACATTTTGACTAATCTTTATCAACAAACAAAAACTATATATATATATATATATATAGAGTGCGTAGTTAGAAAACTGAAATATCACAATCACAGATAAGTAATCCTCAGGTTACAATGAACACACAAACAAAGCCCTAAAGATAGCAGCAGACCAGGACCTTCAGACTTAGAACAGGACACTGGACTCAGAGCTCACCTTCACTGTATGGATCAGCTACTTGCAGCTGTGGAACAAATTCCAGAACATATTCTACAAGACCGCCCAGAATGAAAATCTAGCCCACAGGAGAGAGTCTACAAAACATTGTAAAAGGCCAGTGTAAAACTCCGACACACTTTTATGTTCATGACTCATTCTGGAATAGACACATAACAAACATTAATCGTTGAAGGAGAAGGTCAGTTATTTTATACTCATTAAAAAGAGATCTAGTGATAATCTCAGACTAAGAGCGGGTCGTTGCAGACTTATACAACTCATTTAACTAAACTAAAAATGGACACGCATGGCTATGTGGAAAAGGTGAAAACTGCTGATATGTTCATAGGGAGAAGGGAAACAATAGAACACATCCTTCAAGAATGTCAGATCTACGGGAGGTGCATAGTGGAGGTATGGTCATCCTCAGCATAATGGAGCGAAATAATGTGATGACAGAAGAAACCCTAGAGAGGCTGCCAGCCTTATAAAAGAGAGAGTATAGGCTATTTGGGTTTAGGTGAAGCTATAATATTGTCTTTTACATTAATTATTAATTTGTAAAGAAAATTGTTTGATTTGGTAGCATATAGCTCTCGATTATCTTCAATGAAGATACACTTCTTCAGAGAACAAATAAGCACAAAATGTGACTAGAGAACTCGATGGAAGGAAAAACACAGAGACATACACAAATGTGTCAGCAACAGTCTCTATCTGTGAACAAGGTATTAAAACAACACAAAATAAGAATGCTTAACTTGGGACCTGACGACCATAGCCTGGTCAGCACAAAAACTTCTACAGAGAAACACAATGCTTGTATAAGATTGAATTAAACCAGTGTTCAGTACAGTCTATTTGCTCTTATGCGCACATCCATTATTATACATTTTCTGCATTCAGGGTGTACATTTTCTGGTCAAGCGCTGTGCTTTCTGTAAATGTACTGTGTATAACTTTCATCACGTATGCATGTATTCATGTACAGTGCTGCATTATTTGATGGACACAAGCAATTCATATTCTGTAATATTTCACATTACGATTGTAAACATCAGGCCATTAAATACACTTTGTTTGGTTGTCACTAAGACGGTTTCTGTCTTAATGGATGTCAGGTTTCTTCCCCCCCCCCCCCCCCCCCCCCACACACACACACACCTATGTTTAAGGCAGGATTGCTCTTTCTCACTCTTGAGTTTTTATGTAATGTTAAAGCTTTAGAGTAAGCCATTTCAAAGTTTATTTTCCCACACTATATTGATTTTATACAAGGTTATATAAGGGATTGTTTAAAAATTATTCGTAGGACAAAACTAAATCAGAATCTTCATAAAGTGTATTCATTTTCCAGAGTTACCCATAAATATCAATTGGGGAACCCTTTGAGGCCACTAAGACATTTCATAAACAAACAGACATTTATTGTTTGGCACTCATAGAAGTAGAGCACCGAACAATACCTGTATGTTCATGGTCCAATGGTCTGTCATGTGCAGAACTTTGCCTCCATAATAGTCTTCTGAAATGTCCATGTGAAGCTGGATGTCCTGCCTCTGTTGCTGTCTGAAATGTCCATGTGAAGCTGGATGTCCTGCCTCTGTTGATGTCTGAAATGTCCATGTGAAGCTGGATGTCCTGCCTCTTGCTCTGTTGCTGTCTGAAATGTCCATGTGAAGCTGGATGTCCTGCCTCTGTTGCTGTCTGAAATGTCCATGTGAAGCTGGATGTCCTGCCTCTGTTGCTGTCTGAAATGTCCATGTGAAGCTGGATGTCCTGCCTCTGTTGCTGTCTGAAATGTCCATGTGAAGCTGGATGTCCTGCCTCTGTTGCTGTCTGAAATGTCCATGTGAAGCTGGATGTCCTGCCTCTGTTGCTGTCTGAAATGTCCATGTGAAGATGGATGTCCTGCCTCTGTTGCTGTCTGAAATGTCCATGTGAAGCTGGATGTCCTGCCTCTGTTGCTGTCACTGTCAATTATCTTGATCTGCCTATCTTGTGTTCTTTTTTTTCCGTCTTCCTTGGTTCACTTCCCTCCATAATTATCTATTCTACTCTTTCTTGTCTTTTACATGTCCATAATATTTAAGTTTCCTTGTTTTTTGGGTCTTAGTAACTAGTCTCCCTCAGTACTGAGTTCTTGTTCGATAGATCTGTTTGTTCTACTTTCTATCCATTTAATACTCTTCTGTAACACTTTTCTCAAAGGCAGATATGTGCTTTTCGCCGGATTTGTTGAATATCCAAGTTTTGCAGCCATAAATCGCAGCAGGAAATATAATCGCTCTTTTTATTTTGTTTTGTTCTGTATGTTCTATTCCATAAAGGTTTTCATTGGTTTAATTTTTGTGGAGTAGTGTTCGGTAAAGTGACCACCTTCAAGTAGTGTCCTTCTATCCCTTAAGAGTGAATGAATAGGATAAAGACTAAAGACATTTGTGTAGTTTCATTGAAGCTTCATTGTGATCCTGTGTTACAGTTGGTTTCATGAAAGTATTTACTAATCATATGAATAGAAGAGTGATTCTTATTGAATATTGATTGTCATGTTTTACTGTTATCATGCTGTATTGCATCATTGCTTTGTATTATTTGTAAAAGATGAACATTTGTTTGGTAGCAGTTTCACTAGAGCTTATATACCCATTGCTTTGTTGTATTCTCCAATTATTGCTGTTAATTCAAAGAGGGGAAAGGCATGAGTGGTTAATGTATGCAAGGAGATTGTTTGAGTTTTTTTTTTTAAATTGACGTGAATTGTTTTCTGATTCCAACAAATTTGTAAGCTATAAATATCCCATAATTATACCTTGTGGCAGCACTTTATTGAACAAGTATGTAATATGATTATGTAGGGGCGAAAGAGAGTGAGTGAGTGTTTCTCTGACAGTGTTCATTGTTACAATATATAATCTCATACATTTATTGTCAGTACAAAATATTACATGATTACTCCTTAAAACAAATTGTAAACTAAATACACAACTGTTTGCTGGGCAGAATAGCATTTATATTGTTTCTGTATCTTTAGGGCAACTTCGGAAATTGGAATCATTGTATACCTTGATATTATTTTTCTATGACAAACTATAATCAAAGCATTGAATAGCCAGTTTGTATAACATTTCAACTTGTATTGTCACATTGTCTCTGATTTATCATTCATTTAAACACAGCAGATAAATTATCTAGATGACTGGGAATAATCTTGGCGTGTGGAGATTGGAATGTATGTAGAAAATCATTTTTTCTGATTGTCGTAAAAACTGAAGTTTACGGTTGATTCACACACACACAGAGCCATCTACAACATAACATAACAGGAAGTGAAAACAGTGAATTCCCTAAGTAAGTTTGAACACAGAAGCCACAAACAATATGTTGCACAGTTGATTGTCTGGCATATTTCGCTGCATTTTATGAATCCTATTTCTGCTGAAATGTGTTGCACACATTAGTTATTGATATTGTTCGAATATGGAGCTTAGTTATCCCCACTGTTATCACAATCAAATGTGAATAACAAATGCTTCACATTCAACAACATCAATGACTTTGTGTGTTACATATGGAAGCCAAAATATCTATTCACTTAGTATGATATATAACACTTCAGTATGTACCTGACAGGATGCAGCAAAATATGTCAGGCAGTAAATGTAGGGAAGTGTTAAGAATACTTGATATTATGTGGCAAGACAAAATCACAAGAACTGAAGTATTGGAAAGATCAGGCTGTTTGATGGTTTGTTCCATCCTCAGTCTTCGTAGACTCAGATGGCTAGGATACATTAGCTGGATGGATGATGGTAGAATACCATAGGATATCTTTTTTGGTGAATTACAGATGGTTAAGAGATCTCGTGGTCGGCCTCTACTACGATACAAAGATGTGTGTAAGCGGGACATGATTGATACAGGCATTAATAATGCACACTGGGAGCAAGTCGCAGCCGAATGTGTTGCACGGAGGGCAAATATCACAAATGGAATAAAGACTAAGGAGAAAATGATTGCTGATAGGTCACACACTGATTGCGTGAGACGTAAGATGGTGCATGATGGTGAAAATGACCATTTGTTCGCATTCATCCAGTGTGGACAAACATTTACAGTGTGAATTGGTCTGATCAGTCACATTCGCTACTGCCATGGGCTGTAGTTATTATGCCTTTTTGAAGCACAATTTAACAAACTATCGTCTGTCAAGACTACAAGGTAGGGAGTCTCCGTGGTGAAGAGGTCAAGTCGTCTGCCTCGCTCTCTGAAGGTTGTGGGTTCATCTTTCAGTTCACGGGTGTATTTTTACTCTGAGTTCATGCGCTGTGCAACACTTTCGGCAGGCAAATGGGATAAAACCCAGTGCAATGAAGTCGATCCTCTCGACTTTTAAGACTTTTTATTTAAGACAGCAAGGTGCCATTGTAATGTTGATAATGTAAGGTTGTGGAGGGAGTGAAGTGTTGATAGTAACATAAACTGAGGAGGAACGCTACTGAATGCATTAAACAATTTGTGTTTAGGTCAGCTTTTTTATGAACCAATCATGCCCTAGTTATTACTTTACCTCTCGGATTCCAAGCCATTGTTACTTAACACACGACATCTCTGTTATTATTTTAACTTATCTAATACATAACATGCATTGCTTTTAAAACACAAACAACTCCAACACACAGAATTCTTGATAGCATTTTAAATGTATTTGATATAACAAACAGACTGTATACCTAGGTTGAATATTCCGCTTACAAAAATAGGATACAGTCTAACTCCATGTAAATAAATAACAGATTATTTCGTTTAACTTGTACATTTCAGTTGACATCAAAATAATTATTCAGTCTGTGTGCGTACATTAAATAATCAAAATAATTGCTTTCGTACTAAACATTGTTACAGATGATTCAGAGATATTTAAACAGTAGTCACCCTGTGAGGGGTACAACAAGATCTAGGAGGAATCATGTTTGTAGGCATCAGTTAGAAAACTGAGAAATAGTTATTCCTGAATGCACATGATCCTGTCTTTTTAAACATGTCAGGTCCTTTATTTCATAACTTTTGACATGAGTGCATGTCTTCTTTCTCTGGAAAGCCTGTCATAACTTTGACATGAGTACTTGTCATCTTTCTCTCTTCTTTTTTTAAGACTAGACTTCTTTCTTTGGAAGCTGAACTGAGAAAAACTGTTTTGTGCACTAACAATTTAAATCTTAAAACCCATATGGTTAACTGTTTATGTTACATGACTGTTCTGTTGTGGCCTTACAAGATATCAGTGCTATTAAACCAAATGAAACACAATCACATTAGAACAGTCATACTGTGTTGTATGCAATGGTAGCATCCTTTCTGGGCATTGGGTTGGAGTCTGTTGACAATGAAATACCTACAACCTGTCGTGGCAACATTACCAGGCCCATTCTCAACCAATTCATGTCATAACCTAAGATGCCCTTTCCATCCATCATGTGCGATGTGAATTTCCAGTACTGGTCTTGTACACCCTTGCCCCATCCCCCCTTCCTCTCTAAGTTTGGAGAGGTGAAAGTGAGCGATGCAACACAATCACTGCTGAGACTTTGGGACTGGATCGGGAGAGAAGTCTCTCCAGCAACCTATTCTCTTAGACGAGCTCGTTTCAGGGCTGAGATGACCTGAATGCCAGTGCATTCAAATTACAAGTTCAAATTCAGTCTTTTTTGGGGTGGGGCTCGCTCGCTTTGAACTCAAGCGTAGTCTACACACACACTATTTATAGTAGAGATGGACTGAATTTTGCGTGTGGACTAGCTTTCCTTATTAACAGTGTCCCTCATCATCAGGCGAACCCACTCTTACTACAGAGGTACTTGTAAATTACGTCCCCAAGTCAAGGACGACAGGTCAACATTTTAGTCCAGTTGTCCGGTGTAGGGGTTGAACCCCTTACCTCGATATCAGCACACCAGGATGTTTAAGAACACACGTTCTTATCCATTCGACCTGCGTTCAAGTTCAGTCTTCCTGAGGATTCAAACCAGCCATGCAGGGGTACTGTGACATGGTTATAACCAGGGAGATTGTACTGTGACATGGTTATAACCAGTGAGATTGTACTGCGACGTTATTGCTAGTGGTGAAACTATGTTTACAACTTGTTAGATTGTACAGCGACATGGTTATTGCTAGTGGTGAAGACCTGTTTATAACCAACACAAGATTGCTTCAAACACGTCTTGCAGCCATAAAGACCCTCACAACCACAAAGCACAGACATAATTTTTAGTCGAATAATAAAAAATAACATTAACTATAAATAACGAGCTTCTAAAGGTTTCATAGTTGAGTAGTTCTTACACAGGCTTACCAACATTGTGGTTTGGGATAAGCCCCCTTCCATTGCAGTTTTTATGGTCAAAGCAGTATAGCTCTGGTTTGATAAAGTCTCATAAAATGGATACCAGCAATTTCTCAGGGAAAGTCAAGCCAACCAGGTCAATACTAACATCTGATCATCCACATATCCATTCTCCTTCTTTTAATCCATGCTGTAGTGGTATTGGTCATCATGTCTTGCTTTCTGCCTCATGTACTGCCAGTCATTTATTATACAGATATATGGACCTGATCAACTGGTACTTAGTTTGTCTGAATGACTGTACATGTTTAGCTTACTTATGTATTGCTCACAAGGTCATTAAAGATAATACATACACTAGACAGGGAAAGCTCACTATCTGATCAAATCAACTGTCTTCACGTTGAGAGTCCATGCCAGTAGATCATTAACATTTTCTGTCACCGGCAAACACGACACATTCTATAAATCAACATGCATTCTGTGGTCTCTACTTCTTTCTTCTGCTTCTGCTGAGCGTCAAACAATACACGTGTGTTTATTTATGAATTAATTGTCTTAGTGGAAATGAATCAGTACATTTACCTCGGAACTGTCATAACATCTGATGGGAGATGCCTTGAATAAATTAGAACAAGAATTGCCATTGCGAAGGTAGCCTTTTGCAAAATGAAAAACCTACTGACCAATAAAAAGATATCAATTGAAACGAGAAAAAGAGTGTTGAAGTGCTACATAGAACCTGTACTTTTGTATGGATGTGAAGTGTGAAAAACATTTGATGGCTACAGAAATGTGGTTTCTGAGGAAAATGCAAAGAGTACCATGGACAGATAGAAAAACCAATGACCAAGTACTACAGGAGACAAATGGAAATCGTAGACTGATTAGAGAAATTAGACGAAGACATTCAAAACTTTTTGGACATATCAGAAGAAATGGATTGGAGAACTTATTGACAACTGGCAAGATCAAAGGGAACAGACCAAGAGGAAGACTGAGAGGAAAATACCTGGATGGCTTGGCCACATGGCATGGATGAGACAGGAACACTGAGCTGATCCATGACTCTGGTGATCGAGTGAAATGGCGAGTCATGACCGCCCATGCTTTCCAGCATGGCACTTGATTGATTGATTGAAGCGTGGACAATGAGCAGACAAGCTGAAAAACATCTGATGGCTGCAGAAATGTGGTTTCTGAGGAGAATGCAAAGAATACCATGGACAGACAGAAAAACCAATGAACAAGTCCTTCAAGACATTAGACGTAGACATTCACAATTTTTTGGGCATGTTATGAGAAGAAATGAATTGGAGAACTTGGTGACAACTGGCAAGATCGAAGGGAACAGGCCAAGGGGAAGACCTAGAAATAAATACCTGGATGGCTTGGCCACATGGCATGGTCGAGACAGAAACACAGAGCTGATCCACGACTCTGGTGATCGAGTGAGAGGCAAAACATGACCGCCCATGTTTATCAGCATGGCACATGATGGATGGATGGATGGTCTTAGTGGCCTCAAAGGGTTCACCAGTTGATATTTGTGTGTTATATGGTACATTCTAACGTTCCTTACAAAACTGCATTCCGATTCCCACAAACGTGGTTTTCAGCATGTCTTTTGTGTATACCTCACATTTTATTCGTTGAATCTTTCTATTGTTTAATCATTTTTCTGTTCATTTCTAGTTTTTGTAGTTCTTGACATGCCCTTTTGTGTTTGGATAATATTTGTGCCACTTGTGCATATCAACATTTCAATAGCACTGGTTCTTTCTTTCTTTCTTCTGCTCATTCAAAGTCCATGTCTATGAACCATATAATGTAAAGTATACTTAGCGCTGTATGACTGTTTTAACCAGCCAGATAGTTGGTTACATATTTGCATGTTGTGAAATACAACTTTGGTCATTCTTATTCCTTTCTTGATTCGTTTCAAATCTGTCTTATTTGAGATTGTTTTCCCTAGTGTTTTTTGTTGTTCTTGGTTTCTGTATTTAAATTTGATGTTTAAAAACTTATTTATCTCATCTCATCTCATCTCATCATGTTCCTCTTGTACCTTGCGGTGTCGAGGTGAAGTATAAACATCGTGAGAGTGCCCGATTATGGGCTTCATATATCGATATTCCCATGGACTCTACTATTCCCTCCATCCGACGTTTATGTGGTTATTTATCAGTTAGTGTATTTGTCAACACACACTGTTTACATCTCTTAGTCTAAAATTACAGACCAAAAGTAAGATAATCTTATTTGTAGTTACTGTCATAGGAATGTAATGTATATCTTCTTTGCCTGAATTTCTTAAAGGTTTCTTCTCTGTCAGAAGCCCTTGTATGGATATTTTCTGTCTGAAAATCTTTAAGGGATTGAATCTTCTGTCTGAAGCTGTTGAAGGGATTGAATCTGTTGTCTGAAGTTCTTGAAGGGTTCTTCTCTGTCAGAAGCTCTTGAATAGGTTTTTTCCCCCCTCTTTAAGAGATTAAATCTTCTGTCTGAATCTCATGAAGGGGTCTTCTGAAGCTCTTGTAAGGTTCTTCTCTGTCAGAAGCTCTTGAATGGGTTTTTTCTGTCTGAAGCTCTTTAAGAGATTAAATCTTCTGTCTGAAGCTCTTGAAAGGATTTAATCATCTCTCTGATACTTTTGAAGGGATTGAATCTTCTCTGTCTAAAGCTCTTGAAGGGATTGAATCTTCTGTCTGAATCTCATGAAAGGGTCTTTTCTGACTGAAGCTCTTCAAAGGACTGAATCTTCTCTGTCTGTAGAAGCTCTTGAAGGGGTCTTCTGTTTGACGTTCTTGATGGGATCTTCTCTGTTCAAAGCTCTTGATGGGATTGGATCCTCTCTGTCTGTAGCTCTTGATGAGATCTTCTTTGTCTGAAGATCTTTGAAGGAATCTTCCGTCTGAAGCTCTTGAAGAAATCTTCTGTCTGCATGCCTATGAGCTGTAGCTGTTTCTTGGATGTCCACTGTTACTTTCTCCCTGCATTAATGCATCAAGTATTTTCAGAAGTATAGCTTCTGTCTCATATTTTTAACAGATCAAGACAGCATATCTGCATTTGTTTAATAGTTTTCTCTTTAACTGTTCATTTAGATGAACTTCCTGACATGTGTGTTAGGTATAGAACAAGTGCTTTGCTAAACAATATCAAGTTATGCAAAATAATCAGAGCTTTCATGATTAAACTTAGACGGTAATACATCAGCTGTTTATACATGCAAAATTGATTATCAACAAAGCAGTCATGAAACGGTTTGTTTGAATGTGAAATTGACAGCCAAGACATTAATGAATTAGCTGTTTATATTTGTCAGTTGAAAAGTATGTAGTCTGTTTCTCTTTGGCTGTCTGTCTCTCTTCCCCCCCCCCCCCCCCCCCCCCCCCCCCCCTAATTTACCATGTTCTCTCTCTATGCCTTTCTCTCTTTCTCATCTTCATCTCTTTGGTTAAACAGAAAAACCAAAAAACCAACTTAGGAATAATGAATCCCTAGATTCAAATCCTGTATCAAATACACAAATGTAACACTGTAAGAATTAAACAGGCACAGTTTACAACCAAATGTCAAAAGATTCAAATACACCAAATTCAAACAGCAAAGGCCAGTATGCCATGTTTTGTGGCAGAGGTCTCTTTCCTGTAACCAGCATGAGATTGAACATGTGGTCTTGTGTTTGTGGGAGAGTCTGTACTCACTTGACAGTCTGAACATGTGATCTTGTTTGTGGGAGAGTCTGTACTCACTTGACAGTCTGAACATGTGATCTTGTTTGTGGGAGAGTCTGAACTCACTTGACAGTCTGAACATGTGGCCTTGTGTTTGTGGGAGAGTCTGTACTCACTTGACATTCTAAACATGTGGTCTTGTGTTTGTGGGAGAGTCTGTACTCACTTGACATCTGAACATGTGGTCTTGTGTTTGTGGGAGAGTCTGTACTCACTTGACAGTCTGAATATGTGGTCTTGTGTTTGTAGGAGAGTCTGTACTCACTTGACAGTCTGAACATGTGATCTTGTTTGTGGGAGAGTCTGTACTCACTTGACATCTGAACATGTGGTCTTGTGTTTGTGGGAGAGTCTGAACTCACTTGACAGTCTGAACATGTGGCCTTGTGTTTGTGGGAGAGTCTGTACTCACTTGACAGTCTGAACATGTGATCTTGTTTGTGAGAGAGTCTGAACTCACTTGACAGTCTGAACATGTGGCCTTGTGTTTGTGGGAGAGTCTGTACTCACTTGACAGTCTGAACATGTGATCTTGTTTGTGGGAGAGTCTGAACTCACTTGACAGTCTGAACATGTGGCCTTGTGTTTGTGGGAGAGTCTGTACTCACTTGACAGTCTGAACATGTGATCTTGTTTGTGGGAGAGTCTGAACTCACTTGACAGTCTGAACATGTGGCCTTGTGTTTGTGGAAGAGTCTGTACTCACTTGACATCTGAACATGTGATCTTGTGTTTGTGGAAGAGTCTGTACTCACTTGACAGTCTGAACATTTTGTGTTTGTAGGAGAGTCTGTACTTACTTGACAGTCAGAGCATTTGGTCTTGTGGGAGGGTCTGTACTCACTTGACAGTCAGAACATTTCTTGTGTTTGTGGGAGAGACTGTACTCACTTGGCAGTCAGAACATTTCTTGTGTTTGTGGGAGAGAGTGTACTCACTTGGCAGTCAGAACATTTCTTGTGTTTGTGGGAGAGACTGTACTCACTTGACAGTCAGAACATTTCTTGTGTTTGTGGGAGAGACTACTCACTTGGCAGTCAGAACATTTCTTGTGTTTGCGGGAGAGAGTGTACTCACTTGGCAGTCAGAACATTTCTTGTGTTTGTGAGAGAGACTGTACTCACTTGAAAGTCTGAACATTTTTAGTTTGTGGGAGAGTCTACTCACTTGACAGTCTGAACATTTCTTGTGTTTGTGGGAGAGTCTACTCACTTGACAGTCTGAACATTTTGTGTTTGTGGGAGAGTCTGTACTCATTTGAAAGTCTGAACATGTGGTCTTGTGGGAGGGTCTGTACTCACTTGACAGTCAGAACATTTCTTGTGTTTGTGGGAGAGACTACTCACTTGGCAGTCAGAACATTTCTTGTGTTTGTGGGAGAGACTGTACTCACTTGGCAGTCAGAAAATTTCTTGTGTTTGTGGGAGAGACTGTACTCACTTGGCAGTTTGAACATTTTGTGTTTGTTGGAGAGTGTGTACTCACTTGACAGTCTGAACATTTCTTGTGTTTGTGGGAGAGAGTGTACTCACTTGACAGTCTGAACATGTGGCTTGTGTTTGTGGGAGAGTCTGTAGTTACTTGACAGTCTGAACATGTTGTCTTGTGTTTGTAGGATAAAAAAAAGGTAGCTTAAAAGTTTGTAGGAGAATTTGTGTTCACTTGGCAGTCTAGCAGTATGTAAATATGGAAGGTCAGTGACTCTTACTCAAAATCATGTTTATATATACCATTCATATATGCACATTGCAAGATCCATTAAATTTCAAAATTCATTAACAATTTCAGCACTGTTTTGTTGTAATTCAATGTATTAGTTCTTCATATTTTGTGCAAACAATAACTCCTGATGAATAATTTGGTGCCTCAGATCTTGCTGTATGCTGTTCTGGTGTTTATATTTGCAGCACAGAGTCGCACATATGCACTTTGATGTACGTTAATGTATGTTTGTATTTACACCATGCTTTGAGATATTACACCTGGTCAGTGTGTTGTTGTCATTATTGTGCAGCACCAGCATACATTTGTAAATACCACATTTGATAGTAATACATCATTTACTAACAGCTTGTTTGTTGTGTCACTGTTGTTTGTCTGTGGCATTTTCCTGTTTGTTGTTAATTGAAGAAGTTAGTCGCAGTTCCAGCTTTACGGAAAAGAGTCACCCCCCATAATAACACCCAGTTTCTGTGCCAGTGAATATCACACAAAATGCCCCTCACTGTCCCATGTGAAAAGTGCAACAGACAGCAGTACCGACAACCCAACAGCACGCACAGTCAAGTACATCAGCCCGCCATGAAAATTACAGTTCATCGCCGTTGGAAGGAGCAGGCACTAGAAGAAAAGCAGATTCACACACATTACTGCATAATGCAAAACTAGCTAGTTCAGCAAACCGGCTGAAGAATTGAAGTACTGAAATTATTCACCATCTGTGCACAAAGACTGATAGTGCATCAGTTTAAACACACAAGCCACAAACAATATATTGCAAGATTTATTGCCTGGCAAATATTGCTGCATCTAGTCAGGTGCATACTATGGTTATATATAATAAAAAGTGAATAATGAATTATACTTGGGCTGAAATACTTAAAACTCTTAATCACTGAAATTATTCGAATGTGGAGCAATATTGCCTCGGAATTATTGTAATGGATCTAAAGTTATTACCATGTTCAGCCCCAAACCGCGATGTGTGATTGAATATTCTTCTTGAATCCCAACCATCACGTGATGTGTTCTTGTCATCATCAAGTGCCGTGCCAGCTGGCGTAGGCGTTCATGGCTCTCCACAGATCTTCGGTATTTGGTGTTCTGGATCAACTCTGCTGATGGTATTCTTCCATGCCACCATCTCAATCCATCCAGCATAATTTATCTTGGTCTGCCTCTCTTCCCCTCGATCTTTCCAGTTGTCATGATGTTCTCCAATGCCTCTCTTCTCATCACATGACCAAAGAAATCTGTTTGTCTCTTTCTTATTGTTGTGTATAGTGTTCTAGTTTAATTATCCTCTTTCAGGAAATTGTTGTTAGTTACTCTGGAAGTCCAAGGAATTCGCAACATTCGTCTTAAAAACCACATCTCTGTTGTTTCTAAGTTCTTCCTAATTTGTTAATTTACATTCCAAGATTCGCTGCCATACAGTGAATCTTGGGATGTAAATGAACAAATTGGTGTTCTTGTACTTTCTATATTTAGCAGGACCAAATTAAGAAATCTGGCTTCTGCAGTGATCACTTACACTTGGTATTTAACCTGTTTGAAAGTCATGCGCTCGTGATTATTCATATTATTTCCAAAATTGAACATTTTCAATTTAGCGTTTGCTGTGAAACATTCTGGCACTACAAGTTTAATTGTATAAATATTACAAGCTATCTGTGATGCATTTTCAGATGTGGATGGAATGAGAGTAATGTCATCTGCTTCTAACCCAAGGTCCGAATCCAGCTGGAAATAAAAATGTTTACAAATAAGGAAAACAATAATGGATTAATGGTAGTCTAGCCCTGAACTTTCCCATGGGCATTGGGTTGGTGGCTGTTGTCAATGAAATACTGAACACTCACGGAGGCAACAATACACGTCTTCCCAGCCTGGAGAGGGGGAGGGGAGCCAGTCCACCTGGATATGGTACTTTGATACCAGGTCTGGAAGAATGTCTCTACACCAACCTCTCTTAAAGTTGCAAGTTCTTTTCAGGGCTCAGATCAATCTTAATGCTAATGCATCAGACGTAAAATTTCCCCGGGAAGGTTAACTCGGTCAACAAATGCCTGCAGAAGTCGGCCTAACGGCGCAAGAACGCAGCTCTGCTGTAAACAGGCACAACGCAATCACGTCCGGAAAAAAACAAACTCCGGATGACCGCAGAAGAGGAATAATTTATTGATTGATTTAGGAACCGACATCACAGCATTCGGGGCATTCCCATAAGCGCTCTGTCCCCATCCTCAGAAGTCAGCGAAGAGTTCCAACCCCAATAGTACCAGTAGCAATCTGATTATATGTGCGTCTCACCTTTCCTCTAAGCGTCGAGCATCGGCCAGATCCCCTCGTCACTCCACGCTGTCGCATTCTTGCCAGACCATGGTGATCCATTTGCTCCTCCGAGGTGTACACATGCTCTCACAAGGCCGCAACCACGTCTGCCTTATCATACATCAACACTCCCAAGTTTTGCAGAGCCAGCCAATATGTCTGCCTGTTCATTCCCCAACACACCAACATGCCCCTCGGAGAAAATATCCAGACGATGCTTGCCACCTGTGACTTCCGAAACGAAGCAAGCCACTCGGCACGAAGCTTGCCAGTCCTCACCCTACTCCGCATGCTTTCTGAGTCAGTTACAATCACGATGTGTGTGTAACGTATTCTCCATCCAGCGGAAAGCTGCACTGACTGCCTTCACCTCCATTCTTAAGCTAGATTTTGTGGTATCATATGCCAGGCTCTCCTGCACCAAATGTCGACCATTAGCCTTTGCCAAGAAACCCCAGGCACTTCTACTACCTCTCAACACCATCTGTGTAGACAATCACATCACCTGGAATTAGTTGCTGAATTTCCACTTCCGTGGCCCCTGCTGGCCACTCCCTGCTCAATGTGATTATAACTCTGCACAAGTCTGACTACTCCGCTGGCAATCTGACCCACTCCTCTCCTCGCCTAATGTTCTCCAAGGGGCACACCTGTCTGATCGTATCCTCCGCCTGAGCCATCCATGATTTCCCTCTTATCAGTCGCTGGCCCTTAACTGCGTCCAATGCCTCATGCAACGGGTGATCTGTGTCAGCAGCTACTCTGAGGTATGCCTTCGCCTGCATCACCTTGAGCCTACCAGCAACAGTCGGAAAACCAAAGATGTACCGCATACACACCACTGGGGTGTCTCTGGTGCATCTCAGAATGACCCGCATAGCCTCGTTCTGTATGCGCTCCAATCTCACCAGCTGACTCCTTGAGACAGTGAGCAGTCCTAGTCCATAATCAATCACTCAGAGGATCAAGTGCTGGTATAGAAGAAGAAGAAGACATAAAATTTAAAGATGTTTTCCACGGAGTTATGTACAACTACTGACCTCCTGAATTGTGGGTAATGGGTTGGAGTATAGCCAAGGAACCAGAAGGTGGGAGAGTTGAAATAAGAGATAACGAGGTCCACAAGTATATAGAGTTTGTTGTATTCGTTGTTTCTGCAGCATCTCAAACTACTCTAGTTCTTATATATTGCCATATGCAGTGGTCGCCCCTATCTTTCCTACCCTAGGGTAGATGAAGCCCACAACCTTGAAAGAAACTGAAATACTCAGGCCATATGATACGTCACAGTGGGTTGGAAAACAGCGGTGGAAGGCGTGGTTCTTAAAAGGAGAAGCGGGTGTCGACTAGTGCGGAGATGGACACTGGGCATTGAGGACACATTGGGCATGAGGGTGTATGAGGCAGAAGAAATGGCAGAGATAGAGAAACTGTTCGGATAATGTTGAGATCTATGTTCTGCAAAGGATCTGTTCCATGATGATGACTTCGGCTGGGATGGCTAGAGGAAGTAAACATAGAATACAATACACATGCATACTCAAGTCGGACACAATGATGACCACTGCACTGGTGTGTGACACAGTCCTCTCGAATGAGGAACTAATGAAAAGGGGACGGTTTTGTGTTTTCATCAGCTTACACGAGTCCACAATAAAGGATGAAAGATAGTTTACTTTCCATTACGATATAATCTAGCTTTCAAACAATATCAGTTGCGTGTATGTGAAGTTTGGACATCTGAGGTAATTAGAATCAGAAATTGCACCAGGGACTGCACTTTTTCCTTTGCAGTCTGTTCTTTTTAAATATTCTAGATCTTTGTACTGTTCAGTACTTCGATCATATAATACACTATCGGAATTTCTGCCAAAAAACATGCCAAGTCTCTGTTGCCGTCACGTGTAAATTATCTGTCACATCTTGAATCTATCTACTTTGTGGTGTAACTCTTCCGTGTCCCCTGTACACGTTCCATCATATTTTTTTGGTTTTTTTTTGCATATCCCTTACAGGATGTTGCAGTCATCATCAGCATTTTTCAGCTGCTGTTGATGTACTAGGCAAGATTATGTTCAGTAGTTTGCCACTGTTTTCTCAGCGACCAGATCATACACCCCGTAAGTTAACAAGTGGCGAGAACCGCTACAGATTCTCGTGAACGTTACGTTACTCATGAGAATATAAGGGATTACAGAGAAAGACGTTAACCCCTAGGCCGGAGGCCATCATAATTAAATAAATTATAATTTCTAGATAGGCTTGTCCTTTTTACATGATCAAAATAAAATAACGACAACCGATAAAGGAACTATGGCGACAGTTTTATTTACCAACGCAGAGAAATTAAATAAAGTCAGAAGTTTTAATTGTTACGTTCTCTTGATGAAGGATGACGGAAATAGATGACAAAAATTAAAAGAAAACCAAACATTGCTCTTCAAAAATAAAACAAGCAATCAGTAGATTGGAACAGATAGAACAACAGAAGTGACAGTATGCATATTTCCTGTGGCATCATACAGGAGGGGAACTGGAATATTTAAGAAATCAACTGAAAGGCGCATGCCCTCCTTTGAATTTTAGATCATAGTTGGCTAAAATAATGTTTGGGACTGAAAACGTTGAAGTAAAACCAGGTGTTTGTAAAGTCTCACTACACTTTTTATGTAGAACAAATTTGAAAAATGAAGTACATGACATCATAAACAACGTGCTTCGCAGTCCATCTTGAAGCAATATGCAGCAAATGGCTGTTGTATGCTGGGGTAATTCTTTGTACTCCAAACAGAATGGTGGTAGTTATCAACGGAAGAAAGAATTTTGTTGGTTGAACAAGTGTTTTGAAATGATGGTTGATACACATGGATGGTTGTTCAAAGACGCAGAACATGTTTGAGCTAAGGCAACACAAACACCATATTGCACAATGTATTCCCGGGGAAACATTGCTTAAAATGTCTGACACGCCTCCTTCCATAGAATGAGTTCACAGACATAGCATACGGTAAGACTAACCCGTTCAAGAAATTGTGGGAAAAGATCAGTTGTGTGAGTAGAAAGGTGTAAATATTATGGCTATGCTGGAAATGGACAAAACACAAATCATCATTATGATGATGTGCCTCCAACTGCTGTAGGCGTTCATGTCTTTTCGCAGATCTCAGTCCTTGGTGTTCTGGATCAACTCTGCTGCTGATATTCCCCATGCTACTGTCTCAGTCCATTTCAAAAAGAGTCCTTTTGCATTCTCTATTACCACAATGTTCACAAGTTGTTGTAGATCTGTTGCATTTTCAGCTAATACTGTGTGATCTGTATAGTATAGATTGTTGAATAACCTCCAGCTCATATTTCTGGCCTATAATGCAATGGCAATATATAAGCCTATGGCATATACAGGAAGTTGCTTAAAACAATTGATCATCCCATGTCACTTCACCAGTTAACAACAATACTGGCCGAATGAGGAAGTTCACTTCAGTTCAAAATATCACCTTTGCACTCCGGACACGCCCATAAGTGTTCCACCTTCTCCATAATAAATACAGCAGCGTACAGTGGTTAAACATGGTTTAACTAAATCATATATGGTGGGTGTGCATTCTAATTTGGTTGTCATTCTGCGTAGAGAAATGTGCCCTTGTGGGCTAGGTACGATGACAACTGATCACATATTGTAAAAGTGTGCCGACTTCGGATTTTGACTAAAACATGACATAAGCTAATAATATCCAAAGTAAACCTTCATGTGCTACTGGTATTGATAGCATTCAGGTTGCTACCATAGAAGACAAAAGAAGAAAGTGAAGACCAGTGCAAGGCGGTCTGCTTCCAAATCACTCACAGCTGTGTTACAAATGCAGTATGTGAGATTGTGAATTACTTTCATAACCCCTTCACCAGAGCTGGCTTGTCAAGGGTGCCTTTATCAAATTCATAAACAGGTAAAGATAATATCGTACCTCACCTAGTTTTTAAATGAATCTGTCTATGATTGAAGGACTTATCAGTGGTCGCCTATCATTTGTTTATCATGCTGTCCGTTAAAAAATACGGTTGCTCAAAGACCGTTACGGGGGTTCAAAATTCTATTTTTGATTTGTTTTTAATCAGCATAACCCAGTACAGCTATGGGATCTAACCAGCTGAATAAATTGTATACTTAAATGTGACCATTGTCATTCTCATACCATCACACTGCTGCTGTTGGATCATAAAGATACAAAACTAATGCAACACCTCCCAAAATATACCAATTAATGGCATGCAAAAAGGACTGCTTTAAATATGTTTAAAATGGTAAAACAACCAACCATAGAGCAGCTGCAACTACTTTCAATATGTTAAAAATGATAAAACAACAAGCCATACAGCTGCTGTTTATGAATACACCAAAGAAGTCAAAACATTTGTTAAAAATTTGTAATTCTGTTTTTTGAAAATTAAATTTTACAGAAAAAAAACAAGATGAACAGTTCAACAATTGTCATTTATGCTGCATTATAAAAGTGTAAAACATAATGCAGCGTTAGAGATCATTACAACAATAAATAGTTGTCATATACATGTGTACAAACAAGCATGACAAACTAAATGAAAACAGTTCCACCTTTGTAAGGCAATTTCAGTTCTTATAAACTCTGTTATAACTGTTAAACAACAAATCTTAATCAAGAAAATGAAATAAAATATCTATCAATGAGTATCATAGCTTTCCAAACATACTGTTAATGCTATTTATAAGAAAACAGAAGTTTCTATTGTGCAAAGTTTAGTTTGATTATCCGTAAGAAATGGCAATATAGTTTAAATTAACGTGAAGAAAATAAACCAGTGCGTGTGCTAGAAAGATATTGTGGTGGTTTTGGTCGTGCTGTCTTATATCAGATCTAAAAGGTGTATCAGCCATTAGATTTAAAGAAGAAGCACTGGTGATCAATCATCAGTGTTCTTGTATTCACATGTGAACACTGTTGATGATCCTAGCATTTTAAAATATGAAAACTACAAACAGACATGGACAGAGACCAGAACAAGTTATTATTCTGCACCTCAGAACCGGACACCTTCGATTACACAGCCACATGTATACAAAGTTGAAGATTGGCAAGTCAGCCATGTGTACATGCGACTTTCATGCTCTCAAAATTAAATCCCTAACCACTTCAAATATACATGCAATTCACAGCACTCACCTATCTTCTAGACTGCTCACAATCATCATCTAAGAGCCATAGCAATGTCTACTTTAGTCATATAAGAGCCATAACACTGTGTATTTTAATTACATTAAACAATCACGGCTTAATAAATAACTGGTAGTGACAATAGGCATGACTGTTATTGAGCTGTTACTGAAAACAAATGAACACAAAATATAATGGGAAAGCTCGACAATATGAAAAACACTTACAGATACAAACTCCCATTTCCATCAATGTTTTTATCAATGGACAAAAAATACTTAGCTGGGAAACTTAAATATCACAATCACAATTAAGTAATCCATGCATCTCAAGAAAATAATTAAGCTATTTTATTCAGACCTGTAAAGTAATCCATGCATCTCAGTGAGATAATTAATTTATTTTACTCAGACCAGGGAATTACTTAGTTGTGATATTTAAGTTTCTGAGGTGAGTTGTTTTATTTTCTCATGAACAGGCTAGTGGACTGGCTGCTGTTGCTCCTTTGGGGGTTGAACTACTTTATGACAAGGCTGACAGGGGAAAGGCTCTCTGGCACCTAGTGGACAGTTCAGCAAAATAGACAGGCGCCACACTCGAAGATGCTGATTCTGCAGGGAGTGAGCGACAGGTCTGGATGACATTCAATACATGGCGGGAAAATGCCAGCAGACGTTTAATCAGGCTGTCATTGCTCCCATCAGTATGGGAACTCTTCCTGGCCAGTGAAGAAGGGAATGAAACATCTTTGGGAACATCCTGAGTGCAATGAACTCATATCTGTTCCACAGAGGTTTCAGCCAATGAACTCATACCTGTACCGCACAGGGTTCAGCCAGCTAGTACTCCTGTGTAAAATATTCACATATACTGATTTGAACTTATACCTGTTTTCTCATACATTAATAAATACTCTGGTTGAAACGCTTGCTTGTACGAGGGATGGTCAATAAGTAATGCCTCCTAATACTTTATCAGTTTGCAATTTATTTATTTAGTGGGATTCCTCGAACATTCCTCTGCACTGGGTATCACTACCATCCTGTTTCAGTGACTGGTTGTGCAACAGTAATGGTTTAAAAATGGCCATCAAAGAAGTTTGGTTAAAGCAACGCAATGTCATAAAATTCCTTAATGCTGAAGACGAGATCCTGATTCGCATCTACGAACGTTTGAGTATTGTTTGTGGAGATTCAACAGTGGGTGTTAGCAATGTCCGACGTTGGGTACGGCATTGTGACGAAGCTGAAGTAGGTCAATCCTCATTGGCTGACGCAAAGCGGACTGGCCATCTGTTAACTGCATTGACTCCACACAACATTCATTGAGTTGATGACATCATTCGTGGTGACCGTCAGATAACACTGGATGAACTGTATTCCATGTTGTCGATTAGTAAAGGCAATGCATACACCATCAATAAAGACCTATGTTATTAAAAAATGTGTGCAGGGTGGCATCAACTCATTGAATGTTGTGTGTAGTCAATGTGGTTAACGGGCGGGTAGTCTGCTTTGTGTCAGCCAGTGAGGATTGACCTACATCAGTTTCATCACAACAACAAACCCAATGTTGGACAGTGCTGAATCTCCATAAACATACTCAAACGTTCATGGATGCAAATCAGGGTCGCTCCTTCAGCATTGAGGAATCCTGTGACATTACGTTGCTTTAACCAAAATTCTTTGGTGGTAATTTATAAACCATTACTCTTGCGCAACCAGTGGCTTAAAACAGGTTAGTAGTGATACAGTGCAGAGAAGTGTTTGAGAAATCCCGCTTATATATATATATATATATATATATATATATATATATATATATATATATATATATATATATATATATATATATATGCGTCTTTTCTTTTGCCGAGCTTTCCAGTTATTTTTGAGTTCAATCATTTTCTGAATAAATAAATCCCACCTGTGACTAACATTAACATCTCATGACTGAATAAGTGTGATATGCATTAACATGGTGAACACAGCAACTAACATTTATAAAGCTCATAAACAGCTTCACATGTACTTATTGGCATTCACAGATGTGGAAGAAAGAAGTAGAGATTAGAGGACACATTAGACAACATTCAAATTGAAAGCTGCAGCTACCATACGGGCTAAACAAGATTACTTTGAGGCGTGACCACAAGACAACTGTTGGAAGTACACCTGTTTCTGCAGCAATGTGCTGTCATCATTTAGAGGTAACAGGTTTGAATCCCAGTATGGTAACTTTTAATTTGTAGGTTGTGTAGTGTGTACTAATCTATACTTCTTTCTTCTGCTTCTATGAACGCTAATTCATTTTTTTTTATGAGGCTGTCTTATTGACTGCAGAGGGTTCAGCCAATTGGTACTTCTGTGTATAACATTTATATATACTCATATACTGAAACTGGAATGGTGCTTAACTAACAAATGTTCCCTTCATATAAATGTAATCATATGGAAATATTAATTTTCAAACTGTATTTAACATCACACATTTTCTTACAACTTAAATGCTAAACAAATCCAATGTCAATCACTGGGGAACCTTGTAATAACGAGAAATAAATAAATCCACAACTAGTTTAGTTTAGTCGATGGATCAACATCACGGCACACAGGTGTAACCCATAAGTGCTCGATTCTACTCCTAACTCAAGCCTGATAATTCACAACTATTGAACTGTTCTCATAAAATATAAGGACCTATTCACACACCTTGAGGCAAAGTTAATATATGTTGCTGGTTTCATATTCTTCTTCTTCTTCTTCGTTCATCCGGAGTTTTTTTTCCGGATGTGATTGCGTTGTGCCTGTTTACAGCAGAGCTGCGTTCTTGCGCCGTTAGGCCGACACATCCGACTTCTGCGGGCATTTGTTGACCGGGTTAACCTTCCCGGGGGTTTCATATTGATACAGATGAATCAGCACTTGATGGGTGATGTTGCCAACATCACGCTACCTGTCCTGACATTCCAGGACATTTTCCTGGTACCATTTTAGGCTCTGTTGACCCGAGCCCCAAAACCGATTTGACAAAATGTGCCCCGATGGGGACTTGAACACATGATCACTGGGTTGGAAGGCAAGTGCTCTAGACACTGCATTATATCTCCCTGAAGTATACAAGATCTGCAGTGTTCAAGTTTCCCATGAGAACCCATCAATACCATAAGTTTATTCCTCATGTCACACAAAACCAAGAGATCAAACAATAATGCTTGCAAATTTGGATGTGGCATTTGGAATGAGACTAGCTTTGCTATTCCATCCTGTGAAGGATAAACTAATCACATGTGTAAAAACTACTGACAACAGTATTGGCAACAACAATTAATTATCTTGTTGGACACAATGGAATGCTCAGATTGTGTAATGTCACTTTTGCATGCTATGAGACGTAAATAGGAATATGGTGTTAGCTTCATATTTGTATAGACCAATCAGCACTTAATGAGTGATGTGGTCAGCATCACACAGGCTGCCTTATTTCCCTGAAAATTTCCCTGGTACCCATTTTAGGCTTGGTTGACATGGGAGAGAGGGGTCACTTACAAAAAAATGTCTCGATGGAGATTCGAACCCTTGACCAACAAGCAGGTAAGCTGTTTTCCCATGAGGTGCCAATCAGCACCTGTAAGTTTATTCCTCATGTAAAACATATTCAAGAGATCATATGATAATACTTCTAACCTGGATGTTGCTTTGGAATAGAACTATATTTGCTATTTCATCTGGTGAAGGATAAACTTCTTGCATATATACAAACTAATGCTAAAATAATAATTAGTTATGTTGCTGAACACAAAAGAACACATGGTTTATGTTGTTGGGCACAAAAGAACACATGGTTTGTGGTATAGAACACATGGTTAGTGGTATAAAACACACAAGAACACATGGATAATGTAAGATATACAAAAACCACATGGTTTATGTTGATCGATACAAAAGAACATTTTTATGCTGTTAGACACACACAAAAAAACACATGGTTTGTGTTGTAGGGCACAAAAGAACACACAGTATATATTATTAGACACACACACAAAGAAACACATGGCTTGTGTAAATAAGAAACATTTTAATAATGCACCGCAATAAATGAGGGAAAAAAAAGACATTTCCGAAAGAAGGTAAACCAATAGAATGTGTAAACTGACAACTTCCAGCTGATATTTCATTTGAAAAGATACATTTAAACAAAGTGAGATTAACTATGGCAAGCGGTAAAAATGCAGTGAATAATCAGAAAAGCACTAAGTGGAGAATATCGGTTTCAGAAAGACATTGTCACAAATACTGGAGGACTTTGTAGTGACAAGGCTTCATCAGCAAAAAAAAAAAAAAAAAAACCACTGTTAAAAACAATAAAATACTCACATTATGACTTAATAATATGTAAATGTAAAATAAATGTGTGGGTTTGGTTAGTACAACACACACTTCTTTATATAAGTAAACAATGACCAGAGTAAAGGCTGATGAAAGTAGAACATAATACACAACATTAAGAAAGAAGTGTCATAAAGGTTAAGCAAAAAAATTAGTTGCATGTCCTTCACAGGACATGGCAGTCAACTCCAGCATTTTTTGGCTGTGATTTACCAGGCAATGTTTACTGTCAGAAGTTTTCCATTGCTTTCTAAATGACCGACACCATGTCATCGTAATCAACACTCGGCGACCTGGTTCCAAATCGTCTGCAGCTGATTTTGAACCCTGGACTCGGTATATTGGGTAATTGTGAAATGCGTTCACTGCCACTAAGAAACCGCATAACGATAAAATCAATTAAAATCTTTGACTGTCAATTAGTTAGAGGCTATCTATCACTAAAAACATTTGCTGTCTACTGCACTGTTATAATCCTATATAAACAAACATATGCACAAAATATATAACAGCTATCCCTGAGGGAGAGCAGGAATTTCATATCCTGGTTGGCAGATTAGTGAATCTTCTGGGGGGAAAAAGCCTATCAAGTCAGAGGCATTGGCAATTAGATGATCTCAATCTTGAAATGGGCTTACATCTATTGGAGTAAGACTGGTGTAAAAACTTTCCTTCTGACCCATTACCACTCAACCTGGTACCACAGTAACTTCTCCATGGTGGCTTGCTTACAGAGCTCTTCTTCTCTCTTCAAGCTGAGAAACCAGCGGGATGTGAAAGATTGGTTAATGAAACTTCACATCTATGTTAGGATGAAACCAGATCTTGATTCAACACAACACACTGGCCAGCTGGGGTAGGCAATGTTTCCTTCATAGGTTTGAGACATTACATTGTCAACAATTCAACCCTATCACTAGCAGAGAGAAATTCACATCTAAATTGTGTGACACTATTGTAGAAAATTCTTTCTTTTATGAAGAATCCACACAGCTCAGACCATGACAGAATCAGATCTGGATGAGTAAGTGGTGGCATAATCTCTACACCACTCAGCCCTGTCTGGTAGTTATTGAGTTGAAGAATACTCCGACAAGGCAGAGAGGAGATTCATGACCAAGATTCCGAGATTCATGGCTGAGATTTAAAGATTCATAGAGAAGATTTACTGAGGAGATTCATGAAGAAATTTCATGAAGAAGATTTATTGAGGAGATTCAAACTGAGAGGTGGTTTAGCAATTAGAAAATATGCTCTTCCACATTGTACAAAATGAACTCAATAAGTACTTTTCTCCACCATTTACAATTTTTGTACAAATAAATTATAACATCATTTTTTTCTGACCCAGACATTTGTTACATTAAAGTAATAAAATAATTATCAGCAGGTCTGAAAATAATAAATCTTGAATAGAATATGTTAAAATAAGTTAACATAGCAACTGACTGGGAAATAAAAATGTTAACGATGTTATAATGCACTGTAGGCGACAGACACATCTTACCAAGTTTAAAAAATAAACTGGAGAATTACTCGTAAATTTTAACCCTGGATACAATATCAAATATTGACTTATATGGTCTAGATGGTGACATAGTTTTCAGGTATGTATGAAACCAATGATGGTTAGCAAATGCTACGGAAAGAGGATCATAGTTGTTTTCTTTTATACTTTTGAACTTTAAATTCCTGCAAGCATTAACTTGCAGCTTGGTGAGTTTGCTCTCGTCGCTACATATTTTGAACATGTATTTTAGTTTTGCAGGATCAATGGTTGGGTAAAAGTACTCAGAAGGCGTTACATAGACACCATCTTTGTCATCAACAGGAAGAGGATTTTGTGACTTAAATTGCCGATACATAATTGTGACAAAGTGAGGACCTGTGCTGTCTAAATAATGCCACATGATTGAAAATGAAAGTAAATTATCAACTAACAGCTTAATAAACGGATGCCCTTTACGACATCCAATCAAAGCATTGATTAGAAGTTGTTCAAAGTTTGTATCAATAATAGGGTGTTCATAAGGCTCTTGACCAATAAAACATGAATATTTCAGCGTGAGAGGGTTTAGAGATGACAGAGCTTCTATATCCATATCAACATAAACTCCACCGTACTCATACAGAACAATATAACGTAAGGCATCTGCCCGCCGTATTGGCTCTGTATACCCATCATACATGTCCAACAAATGGGAGTATTTATCTTTAATGAGTTCCCTTGCACTCTCGTCAGTCCACAGCCAGTACTCCCAATCTGGGTGCTTCTCTAGCCACGACTTTATCCATGTTTCAAACTCTGGAGGTATATGTGTGTCCTTCCATGTCTGATGAATTATTTTAGGTATCCGAGGGACTCCATCTGAAGGGAATGTTTCTCTTTCTCGGATGCCTACAGGAACAAAGTTTTTGGGGATTTTGATGCCAAGATTATGAAAATAGGTCTGATCTACTTCTGCTTCCCACTTGAGAATGTAGTGCAGACCCACAAAAAAGGCACAACCACACAAAAGAGCAATTAAACGGGTGCTCCTTTTCCGGGTTTTGAAAATATTGAATAAGAATAATCTGTGTAGCAGTCCCATCTGCAATGAAACAAAGAAAAATCAACCATGATCAGATGCATTATAACTTCTAAGAAATGTAATGGAAATAGAAGAAAATGATCTCGCATGATTTAAAACTAAGTTAGAAGGAGGAGTTATTGATGAAGGTGAAAAATAAATATTTAAACTACTCAGTGGTAGTTTTTGTTTCACTGAGAAAGATTTGTTTATATTATTATTTCTCACTATCTCTCTCTTTACACTCTCTCTCATGGACACACACACACTCTCTCACATACACCCTTTTTTTTCCCCCGCGTTTCCATCCTGTTTCAGGATATTGCGGTCAACACCAGCATCTTTCAGCTGTATGTTGATTCCTAGGCTAGATTACACTCATCAGCACGCCACGACTTTCTGAGCGACCAGCTGCATACTCTCATAAGTCACTAGTGTAACTCGAACCACTTTTAATTCTCGTCCGCTCACATTGACTATGAGAGTATTCAGGATTAACGGAGAAAGCTGCTAACCCCTCGGCCAGGCAGCCGGCTACATACACCCTTACTTGAAACATATATATACATTACACCAAGAAGGGGAGATTCAACATTTTTTCTGAAGAAAATAATATAAATGTATATATTCCAGGCGGCAGTATGTTACCAGGGCCATTAATAGAAGAAAGAGGAGTAACACTGTAATATACAAAGCATGTCATAAGAGACAACTTAGAGCTGATGTGGGACGGGCTACATCACCTTATTTTACATTTAAAATTTAGTTGCATGTCCTTCACAGGATGTAGCAGTCAACCCCAGCATTTTGGCTGTTCATGATTCCTGGGCTAAATTTACGTTCAGGAGTTTGCCATTGATTAATTACCGTTTTCGAAAAAAAAAAAAACAGTATCGCTGTGTTTTGAACCTAGGTATAGGGGATTACGAATCACGTCCATAACCCCTTTGCCATGGAGACCAATCCATCAACCCATAGACAACTTTAGCTACACAATCCGTCCAGTCACGAACAAGTATAGTCTAAAGATACAGACAAAAGAATAACCAACCAACAAAGATAGAAGGAGACTCTTCTAGAAGAGGTGTGACATGATGCTGAGAAAGCTGCAAGAAGCTTGGATCGTCCACTTATCTCCTCTAATCTAGGAAATTACCAGAACTGGCATCCTGGAATGTTAGAACTATGTATGAACTGGGCAGAATACTGGCCTTCCTCTGGTTCAGGAGAAGACACAAGGTGGAACAATTGGCATATTATAAGATTATAACTTTTAGGATTATGTGACACAATATGGAATGGAGCAGGCAAAAAGCTTCTAAACACAGGTGAATCAATGCTGTTCTCAGGCTTTACATATAAAATGCCCCTCAAAGTGAAGGATTGACCCTAAGTAAATAAAGAGGCAGAGAAAGCGAGAAAGCACAAATAGAGTATACATCTTCCTTTAACATGATTTAACACAATATTCCACTAATTCACAGGCTACATACTCTCCTGACATGGATCCTTGTGATGTTTGGATGTTTACAAATTGAAACATACTGCTGGACAGGACCTGAGTTGAGTTATTAGACAAAAGTAGAAGACATTTTATGCACTGTACACCATTCTCAGAGTTCTTCGCTTCCAACAGTGGTAGGACTGCTATAAGAAGTGTGTACAGTTCCACAGAGAACGCATTGAAGGGGATTACGATGAAAGAGGATTAGGTGAGTAATGACGATGATGAAAGTATTGAAAGTGAAAGTTGTGATGTGATAACTGATACTTTTGTTTTTGAGCAGGCTCAGGAGACCAAACCCAACCTGGAGGGGAAGTTAAAGGCTGGCAAGCTTGACGCATGCAACAATCAGTGGCATGTTAACATTAAGAGATGAAGGACAGTAAGCAGTATGTTACAGTGTATCAATAGAGCTAAGTCAGATGCAGTTCAGAAGTGCTTGAGATGGAGATCCATTGCAGCCAACATTTGTAGTGGAGGTCATCGGCTCATCTCATAGAAGAACGGTCGCGAACATCACATGATGGAGTGATTATTATATCAAATTTTGAGAAGAAAGAATGTGCAGAAAGTTCAGCAGTCGTGTGAACTACAATAATGTAGTTCCAGAAAATGCTAGCCTGGTGAAATAAAATTAATTTTCTTTGGGAAAAAGTGCCATTTGTTAGTTACACATGAAGTCTCACTGTTTGTCCCGGAAACTTGGACACTCATTCACAACAACGCTTTCTTTCCCATGATTGTTTCCCTTGGTTCAACTTTAACCTCTCTAACGGGAAACCTTGATCATGGTCGTGATTACAGATATTCGCTTAGTAGCTTAGTTGAGCGAGGTTCTGTAAAGGACATGTTCTGTTGTTTGCTATCAAGAATGATGATGACCATTCATTTCACCCAGTGGGGTCGAAAGCATGGAGCCGTGAGTTCTAAGATGGCTGATAAGGTCTATTTTGGCTCGAAATGTTCTTTTACAATGTGGGCAAAGAATGCTTGACGTTCCAGGTGAAGGATTTCCTGCAGTGGTTTTTCTGTCCATCTTCACAGCTCTTGCAGTTCTGTTTGCTTCAAAAGTGACTGCACTCTTGCGTAATGATGTACGCAGTCTCTTGTCTTGGGAAGTTTGTTTGGAAGCAACTTCCAAACAATGGTTGCGTGAGGGGAACCGTAGTAAGAGTGTCTTGGGAAGTTTATTTGAAAGCAAACAATGGTTGTGTGAGGGGAACCGCAGTAAGAGTGTCTTGGGAAGTTTATTTGGAATCAAACAAAGGTTGTGTAAGGGGAACCGCAGTAAGAGTGTCTTGGGAAATAAAGGCGACTGGCGTGATACTGACCAAACTAGACTATAAAAATATGGGTCTAGCACTGTATGCCCGATGCGCCTTAAGACCTGTATGTATACTATAGGGTTACCAAATGTGTAAGAATAACAATAACAGTAACAGTGACATTAATGTGAGTGTGGTAGATACATTTTACTAGTGCTTGCCAATATTTTACGTATAATGAATACACGCAGGTCGTTCAGAACATAATACACCACATCGTTTTTCTCTGCTAATAATGAATACAGAAGCATGGCACTTTGCACACTTCAAATATGGCATGTGTTGAGTGTATGCACCAAATTGCAACCCAACTGAAAAAAATAATATGGCTGCCCTAAACCGTTGAAATAGAGCGTGTTAGCAACTTGCTGTTATAAGCAGCAAACTGTGATATAATTTATCGTTACAGTGAAAGAAACTGTTGTGAACATTCCCAAGCGTCTATTTGATGTAGATGCAGGGTTTGCATTCGACAGGATTACAGTCACTCGCTGGGTTCAGAGAATTATAAAAAAATCAGGAAATGGAGATACGGAGCGGCTTGATCGGCCGCGCTGTGGACGTCCCACCACAACCAACAACGCAGAAATGATGAAATGCGCTGAGGGCATTATTCTTATTGATAGGCGAAACACTACCCAACAATTCGTCTTACAGCTGTCATTCAGCAATGCTACTGCACTTGCAGTTATACAAACTCTCGTATCATGTAAGGTTTGCGCAAGATGAGTTCTTCGAAGCCTCATAAATGACCACCGATTGCAAAGGAAAGGAATTTCTTCTGAATTATTGGAACGCTTCAATGCTGATGGAGATAACATTTTTGGCTAAGATCGTTACAGGTGACGACACCTGGGCACATCATATTGAACCTGAGAAAAAAAAGACGGTCAATGGAGTAGCACCATCCGCAATCACCATGAAGAAAGACATCCAAGATAACTCCTTCTGCTGGAAAGATCATGATCACTGTCTTTTGGGACACTGAAAGTGTGATTCTTTGGGATGTTATGCCAAGAGGAGTGACAGTCAATTCGTATAACATTGAAAAAGCTCAATCAACGTTTTCTCAGAGTTCGGGTGCACAAGAATCCAGCAGACCTGCTTCTCCTTCACGACAATGTGCGCCATCACACAAGTCTGGCAACAGGAAAAGCAATCACCAAATTGCGTTGGATGATACTACCCTATGAACCCTATAATCCCGACGTGGCACCCTATGATTTTCATCTATCTGGTCCACTTAAAGATGCACTCCGTTGGACAAGGTTCGAAGATGATGCAGGAGTGATTCATGCAGCGAAGAAAGGGCTACATGGTCAAGACAATTGTTTCCGAGAGGGTTTCATGTCACGTAGTCATGCTCAAACCTGGCAGGATTTAACCATATCATCACAAAATACAGTCGTTCTAGATGGCCTGCATGACGTATTTATTTACCCTGTCTCTAACATTATCCTGTGGTGAGGGTGTAGCGAATACGATTCGCAATCCCGCATAAGCTGCAGGCGATTTGAAAGCAGACCGTCTTGTGTTATTTTTTTTTAAAAACAATAGTATGAACGTCGGGCGTCTACAAAGCAATGCAAACTACTGGACACAAATTTGCCCAGAAAATCATAAACGCCCTTAAAGGACACACAACTAACTGTTTCTAACACTGACATCTAGTCAGTGCTTCTCATACATTTGTGTCAAAATTCCAAAGCATTTATACTTTTAGGTGTATGGGGCGGCTTGCCGAGTGGCTAGAACGCCGGAGTCTCCTTCGGGAGATTAGGGTTCGATCCCTCGGTAAGGTGTGGGATTTTTTTCTGTCGGGAGCAAATAGAAAATCGTAACCTCTACAGTTCGTGGCGACTGCACTAGCCACGCGGCCTTAATTCCTCAGGCTCAAAGACCCCTCTCCCATACACCGCAAGGTACTATATTGGCAGTAAATGGCAGTTTTATATATATTATATATATATATATATATATATATATATATATATATATATATATATGGAAAATATTTTGCAAAATTCTTTGAAAAAGATTACGAACTACTTTAGAACCCCAGCTAAGCGAAACACAACTTGGATTAAGGAAAAACAAAGGATGCACAGATGCCATTTTTGCTCTTAGACAACTTATAGAAAAATCAATCGAATTCAATGAAACACTCTACTTAGCCTTTGTCGACCAAGAAAATGCATTCGATAGAGTAGATAGAAACAAGCTGTGGGAAATCCTTAAACAATATGGAGTGAGTACACATTTAACAAACCTATGTAGAAGTTTATACAACAACAGTGAATGCATAGTGAGAGCAACTGGAGGACACTCAGAACCCTTCACCATAAGATCTGGAGTACGACAAGGTTGTGTCCTGTCCCCTCTCTTGTTCATAACATATATAGACAACACATGTAAAGAAACCAGCCAAGCAGAGACAGCAAGAATACCGCATGACGAGAACACAGAAGAAGAACCATCTGCAAATCTAACCATTAGAGAACTCCTGTTTGCGGACGACCAAGCACTAATAGCAAAATCAGAAGCTGAATTACAAGACCACATGAATAGTCTAAACGAAACGTGTAGGGAACATAACATGAAAATTAGCACAAGCAAAACAGTGTAATGACAATAACTAAAGAAGAAGAAACAACAACAATTCACCTAAACGAACATCCCTTGAAACAAGTGAAGAGTTTCAAGTACCTAGGAAGTATAATATCATCAAATGGCAGATCAGAAGACGAGATGGAAAATAGGTGCAATAAGGCAAATCAACTCATTGGACAAATGGCACCAATACTAAAGAACAAACATGTATCAATAACTACTAAGAAAGCACTTTACAACACAATCTTCCTATAAACTCTATGCTACCAATGGACAATGACAGAAAAAGAGAAACGAAAAATCACAACTGAAATGAGGTTCCTGAGAAGAATACTCAACGTATCAAGAAGAGATAAGATCAGAAATGAAGAAATCAGGGTACTTTTGCTTTCTTTCACCCCAAACAAACTTTGCCAGCTATATTTAGAGTCACCAGCTATATTTAGCGCCGACGGTGATCTCCTCTGTGTTCGGCTGGAGTGCGTGTCAGTGCGCTTCAATTGCCCCACACCACAGTGTTGTTTCTTTGGGCTGTGGCAACCGTTTCTGTCTCCCTTCGATCCTCATTTGCATCGGTCCTGCAATCACTTTCCGGTTAGGGTTAGGGTTAGGGTTAGGGGGTAGGGTTAGGGTTTAGGGTTAGGGGTAGGGTACACACACTAACCCTAACCCTAACCCTAATCCTAATCCTAACCCTACCCCCTAACCCTAACCTAACCGGAAAGTGAAAGAATAGCGCACCACCGCCGCCGCATAGAATTGCGCACCGAGCTACGGCGTAACACACGGAAACCCCCTGAATGTTCGGCGCAACACAGGGAACCCCTGGATGTGACGTCATACCCTGGGATTCCCTTTTGTTTGGGCAGCACTAGATTTTATTAGAAAGCAGCAAGTCAAATGGTTTGGCCATGCAAGTAGGTTACGAGTCAACAGCATACCACAACAAGCAATGATGTACAGACCAGATGGAAACAGAGGAAGAGGCCGACCACGTAAACGTTGGACGGAGGGAAAAGCAGAGTCCATGGGAATATCGATAATATGAAGCCCATAATCGGGCACTCTCACGAAGTTTATACTTCACTTCGACACCGCAAGGTACAGGAGGAACATGATGAGATGAGATGAGATATATAAAATGAACCCTAGATATTGAGAATTTAAAACTTTCCAATTCTTCTAGTGTTGTTTCATTTATTTTGATGTCATTTGCCTCTTGTTACCTATAACTATTTACAGGCGTCTTGCCATTTTTCCTGTGTTAATTTCCATCCGCAATCTAGCCCTGGCATGGCTCGCTCTCAAAACTATTTGCCGTTAGCGATGTCGAGATGCCGCCTTCCCGGCATATGACGCCATCATCTGCCAAGTTCAGTATCAGTGCACGTTGGCAGTCGGAAATATCCGTTTATGACATATTAAAAAAAAAAAAATAATAAAACAACCAACAGGTCAGCATGACCGAATGGATAAGAGAACTCGCTCTTAAAACTTCAAATTTGCTGATGTCAAGGTATCGGGTACTGCCCGTACACCAGTCAGAAGAACTAAAATGTTGATTTCCCTTCCTTGACCTGGGGACGCAAGTTACAAGTACTTCAGAAATCGGATTGGGTTCGCCTGATAGCCAGGGACACTGGCATTAGGTAAAGCTAATCCACACGCGAAACTCAGTCCAGTGCACTAGAAGTAGTTGCACGGGTATGGACTACGCCTGAGTTCAAAGCGAGAGAAACCCCCCCCCCCCCATAAAAATAATAAAAAACCCAGTAATAACGCGAGTAATAATTCAATAAACATAAATTCCAATTTTAAAACAAAAATGTAAAACTCCACCGGTCATGTAATATAATATTTTTTAATGGCGTAAGTAAAACAGATTAGTAAGATTAGTTTCCTGGAGCGTATTCTGCTATGAAAATGTTACTACGAATGGCGTTGTGCAAGCAATGCACCACATCGTTGTTCTCAGGGGCTGTTTATTCAAAAAAGCTTGACATTTATCACAATATACATGGATATGTCATGTAAACATCAATATTTTCAACCGAATCCCCATAAACTTGTAATAGCTTTATGCCAGCGCGATATAGATGATTTTAGCTGTCAACTATTTATTATGTTTCTTTCAGAACATATGAACAGGACGGCCCCTGAACTAGAATGGGAATTAGAGTGTGACTGATATTATCCGTGGCGAAATTTTGTGTAAACTTTTGACCGACATTTAAATGACGCCAGTTTGATGGTTTACGAACATAGAAACCATCATTCGAGCCCAATGACCGTACTCATATTTATAATATTTTCACGTATTGGGATTCTTTGCGTTGTTTTTTGGGGGTCGACGCTGGAACTATGGAGTTCGTGCTCTGTGCTACGCTTTCAACAGTTCTCTATGGAAAGAGACTGAGCCATATGGGAGAAAAACCCGGGGCAATGAAATCGACTTTTAAGTGACTTTTTTGCAAATTATAGTCTTGATTTTATGGTAAGGGAGAGCGTTATACTTTCTTTCATTTTGTTGCTGTTTTATTCTCTAGCTTTTCTCCTCCATGTTTCAAGAGCTCAGATATTATTTCACATATATTTGATGCCTCCCCTTCTTTTAGTGAGCGTACATCTCTGATTTCCTTAAATACCACTGGTCCCCATTTAGGCTGGGCCGAATTGGGGACCCCAGTCAATTTAAATACTCGAACCCACAACCCCATTCTATTTCTCTCTCTCTCTCTCTCTCTCTCTCTCTCTCTCTCTCTCTCTCTCTCTCTCTCTCTCTCTCTCTCTCTCTCTCTCCCCCCCCCCCCTAATCCGGATAGAACCCATAGCACCCGGACCAGCAAGCGAGCCTCTATCCAATACGCTACGCTATCGACGACCCCCAGTTATCGAAAAAGTTACACTTGTGAAAATGACCGAGTACAGAAACGAACCTACTATCTTCGGAGCGAGCAGATTGCGGCATGACTTCTTCGCCACGGAGACCTTGAACATGAACTATCTCACTTCATCGTTCATTCTGGATAAAGGAGAGTAGATGTTTATGAAACATGAACATGAGCTATCTCACCGCATCGTCCATTCTGGATAAAAGAGAACAGGGTCTAGGAAACTTGAACATGAACTATCTCACCGCATTGTCCATTCTGAATAAAAGAGAGCACACAGGGTCTAGAAAACTTGAATATGAACTATGACGCCGCTTGGTTCATTCTGAATAAAAGCTAGTAGACAGGGTCTTGTGCCTGAGGAATAAGGCTGTGCAGGTTAGAGTTTTCTTTTTGCCCCTGACAAAAAACAAACAAAAAAACAACAACATCCACGCCTTACCGAGGATTCGAACCCGGATCTCCTAAAGGACAACCATGTATTCTAGCCACTTGACCAGTCGCTCCTCGGCAAACAACGTGTAACGTAAATTTGCGGCTATAGATGGAAATGTGTAGTCTATGACCTCGCCTCAGAGGCATACCGTGTTCGAAACACAGCTGCAGGCGATTTGGTAGCAGACCGCCTTGCGTTGGGTTTTTACGAAATGGTATAGATACCGATCGTTTAGAAGGCAATGGCAAACCACTGAACGTAAACTTGCCAAAAGATCACAGCAGCAAAAAATACTGGTGTTCACTGCGACGTCCTGTAAAGGATTTGCAACTAACTAACATACGGGAGGGCGGGGGAATGAACAGGCTGATAGGGTGGCAGGGAATGCACCTCTTGGTGGTAGATTACTTATAGGCAAGGGAGTGGTGGTCGTGCGCCCGTGGGACCAGGTGAAGAAGGTGGGGGGACAGATTGAGAACCCGTATGTGGAAAGAATGAGATTGCGTTGGATCGACAGGGGGTCTGGAAGAATCTCAAAACTGAGAAGGAAGATCAGGAGAACTTTCAATCAGATAGTGGTGGGAACGATTAGTAGTAAGGTTCTTTACTGGCTGATGAACGAGGGGACGGAGCACGTATGGGAATGTCCTGAGTGCAGTGATGTCAGTTCTTAGCTCAGCTCAACTCAACTCAACTCTTGGGTATGTATGAATGCCATCATCATCATGTAGGAAGTTACTTGCAGAACGTCCTCTCCCCATGGCTGCCGAGAAGTTTGCCAGTTCTTCTGCCTCATGCACCCTCACGCCCAAGGTGCCTGCAGTAAGCCTTGTCCGTCTTCGTGCTGGTCGAATTCGGTCTATTCTTCCGTGAACCACGCCTCCCACGACTGTTTCTTCTAAGCCACCAAGAGTTTAATGTGGCCAGTGTTTCAGTTTCGGAAACATAACGATACTCGATGAATGTTGTTCCACTAAGCAATGACTCACAAATCAAAACAGAAAACAAACTGTGCACCAGTTGTATGCCAGCCACACGTTTAATTTAGGCTTAAACATTATGGGATTTTCTAACTTAGGAACAAATCGCTCTGGGAAAGGGGCTGTCATAGAATTCGCGTTCACAAAAGACAATCTTGAACAGTACTTTGCACGTAACATGCTTTTGTTAGTTTTCATAAGAAGCCCAAAGGTAAGAAAAAATACCCAAACTTTAGCCTATAAACTATTTCCTGAATTTGGAACGGAACTATCTTGACCATAAAAGGAAAGAACTCTTCCCAGTGGAGACATGTGCTTTACTATCACTAGTGAATGGAAACTACAACCTATAGCGACGGCCTGATTGTCCCGTGGGAATTCTTAGAAAGCAGTAGTATCCTGACCCGAGGTTGATAATCTAGCCTCTTCCTTTAGGCGTAAGGTATGAACAATAGCAGGTGTATACACGGAGTTCTGGCGCACCACTTGTTCGCGATGGTCGTTGTTAAAGTAAACAAAGCAGAAGTTTCCTAACTGTGTGGGCGTGTCGTTTTGCTCGTGCGAGATGGCTGTATATGTGGCGGGAAGATATCTAGACAGGTAATCTTGGCACTGGACAGAACAGAATTTAAAAAAAAAACAACCCGAGAATGATATAAGTAGAAAGATCTTTGAATAACGAAGACACAAACAATAGATTGCACGATTTATTGCCTGGCATATTTCGCTGCATCTCGCCAGGTACATACTGCAGAATTCACACAACGTAAAGTAAAAATAAGTCAGGCAAGTAAAATTCTAATAACAATCATAATAGGAAGACTTCGTAAGAAAATGGAAGAAGAAATTAACGTGGTTCAAGCTGGATTTAGACAAGGAAGAAGAACAAGAGATCACATTCTCAACATGCGTTTAATAAAAGAGAAGTGCAGAGAATTTAATGTAAACCTTTTCTCATGTTTTGTGGATTATTCAAAGGCATTTGATTGTGTACAGCATCAGAAACTTTGGAAAATCATGAGGAATATGGGTTTTCCATCACATGTAACACAACCCATAAGAATGCTCTATCTTGTCGCGAGATTGCCATGAGTTAAACAGATAAATTTACCGACGTTTGCTGGGCGTATATTTTCTATGCCCACAACAGTCGTACTAACAGAGTAAACACAGCTGCACAGGTTACATCAGGTCAGCCCATATACACATTTGGTGGTGAGTGAAAAGGAATGGATACACCGCGTTGGCAGTTTGTAAACATTTAGAATTACATAGCCTTGCCCGGCGCAGTAGATGGAACAGCCCTGTCTGTCACTTATACTGCCGGACATCAGACGGAAATGGCTGCTGGGATTGTCACCACTGAACAGAAGCTTGACAGTTGTCAACAGTCAGAGACAAACCGGAATTGGCAGCGAGAGACAGGAAAACAGTGCATCTGTCAATTCTTGGTTTCCGGCACATCGAGAAGTTGACGGGGTTATTTGCAACTCTTTGTTGGAAGTAGACATAAACTTGCTGGCTTGTTTTGAAAATCTTAACAATTACTGACAACTTTGACAGGACTAAAGCCAGGAAAATAGATTCTTGCAAATGGCTGATATGTCCAAATAACACCTGTGTGGGGGCGAAAAGGATAACGTCACGTGGACAACTTGGGTAGTTTGCCATATAAACTCGAGTTGAGATCAACTAGGGTGGACTTGAATAATGCTCTAGTCGGAGTGAGGGCACTGCAGTGCCAGTGGAAATAATATCTACCGTGTGTTAATTAGTGACTTAATTTTACACGTGCCTATATGGCAGATGTAGATATGATTTATAGGACTGCAGTTGTGCCATTTAAGGTATAACCTATTATAATATATTCGTTGTAATTACTTTAGGCAGTAGCCTTGTTAAACTATAGTGTGATGATTAGCACTGTTAGTGGAAACTAGCTAGAGTAGGGAAGTCATACTTGGCTCTGTTAGCTAGAATAGATTAGTGAAGTGTTGATAAGCTTTACTAGTTGAGAATTGAGTAATGAGGGATAATTGGGATTTCCCGTAGGTGTCCCTGGTGGGCGGGGTTCTGCATTCTGTTTGCTGATTTTTTCTTTGTCATAGCCTGATTCTGCTCTAGGTGGGTAGCTAATCTGCTCTATGACTAAGTCTAGTTAGCTAAAGATCATTAAGCAAGGTGATAGGCTTACACTCAGCCGAAAGGATCAGTGACTAGTACTATCACCAGATGTGTTGTTTCTATCCTAGGTTCCCTACCAGATCCAAGGAAACTCAACAAGTTTTGGGAAAGACTTAAAAAACCCATTCTGAAGAACACCAGTTCAAGAGTCAATAACGTTGCATACAGAAAGCAACTAAAAGCTAAAAGGACGTTGATTCACCACACATAGTGATGATTACAGATGCACCATACAGCATCAGACAGTAGTAACTACCGGAGAACAATCTAATAGTTACCTAGTGTTATATAATCTCGTGTAATAGGACACTAGACATGCTAAGTGAGGCTAGATAGACACGAGGGAGGATCAATCACAGTAACAATTAACTTTAGTAACTGGGTAAACAATAGAGAAGACTTGTGCAGTTGTCTCAGGAACATTAGGAACGGACATTGTGTAGAGTGCAACCGGTCCCTGATTAACTCTTAATACCACCGGTGTCTATTTCGGATGTTCATGAAATTGGATTACCAGAGGTCTACAGAGGAAAAGCATTATCCGGCAAGATGGTTCCGGCAACGGGTGAGACGTACTTGTTCTGACGTAACGTGCTGTGGTCTATCTTTGCTGTGATCAGCTGACTGAGTTGATGTCTGAGAGACAGAGTCTACACACTTTATAGAACACGTCACACATTTTCTTCGCATACACGTCTCATACACGTTACACTTTTATTTTAATAAATTAATCTTTATTAATTTCTAGAAGCAAGAGTTGTTGAGTATGTTGCGTTGGGGAAGTATGAGAAGGGGGCATAGTACGACAGTGTGAGAGTGATAGGAAAAGGTGTCCATAGGCTGATGGAGTGTGTTGGACGGAAGCTGGTGGATTCTCCAGAATATTGAGGGGGAAAAAATAATATTATAATGTGGGTGTCGGATCTCCTCACTCCAGGGACGACACTTTAAAGGAGGACACGACATTATTGGGGGCTCGTAAACGTGATATTTGGACAGTGGGATCTCTCGTAAACGTGATCTTTGGACAGCGGGATCTCTCGTAAACGTGATCTTTGGACAGCGGTATCTCTCGTAAACAGGATCTTTGGACAGCGGGATCTCCCGTAAACGGAATCCTTGGACAGCGAGATCTCCTGCAAGCAGGAACGTTTGACAGTGGGATCTTCTGACAACGGGGTCTTTTGACACGGGATCCTTAGTTATAAGAGGGAGATATCAGTTTGGAGAATCCAGCTAGAGTGAATGTGGATAGGGGTTAGGACTAATATCTTACCTGTTCACACTTCACACGTCTGCATAGGTCTGTGGTCCTGATTCTACTCTTGTCACTGAGTGAATGTACTGTGTGTGGTAATATCTAGATTTATAGTACTTGTTCATATATCGGTATAGTAATTTGCAGTTATATTGTACTAGACCTGCTAGCTTACCTCTCTGTATAATGGCCACCCCTAAACTTAGCACCGCAGAATTAAAGGCAAGGGGGGAAGAAATGGGATTGGCTGGGTCTGCTCTAACGGATTACATACAGGAAGTGGAGAGAGAGTATCGTCAAGCAGAAAGGGAAGATCGAAAGGCTGAGCTGGAATTGAGAAGGATGGAATTGGAAGCTGAGCAAGCAGCTAGGAAATTGGAAGCTGAGCAAGCAGCTAGGAAATTTGAAGCTGAGCAAGCAGCTAGGAAATTAGAAGCTGAACAGGAAGCACAGAAAAGGGAGCACGAGTACCGGATGAGGGAACTCGAGTTGAAGAGTCAATCTAATGGAGAAACTGAGGGAGCAGTTGGAGGTTCCTCCATCCCAGGATCAACACCAGTAGGTGGACATGGGTACCATGCTATGAAGTTTCCTTTAGCGGTCTACGAGGAGGACAAAGAGAAGATTGATCAATACCTTCAACGCTTCGAGGCTATGTCAGTTGCTATGGGTTTGGAGCGTAACAAATGGAATCTTAAGCTATCCCAGGGATTACGCGGGACGGGATACGAGGTTTATACTCGCCTGCCACCAGGACATGAGAACAATTATGATGAGTTAAAGACGGCTCTGCTGAAACGATTCGAGGTTACGTCACATACCTACCGGAAAAAATTTCGAGCAGCGAAACGAGAACCGGGAGAGTTGTTTGCCGCCTACAGTTTGCGTCTTAAATCTTATCTCCATAAGTGGATGGATTTGGCTGGGTTCGCACATGACTATGAGAGTCTGGAAGAGCTCATGGTGGTCGACCAGCTGAAGAAGCAAATGTCTAAACCTCTCAGGACGTTCCTGGGAGAACAAGGAGCGGAACGTATTGACCTCGTGACTAAATTAGCAGAACGGTTCGTCGAGGTACATGGGGAGGCAGGGGAAAACCTTTCCACCAACACCAAAAGTCAAGAGAAACATGACAAGAAGAAAGCCAAAAACTCAGGAACAAAAAAGTGGGAACCTTATGGGCAAAAATCAGAGGATAGTTCAGAGAAGAAGAAGGAGGGAAGCAAGAGCACTTCAAGCTCTACACCTAAACGACCGTGGTCGGAGAAGTGGTGTTCAATTTGTAAGTCACCCTCTCACAATACGAGGGACTGCAAATCGAAGGCTAAGAACCCTCACTTTGCAGCATGTCAAGTGACTTCCAAGGAGGTTGTCACGGAAAATGCCAAGGTCAACAAGGAAGCTCGCCACCAGGAGAGCTCATTCAAGTCCGACAATAGAAAATCTAGGACAGGGAAATGGTGCAACCAATGTCAGTCGAATACGCACAATGCTATTGACTGCAGGGAAAAGTCAGGAGACACTCAATTCGTCGTGTGCTCAGGGAAACCTAAGGTGGAGCCCACCGAACAGGTCGAGGCCGAGGAAGAGACTCCAGACCAGGAAAAACCACCTGTAGTGGAATTGGTAGAGGTTAACGGTCGTCAAGTGGAGTGTTTATACGACACAGGACTGGACGGGGAGGCCGTGATTTCTGCGGATCTGGTACATCCAGAACAATTCACAGGTGAAACCATTGGATATACAGCCTGCACAGAAGAGTGCTGTAACCATGAAGTTGCCCATTGCTAATGTGGAGATTCGGTCAAGGTACGTCACCGGCACCATCAAGGCCGCTGTATTGACCGATCCCATTTTTCCAGTCATCCTAGGTTGCCGGTATGTCTTTCTGGGAATGCCCAGGGAGCCAATCCATATGGGAGCAATGCAGACTCGCTCTCAGACGAAAACGGAAGAGGCAGACGCAATTGTGACTAACCCAATGCCGGGGGAGCTACGAACTGCCCAGAGTGAGGATGATACTTTACGTCCTTGCTACAAAAAGCTGCAGAAAAGTGCTGATCCACCAGGACGGGGGCAGTACTACATGAAGAATAGGATACTCTACAGGAGAGCAGGAAGGGGAGACAACCTATACGGTCAGTTGGTCGTCCCGAAAGCTCATCGGTCCCAGATTCTTCATATGGGGCATACCATCTCCTTTAGTGGACACATGGGTATTGCCGCCACCATGCAGCGGATTTCCTGCCACTACTATTGGCCGGGAATGACAGATGATGTGCGTCGGTATGTGAAGTCATGCCCTGAGTGCCAGAGGGTGGCACCGAAACACTGGACAGCACCGGTGATGTTGGGTGAGATGCCCATCATGAACTCTCCTTTCGAGAGGGTAGCCATCGATATCGTGGGTCCACTTCCCAGGACTAGGAAGAGGAACATGTATATACTCACAATGGTGGATTGCTGTACAATGTGGGGTGAGGCTATACCGTTGACCACGATTGACTCGAAAAGAGTGGCGGACGCACTGATGGAGGCCTTTACCAGATTAGGCTTTCCGGATCAAATTCTGACGGATAATGGATCTCAGTTTTGTGGAAAACTCATGGAGGAGGTATTTAGGGTGTTTCACTCTAACCACATACATACCAGCCCTTACCACCCTCAAGCCAATGGACAAGTAGAGCGTTTCAACGGCACGTTGATGACAATGCTCAGGAAACTAGCGCAGGAAAAACCTGATAGGTGGGATGAATATATCCCAGCAGCACTCTTTGCCTATCGGGAAGTTCCTCATGGCTCAACAGGACTACCACCCGCTACGTTGCTGTTTGGTCGTCCAATCAAAGGACCGTTGGAAGCCATGTTGAGGAGTTGGACTGAAGAGGGGACGTCAGAAGAAGTGATCTCATCCTATCAATACGTGGAGGAACTGAAAGAAAAACTCCACAAGGGATGGACTCTGGCAAATCAAAACTTGAAAAAGGCCAGGAAAAGACATGCGGCTTACTACAACCGTAGGTCTAAAGAAAGATCTCTAGAGGTAGGAGATAAAGTCTTGTTGCTACTCCCAACGGGAAACAACAAACTGGAGATAGGTTGGCAAGGACCATTTCCCGTGGAAAGGGTAATATCCAGAACCAACTATCAGATCCGGATCCGGGGAAAGTCGAAGATTTTCCATATCAATCTCTTGCGGAAATACGAAGAGAGACCCGGAGACAAGGCAGCTCACCTCATGGCAATGGCAGTTGCAGTGGAGACAGAAGTGGGAACCAGCGAGGGCAGGGAATATCCCTTGGTACACCAGGAAACCTATAGGGATGTACAAGTGAACCCTGATCTGACCTCACAGGAGAGGGAAAGGATAACCCAGGTTCTCAAGTCTCATAAGGAGATACTGACGGATAAACCAGGACGAACGAGGTTGGTGGAGTTCGAGATGACTTTGACCACACAGGAGCCTGTTCGCCAAAAGGTTTACCCAGTGCCATTCTCTAAAGAAAAGGCCCTGGAGGAGGAAATACAAAAACTTGCTGGAGGATGACGTGATTGCACCATCCACATCCCCATACAATGCGGGGGTAGTTTTGTTACGCAAACCAAGTGGAGAACACAGGTTGTGTATAGATTACCGACTTCTGAACAGTCATACACAGTTTCAGGTGGAACCTTTGCCGAATCCCACTCAGTTATTCGCTAGGCTCCATAAGGCTCGGTACTTTTCAAAGGTGGATCTGAGTCAGGGGTACTATCAGATACCAGTCAAACCGGAGATTCGACCACTGTTAGCTTTCAGTACACCCAGTGGACACTACGAATTCAAGGTCATGCCCTTTGGACTCAGCAATGCACCTAGTGTGTTTACACGCATGATGAGGACTTTACTAGATCCGTTACAGGATCCGTCCATCATCTCATTCATGGATGATATTCTGATTTCCAGTGACAGCTTGGATGACCACTTACAATCCTTGGAGAGAGTGTTTAATAGACTCAAGGAAGCAGGGCTTACTGCTCGTCCAACCAAGTGCATGATTGGTTACCAGACTCTGGAATTTCTAGGTCACACCATCACTCCAGGACACATTGTTCCAGAAGAGAAGAACCTGGAGAAAATCAGAAATGCACCAAGGCCAAAAACGAAGAAGGATGTGCGATCTTTTCTCTCGTTGTGTGGGTTCTACCACAAATTTATCCCACATTTCACTGAACTGGGAGCTCCGTTGACGGAAACCTTGAAAAAGGGATTACCGGATCAAATCATTTGGACACCAGAATGTGAGAATGCCTATAGTCAGTTAAAGGAGGCCTTGGTCAGCAAACCTGTATTACAGCTCCCTGACCTTTCCAAACCATTTGTGTTGAGAACGGATGCGAGTGGGATTGGAATTGGAGCCGCTTTGTTACAGGAAGGAAAAGACGATGCTTCGGTTTTGAAACCTGTGGCATACGCAAGTAAGAAACTTCTACAGGCGGAGAGGAATTATTCAACCGTCGAGAGAGAATGCTTGTCCCTCGTATGGGCAGTGCAAAAATTTCAGCCATATTTGTATGGAGTTAAGTTTCGGGTCCAGTCAGATCATCAGCCCCTGATGTTCCTGGCTACTTCTCAGAAGCTCAACGCACGTTTGATGCGGTGGTCGTTGTTACTTCAACCGTATAATTTCACAGTAGAGTACATTCCTGGGAAGGAGAATGTTGGAGCGGATTTCTTGTCAAGACACCCAGCTCCTGAAGAAGAGGAATGAATTATCTGGATTTAACTCATGGTGGAGGAGAGTGAGATGGACTACTCTCTTAAGAGGGGGCCTATGTCGCGAGATTGCCATGAGTTAAACAGATAAATTTACCGACGTTTGCTGGGCGTATATTTTCTAGGCCCACAACAGTCGTACTAACAGAGTAAACACAGCTGCACAGGTTACATCAGGTCAGCCCATATACACATTTGGTGGTGAGTGAAAAGGAATGGATACACCGCGTTGGCAGTTTGTAAACATTTAGAATTACATAGCCTTGCCCGGCGCAGTAGATGGAACAGCCCTGTCTGTCACTTATACTGCCGGACATCAGACGGAATTGGCTGCTGGGATTGTCACCACTGAACAGAAGCTTGACAGTTGTCAACAGTCAGAGACAAACCGGAATTGGCAGCGAGAGACAGGAAAACAGTGCATCTGTCAATTCTTGGTTTCCGGCACATCGAGAAGTTGACGGGGTTATTTGCAACTCTTTGTTGGAAGTAGACATAAACTTGCTGGCTTGTTTTGAAAATCTTAACAATTACTGACAACTTTGACAGGACTAAAGCCAGGAAAATAGATTCTTGCAAATGGCTGATATGTCCAAATAACACCTGTGTGGGGGCGAAAAGGATAACGTCACGTGGACAACTTGGTAGTTTGCCATATAAACTCGAGTTGGGATCAACTAGGGTGGACTTGAATAATGCTCTAGTCGGAGTGAGGGCACTGCAGTGCCAGTGGAAATAATATCTACCGTGTGTTAATTAGTGACTTAATTTTACACGTGCCTATATGGCAGATGTAGATATGATTTATAGGACTGCAGTTGTGCCATTTAAGGTATAACCTATTATAATATATTCGTTGTAATTACTTTAGGCAGTAGCCTTGTTAAACTATAGTGTGATGATTAGCACTGTTAGTGGAAACTAGCTAGAGTAAGGAAGTCATACTTGGCTCTGTTAGCTAGAATAGATTAGTGAAGTGTTGATAAGCTTTACTAGTTGAGAATTGAGTAATGAGGGATAATTGGGATTTCCCGTAGGTGTCCCTGGTGGGCGGGGTTCTGCATTCTGTTTGCTGATTTTTTCTTTGTCATAGCCTGATTCTGCTCTAGGTGGGTAGCTAATCTGCTCTATGACTAAGTCTAGTTAGCTAAAGATCATTAAGCAAGGTGATAGGCTTACACTCAGCCGAAAGGATCAGTGACTAGTACTATCACCAGATGTGTTGTTTCTATCCTAGGTTCCCTACCAGATCCAAGGAAACTCAACAAGTTTTGGGAAAGACTTAAAAAACCCATTCTGAAGAACACCAGTTCAAGAGTCAATAACGTTGCATACAGAAAGCAACTAAAAGCTAAAAGGACGTTGATTCACCACACATAGTGATGATTACAGATGCACCATACAGCATCAGACAGTAGTAACTACCGGAGAACAATCTAATAGTTACCTAGTGTTATATAATCTCGTGTAATAGGACACTAGACATGCTAAGTGAGGCTAGATAGACACGAGGGAGGATCAATCACAGTAACAATTAACTTTAGTAACTGGGTAAACAATAGAGAAGACTTGTGCAGTTGTCTCAGGAACATTAGGAACGGACATTGTGTAGAGTGCAACCGGTCCCTGATTAACTCTTAATACCACCGGTGTCTATTTCGGATGTTCATGAAATTGGATTACCAGAGGTCTACAGAGGAAAAGCATTATCCGGCAAGATGGTTCCGGCAACGGGTGAGACGTACTTGTTCTGACGTAACGTGCTGTGGTCTATCTTTGCTGTGATCAGCTGACTGAGTTGATGTCTGAGAGACAGAGTCTACACACTTTATAGAACACGTCACACATTTTCTTCGCATACACGTCTCATACAAGTTACACTTTTATTTTAATAAATTAATCTTTATTAATTTCTAGAAGCAAGAGTTGTTGAGTATGTAGCATTGGGGAAGTATGAGAAGGGGGCATAGTACGACAGTGTGAGAGTGATAGGAAAAGGTGTCCATAGGCTGATGGAGTGTGTTGGACGGAAGCTGGTGGATTCTCCAGAATATTGAGGGGGAAAAAAATAATATTATAATGTGGGTGTCGGATCTCCTCACTCCAGGGACGACACTTTAAAGGAGGACACGACATATCTAGACCAATAATCAGCGGTTAGAATAGATGGTGAGACATCAGATTGGTTTGACATCAAGTTAGGAGTCCGTCAGAGACGTGTACTGTCACCCTATTTGTTTAACCTATATGCCGAAAATATAATGAGAAATGATAGAGATGATATAAACAGGGAGCTATATGATGCCCTAAAAATCGGTGGTCATGACATACCAGAGATTCGGTATGCTGATGATACTGTATTCCTATCCACAACACAGAATGGTATAGAAAACCTAATAGCCTCAACCCAATCGAATAGTGAAAATCACAACTTATATCATAACATAGCAAAAACAAAGATAATACATACAGATAAAACTACCGTGGAGAAAGAAATATATGTTACTGAGGAAAAATTGGAGGTGGTGGAAAATTTCGAATATCTTGGGTCATTGATTACCAACAACGGTGATACAATGAAAGAAATTAAACGATGACTATCAATTGCTCTTCAAAGACTAAAACAACTGAATAAGTTATGGAGTGGGACAGACAGAACTACAAAAATTAGATTTTCAAGAGCATGCATCTTTCCCATTGCAACATACGCCTGTGAGACCTGGACACTTACTAAACAAGCTGAACAGCGCATAAATGCCTTTGAATATAAATGTTATAGACGAGTTCTAAGAATATCTTGGGTAAAGAAAAGAACAAATGCATCCATACTTCAAGAGCTGAATATTGAAGAAGGTTGGCCTTAAATTAAAGAGGATAAAACAAAGAAAATTGAAATAGTTCTATCACTTGAAACGCCACGAAAGTTTGGAGAGAACAATAATGGAGGGGTATATGCCTGTGAAGAGAAGAAGAGGAAGGCCAACGATTGAACGAAGGGTTGAACTTCCAACCCATGCCGTCAGCTCACAGGAAGTGTAAGAGCAAGTTCATTAAGCCCTGCGGCCACGCTGACCCCCAGAATATAGAATATATACAGCAATATTTGTCTGCCATAGAAGCAGGATTAAGCAAGAGCAAAAACGTCTATTTAAGGAATCGCCGCCATGATTGGTGATGATAGATTATGAGTCCTCTAGAAGACTGAGCTTTAACTTTGAAGTCTGGTAGACTGAAGTTTAGTTCGCCAGAACCCAGCAAAGTGCTTGCATCTATCAACGAGGTTGGTGCCAAAGTATCACCTACACGGACACTGTGTTACAACGCTCTCCTGTCGCTCTACAAGCTCAGAAACCCACGGGGTATGAATGAATGGAACTGAATCTTCACATCTGCGCAGGAGTATACTAAAATGTACCAGGTTTTGTTGTCAGAGTCTCACCCGAGGATAGAACGCGTTGTCTGCACCAACGCCCGACAATGCAACGCCGAGATATTATAAGCCCTACAGTTATAACGCGGCGGCCCCACTAGCGCCAGGCAGCCAGCGCTCGATAGTGTAGCGCTGGGCTATTATAAGCACTACAGGCGATAAGCGCTGAACGATGCTAAGCAGGCAGCTAGCACACAGCGTGAACCGTGAGGGGTCACGCGTGCTAACCCAAGCGCTACTAGAGAGTGTGCTGTGTCCAGTCAGACTGAGCTGGACGGTCGTCAGAGACAGACGTGTGAAAGCGGCTGAGAGTTGTTGCATGTCGTGAAAGCTAGCCTGTTTGACAGCTTGAGATGGAGTGCGTGTCTGTGTGACTTGTAAGTTGGAGTGCATTGATATCTTATATTGTATTGATGTATTGATTACTTGCACTGTTGTAATCCATTGTATATTGTAACTTGTGATTGCGCGAAGCGTGTATTGATTCACGATGTGTGCAGTGCGCGAATAAATAGCACGAAATATCTTATCGGCGGTTAGCCTTGTGTTGTTTAGCTAGTGTAATTAAGATCGTACTTTGTCAAGTGACGAGCCCTAATTCTTGCCCTAAGCAAGACTTTGACAAGTCCGAACGTGGGGTCTCGTCCGGTTTATGAATCAACTGTTTACAGAAATGTGCCGATAATAGATAGAACTTTTTTTGGTAACATATGTGAACATAGCGACTGCGGTCAAAATTTTGGATAAGTTAATTATAATTATTAGTATAGAAAGCGTGTGCGTTATAGTTTAGAACATAAATATCATTGTGTGAGTTAATTTAATCAAAGCAAAATTACGTTTTTGAACTTAGAAAATTTCAACCGAGGCATCAAAGTGACAAAAACAAAATGGCGACCATGTCCTTGAATGTCATTGAGTAGTGATAGTGTAAGCAGAACGAGTGGAAAGTGTGAATAGAAAGTTGTTGTTTGTGGTGATACGACTAACAACAATACTTGACGACATACAAACCTACAAAAACTTAAGTGACATTGCATACACCACACACTTGCACATGTTCTAATTTCTCTTAGTCCAAAAAGAACAGGTTGTTTGGGGTCATCTACACCTGTCCCTCGGAAACTCCAAAAATTTTTTGCCGACATAAAGCAAAAACCAGTGCGATTTCGAGCAGTAGTAAGCAGCCATTGCCCAACACATTATCTCAGGAGTACTTGAGTATAAAATTTTTTTCCTCTTTCTTATATTTTCGTTCTGCAGGCCTAAACACTAGCTATAATATTAAATACTGTAAACCTTTGAACTCAAATTACTAACAACTTTATTAATTTTGTGTCTATCGATTTCATCATACATTTTGTTCATCATGGCTAGTTTGAACGAGTACATTGAAATGGGTTTAAAAATAAACTATACGGGTGAAGAGTTGAGAGCCTGGAGTGAGAAAAAGTTTGCAGAATACCTCCTACAACAGGAGAAGATTAATGAACGTGATGAAAGAGCTGCCGAAAGATCTTTAAAACTTAAGCAAGCAGAAGCAGACACGGCTTTAAAACTTAAGCAAGCAGAAGTAGACGCTGCTTTAAAACTTAAGCAAGCTGAAACAGATGCAGAAATAAGAAAAGCTGAAATTACATCCCAAACCAGGAAAGAAGAGCTCGAAGTACAGCTAAAAATTGAGCAGCTGAAAGCAGAAACTTCCAAAGAAAAGGAAGATAGAAAAGCTGACAAAGACCAGCCATATAAGAAATACCAAGGGCTGATTAAAAGTTACTTCACAGGTGACTGCATAGCAGCTTTCACTCAAAATTTTGAATGTATTATGGATCATTATCAGATCCCAAAGTCAGAATGGAGTATAATATATATGAGAAGTCCGTTGACATTTATCACCAGGGGAACCCCAACTAACCAAAGAGTGGCCAGATGGTCCCTTCTTTTACAGGACTATAGCTTCGAAATCAGACATATCAAAGGATCACATAACTCTCTTGCCGATCTTCTATCGAGATGTCCTGACGACTCACCCAATAGCCAAGTAACACCCGAGCACATTGCAGATGGTGTATAAACTGCAACCTAGATAGTGCTCAACACCACAGCCAATTGTGACTTCACATCAGTTACGCTGTGTAAAACTGTGTGATAGGGAAAATGTAATTTCCCATTGTAACTATAGTATGTACATATTGTTATTATCATGTGAATGAACGGTTCGTATAATTATAAGAAAGTTGCAAGAATGTCATTAATAGTGTAAATATATATTATCATTATAATAACGACACCATAAGTGTCACAGGACAGTACTACAGGACCCAAAGACTTACTGAGCTTGAACAAGTACCAAGCAATCCTGAGTACAACTATAAAGATGGTCCACGACGTTTTAATAAGTATGAGTGATGACCGTGACAACCTAATCTGAGAATATGACAGAAGAAGCTATCCTACCACTGATAACAAGATCTGGGTACTCCGTATATTTACAGTCTAACACAACGAGAGACCTTAATGTGAGTGTGCGGCAATATCTTTACACTTCTGTTATATATTTATATTACTTTCATAATAATGTACCATAATAAAATATTTGTAAATTGATGACAATTGTATGTAAATTCGAGTATGAAACATTTCCATATACAAAATTGTATATGTCGACTTTTGTTAGATGTAATCTCAGCATCGTAACTTGATTGACTTTTTCACAAAAGTGACCTTTTTGTGCACTTTTGTCAGAGAGGATCGAATTATGACACTAAGAAAGAAAATGGTACCTGTAATTTATTTTGTTGAAAACATGATGAAATTATTGTCCCTAAATTTTGTTACATAAACAAGGGACATAACTAAATATTGTTGGTGATGCGTAAATATGTATTGAAACTACCATGTTTGCCTAATAGGTATCACGTCAAGAGGACGTCATGTGTATATGGGAAAACTTGCCAAAACTGAAGACCTTCATCGGACATTCTATTAGATAGGGATAGATGTTCAATGTCGGAGTTATCTTATAGGTAGATACTCACAGACTCACCTGTTTATTTGTAATTTTTCTTTTTGGTGGAGAGGTAGGGCAAGTTAGCCGTAACTACCGGACTGGCTGTGTCTCAGTGAGGTAAAAACCATGGAGTTGATTGTACCTGACAATTATGCTGTATGGATAGGCATGGGGATCATATACATATTGCTTACTAATCACCTGTACATATTAGAACTAATCAGAGCTATGTCAGATAAAGTGCAAAGTTCGATTCTGACAAGATAAAGAACAGCGAAATAGAGTACATGAAAGGAAAACCTTTCATGAAATTAAGGGGGGGGGGAGGATGTCAGAGTCTCACCCGAGGATAGAACGCGTTGTCTGCACCAACGCCCGACAATGCAACGCCGAGATATTATAAGCCCTACAGTTATAACGCGGCGGCCTCACTAGCGCCAGGCAGCCAGCGCTCGATAGTGTAGCGCTGGGCTATTATAAGCACTACAGGCGATAAGCGCTGAACGATGCTAAGCAGGCAGCTAGCACACAGCGTGAACCGTGAGGGGTCACGCGTGCTAACCCAAGCGCTACTAGAGAGTGTGCTGTGTCCAGTCAGACTGAGCTGGACGGTCGTCAGAGACAGACGTGTGAAAGCGGCTGAGAGTTGTTGTATGTCGTGAAAGCTAGCCTGTTTGACAGCTTGAGATGGAGTGCGTGTCTGTGTGACTTGTAAGTTGGAGTGCATTGATATCTTATATTGTATTGATGTATTGATTACTTGCACTGTTGTAATCCATTGTATATTGTAACTTGTGATTGCGCGAAGCGTGTATTGATTCACGATGTGTGCAGTGCGCGAATAAATAGCACGAAATATCTTATCGGCGGTTAGCCTTGTGTTGTTTAGCTAGTGTAATTAAGATCGTACTTTGTCAAGTGACGAGCCCTAATTCTTGCCCTAAGCAAGACTTTGACATTGTACAAACATACAAATTCTGAAAGTACGAATAATTTTAGTGGTAAATATTGCAAGAGAAAAGTAAAATATGAAGTGGGAAAAGTACAGCAATACACATCCCTGTAAACATTTGTGAGGGTGTGTCTTTGCTCGCGTTGAACTCAAACGTAGTCCATATGCGTGATACTACTTCTAGTGGTTGCCACTACTGGGGAATGCACCGGGCTGATGTTTGCGTGTGGAGTAGCTTTCTCTATTACCAGTGTCCTCGGCCATCAGGCAAATCCACTCCGACTTCTGAATTCTTGTGATTGACGTGCCCAAGTCAAGGAGGAGAAGTCTACGTTTTAGTCCAGCTGATCGATGTAAGTGTTGAACCAGCTACTCGACATCAGCACACCGGAAGTTTAACAGTAAGTGCTCTTATCCATTCTGCCATGCTAACCTAGATGGGGATTACATTACATGACCACTAGACTAGCAGACACGGGTAATATAAACTATGAAAAAAATATTGCATATCCTTTGCAGTCCGTGCCTTCAACCACAGGTATATATTATGGAAATTTTACGTTCAGTAGTTTGCCATTGCTTTCAGAACGAGAATTCAACGTTTAAGTCCAACTGACCGGTGTGTGGAGTGAATCCACTGCCCCGCAGTCAGCGCAGAAGAAGTTGAAGCGCGAGCTCCTTAAACCTCTCGGTTACGTTGACCCCAATCGATAAGTTATATATTGGCGTAATTCAATAATTCCACACAAGCGGTGACGTGAAATAATATCAAGTAAATAAAGAAACGGAAAATCCAATATACATTACATATTTACATTTTTATATTAAAAGACACAAGCGGCGAAGAGTATATTAAATAAACGATTGTAAAGAGTAAAGCCTTCACACATGCTAATCCACAACCGAATAGTTAGTTAGTTAGTTAGTTAGTCGACAGATCATCCTCATTGCACATCGAACCATTCAGTCCATAAGTGCTCGGACCCCCTCCTTAGCAAATCCCACAGCGTGTAGCGGCTCACGACACCAGTTCTGTGTTGGTTTATTACTCTTCTTTGGCTTCCTGTGTAGTGTTCTTGTTTGGACACACCTCTTTGGCTGTTCTCGCAGCCTGGCCATGGTTGTAGATTCCCAGCCATCGTTTGGTTCTCGTAAACGACTTACTTTTCGTAGAGCATACAGAATATCTGCCTGTTCCATGGCTCGTCCGCCTTCCACAGTAGCTCTCTCTGCAAGCCTGATAGCCCGCTCATTCCCTTGTACACCCGCATGCCCTGGCACGAAGATGAAACTAACGTTTGCCAGCCGAGACCGCTACAGAAACAGCAGCCACTCTCTTCAGACCCATCCCATCTCTATCCTCCTGAGCATACTCATTGAGTCACTAAGGACATATGCCCGAATAATGTCTGTGTCTCGAGCCATGTTATTACTTTACTTACTGCCGTGACTTCCATAGTCAGGCTGCTTGTGGTCAAAGCAAAAGCGCCAGACTCTTCCTTCAAAGTTTTCCCTCCGGTCTGAGCCGTAAAGGCTCATGAACTTCTCACTCCTCGGACGACCGGCCCATCAGTGTAAAAGACAGCATCATCCTCTAAAGAATTCTCGAAGATCAGAACCTGTACTTCCGCCTCCACAGCAGCTGCATTTTCTTGTCTGCAATTCCTTTCTAGTTGAATGCACACAGGAAAGGATGTACAGAACTCTGTTGGCACTTGTACCCACTCCTCGCCAGGTTCTAAGTCCTCAAGTGAACACACCTGCTGAAGAATGGCTTCGGCTTGACCCATCCACGACTTTCCTCTTTTTAACCTGCTGCCCTTTACCTTATTAATCTCGCTATGCAGTGAATGTTGTGTGTTTGCGTTGACTCTGAGATAAGCACGTGCTTGGCAAATTTGTATTCAGTCGCTCATTGTTGGAAAATCAAGAAGGTAGCGCATCGCCCTGCATGCTGTATCTCTTGCACATCCAAGAATAATGGGCATAGCTTCGTTCTGCATCCTTTCCATCCTTTCTATCTGCTTATGGCTGAGAGTCAGGATCGCCATCGCATACTCCAAAACAGAAAGGACCAGACCCTCGTAAAGAAAGTTTGCCTCCGCCATCACTCGCATCGCAGCCAAACCCCGCTTGGCCTTTGTTATCGGGTAATCAGTGACTTCTCGCATCGTCTTATCCTACACTAACTTCCCAGACACGCCTTAAGCTGCCTTAGGCATAAGTGGTTAGACATATTTTTATGGAGATAAAGTTTTTTGGTTGTACAATAAGAAAAGAGGCATTGGAAAACATCGAACTGAAAGATCACTGGGAGAAGCTGCAGAGGCAGACTTATCCCATTGTTTTATCAGTCCTCCCAAACCGGCTGCATAGACCTGCGTGCTTTGTTTTAATTTACCTGCCATCCCACAGAACTGTGTGACTTACTTATTGAATCGCCCTCGCAACTTTTTATATCCAGCTATGCACCGATTTATTGGATAAACATTTGTCAGCATAAACACTGAAAACACACCTTGGCGGGAGACATTTCGCGAATGACGCTGAAGTTGAAAGTGAAGTGAAAACGTGGTTTAGAAAACATCACGGCACACGTGTGTAACCCATAAGTGCACCGTTCTACTTTTAACTCAAGCCTGAGTCCGGAGAATCTCAGCTCAGTGCACGAACTCCATAGCACCGGCGAGGATCTTGAAATACTTTGGGTAGATTTTAGCTCGAAATTGTGCCCGGGCAGCGCCGTTTGGCTACTCTTTTTCGAGTTCCAACTGCCAAGGGATTTTTTTTACGTGCGCAACAATACACACGGGCGTCCGATCTCACTACCCAGGGACCATGGGAAATTTTGTAACTAAAGGTCCACGTTAAATAAAAAAAGCCCGGTCCTCACCGTGGCTTGAGTCTGAGACCTCAAGCACTCAAGGTGGACACCTCCCGGAAAAAAGAAACAGTAAGCTTTACTAAACCACGATCACAAGTAACAAATGGACGTTACGGCCAGAGCCTTCGTCAGCACACACACACACAACAAACACACACAGGTACAACCGATAAAACTTGACAGACTACACAGACGAAACTGAAAACAGGTACAATTGAGAAAAGCTGGCAATCGTGTAACTAGAAAGGTCTTTGTCTAGAATCCACAACGCAACAGAAATACAGGAAGACCTAAACACATAAAGATTAAAAAAAAAAGTAAAGTTAGTTAGTTGCATTTCCTTCACAGGACGTCGCAGTCAACTCCAGCCTGCTTTGATTGTTTGTGGTTTTGTGGCAAGTTTACGTTCAACAGTTTGCCATTGCAAGTAGAGACCGAAATGAATAATATAAGGAGGATATGGGCAGAGCTGCGTGGGATAGCTAAGGATTGGAGGGCTTGGAGTGGGCTGGTTGACGGCCTATATCCCAATGATTGAAAAAAAAGAATGACAGAAGAAGAGGATCCTGTGTCAGTGGACCGGACACCTAGACTTCCTTGACAAGGGCAAAAAACTCGCACGTTGCATTCCAGGAAGTTGGAAATACAACTGAGCAGATCAAATAATCCGCTGCCGAAGCAACATTTTAAAATGAGAAAATAAGCCCACAAAAGAATGTTTAATAGCATGTGCTATTATGGTAAGCATACATTTGGTACCTCGCCGATGCTGCTGAGTTCAATCGCAGCACTTAAACGGTATCCTTGCTAAATAAAAATGATTTTTTACCCAGTCCCCCCCCCCCCCCCCCCCCCCCCCCCCCCAAAAAAAAAAAAAAAAAATAAAATAAAATAAAATAATCGTCTTCAAGGAAGTACGGTTGGCTCACAGATTGCCATCACTCGAAAAGGTGAGGCTTAAATCCTTTTGAGACTACTGCTTCCGTGTGGAGTATCTGGGACAAAATCTATCAGCGATTCGACATTTTGTCTATTTATAGTGAAGGGGTTACGAATGCAATTGGAAACACAGAAGCTGGAGACACAGCTTTGGGATGTTTGGAAGCATACCGCCTTGTGGTGGTTTCCTCAAAGACAGGTATGAGTGCCTGTCGTTCAGAAAGCACAGGCAAATTACCGAACTTGCCAGGACATTACCAACAACCAAACAATGCAGGGGTTGATTGCGACGTCCTATAAATGATATTAACTAACTTAATTTTTCATTCTTGATAAAGAGAACTTTTAAAAATATAATCGGAACTGTGATTTCAATAAAAACTTCACTTTGAAAATGTGTGAAAACATTTAAACGGAGAAATAAAATGTGAAAACAATGACTATATTAAGAAAAAGAAAGCAGTACAGATGAAGTAGATGTTAATTTGCAGGTAAATATAAACATGAATAAATTAATAAAACTCCAAGCTCACTAGCCGGCGCTGTAGCTTCAGGGCAGTGGACAAGCTTCGAAATCTGCCGCAGAAGATTTGGAGACAGACCAGTGTGCTTTGATTTCGTTGGTATGAGTTGAGTTGAGTTGAGTTGAGTTGAGTCAAGAACCGACATCACTGCACTCAGGACATTCCCATACGTGCTCTGTCCCCTCGTTCAACAGCCAGCGAAGAGTCATACTACTAATCTTTCCCATTGCTATCTGATTAAATGTTCTCCTGGTCTTCCCTCTCAGTTTTGAGATTCCTCCAGAACCCCTGCCGATCCTCCGCAATCTCATTTTTTCCACATATGGGTTCTCAATCTGTTCCTCCGCCCTCTCCACCTGGTCCCACAAGCGCACGACCACCTCCCCCTTGTCCATAGGCAAGATACCACCAAGAGGTGCATTCCTGCTAGCCTATCAGCCTGTTCATTCCCCCGTATACCCGCATGGCCAGGGCAAAATATCCATACAATTATCACAATCTGTGACCTCTGAAGCGACGAGAGCCATTCCACACGAAACATTCCTTTCTCCACCTTGCTAAGCATATTCTTTGAATCCGTAATGAACACAACGTGTGTTGCAGTAGTCTCCTCTAGTCACCGGAATGCCGCTGTTACTGCCTCCACCTCCATTCTCATGCTGGAGGTCGTAGTCTCATATGCCAGGCTCTCCTTTTTCAAGACTCGCCCATTAGCCTTAGCAGTAAAGCCCCAGCCACTACGTCTGTTTCTCACCACTGACCCATCGGTGTAGATGACTATGTTACCTTGATGTGTGTTGCTCTGGATCAGCTGTTGCACTTTAAACTCAGTACGGCCCGCTGCCCATTCTCTGCACTCACGACCCAGTGTTATTATTACATTGTGCCAGTCCGTCATGAAATCCGGAACTTCAACCCACTCTCTTTCACGATTGGAATGAGGTATTGGTACTTTCTTTGGTATGAGACATGGGTCACCCAAGAAGCAATGACACACTACCGAACGAATCTTCCTAGTAAATCACGTACAGAAAAAAATAGTTAACAACTGGAGTTGATTGCAACGTCCTTTAAAGGACGTGCAACTTATTATTTTTTTTTTTTTAAATACCAAGCGCACGGACAACGCCCTTGAAAGCCAATCAAAGGTTATCGTGTAGCCGTGGCATACATGATGAAAGGTTATCGTGGAGCCGTGGCATACATGATGAAAATCGTTGCTAATAGGATATCTTCGTCTTCTTCGTTCATTTGTCGAGGGGAGTGCCTCTCACTGGGTTATGCACATCAAGGGTCAATGTCGGACTGTGGCATACAATAGTGCAAAGTTTGCTTCCTCCAGACAGATTCCACCCAAGATAAAGGGCTCGATCTGCCAGTGGCTACAAGGATATTGAGCTCAAAATAGTTCTGATCATAATATAAAGTTGGAAATTTATGCCACACCTCTCAGTCACAGGGTCTCGGTGATGCAATGTTTACTTTTCTTTATGGGTCATTGCATTTCAGGAAGTGTGTGAGGCAGTACTATTCTGTTGTCAAAAGGAAATCCTGTATGCACATAATTCTTATTATAATACACTACTTATCTTAATTATTGCTTGCCAACTGAGAATGTGGTTTGGGCTCAGTTAGCATCAGTATCAGGATGATTTCCGACCAGTACGGCATTGAGATCCACCCAGTCCCACAGAATGGGGTACCAGAAACTCTTCAGGATGTCCTGGAAATATGTAAGAGTATGAATAACATTAGTGGAACTACGGTAAAGCTGTGGAAATGTAAACAATATAAAATAACACAAAATAATGCAGCTTTACAGAACACAATTACGGAAAATACCGAACTTTGCGGCGACTAGCCTTCATCAGCAAACAAGTGCATACACAAAACACAACATATAGTCACGGGGAAGATACTACAGCGACTACATTAAGGCACCACTGTAGTGTCTCCCCGTGATCATCTAGTTACTTCATCTCTTTGGATCCCACACTTGTTACTTCATCTCGTTCTATCCCGTACGTGTTATTTTATCTCGTTCTATTCCCCCACTTGTTATTTCAACTGTTCCTATTCCACACTTGTTCTTCAACTGTTTCTATCCCACACCTGTTACTTCAACTGTTCCTATCCCACACTTTTTACTTCAGCTTGTTCTATCTCCCATTTGTTACTTCAACTGTTCCTATTCCACACTGTTTACTTCTATCCCCAACGTGTTACTTCAACTGTTCATATCCCACACTTGTTACTTTAGCTCCTTCTATCCCACACTTGTTATGACAACTTTCTCAGGCCACCATTTGTTTCGTCATCTCTTTCTACCAAACAGCTGTCACGTCACCTCTTTCTATCCCACACCTTTACTTGAACTGTACCTATCCCACGCCTGTTACTTCACATTCTTCAATCCCCGACATGTTACTTCAAATGGTTCTACCCCACACTAATTACTTAAACTATTTCTATCACATATAATTGTTATATTATTGTAACATACCTAAATAAACATATGATAGATTTACCATTGTAACACTATGGGACAGAAGAAGTTACAATAACAAAAAGATTAAGAAGAAGTATAAGTAGAAGAAAAGATGTAGCAGAAGAAGAAGAAGAAGAAGAAGAAGAAGAAGAAGAAGAAGAAGAAGAAGAAGAAGAAGAAGAAGAACGAACGAACGAACGAACAACGGACGAACGAACAAACTTTATTTTAAAAGGGTAACAAATTGGGCACGCAGGCCCGTCTTACATTCGGCCCTTTCGACCACTCATCTTTCATTCATCAAATGTGCATGTTACATTTACATAGGGGAAAAAAAAAACATTGTCAAATGGATTTTGTAAGCATAAACAATGCATATTACGCATGGTACATTCACATGGGAAAAAAACACATTGTCAAATGAAAGTTGTAAACATAAACAGTGCATATTGCAATGTTGTGGGACACATCCCCCACCCATCACACCCCACCCAGCCACACATATCTCCACGCACTCACACAGACTCAGGCAAACATACATGCCGCCACCCACCCACACACATTTCCCCACCCACACATATATCCCCCACCCATCCCATAACCGACACGCACACACCCAGCCACATATTCTCCACCACACACCCACACACCCACAACCACCCAGCAAAACACACATCACAAAACCACACACACATACCCCCGTCAACCCACACATCCCGCACCTATCCACACATACATCCCGCACCCCCACACTCACAATTTTCCCCACCCACCCACACACACTTTCCCTTTGCCAAGATTTCTGTCTATGATTCTAACACGGAGGTCGTTTCTGAGCCAAGAGATAGCTTCTCTAGAGTGTTTCCTCTCCCCTGATCCCATGAAGAAAAAGAAGAAGAAGAAGCAGAGAAGTAGCAGTAGAAGAAGAAGAAGAAGAAGAAGAAGAAGAAGAAGAAGAAGAAGAAGAAGAAGAAGAAGAGGAAGAAGAAGAAGAAGAAGAAGAGAAGTAGCAGTAGAAGAAGACGAAGACGAAGAAGAAGAAGAAGAAGAAGAAGAAGAAGAAGAAGAAGAAGAAGAAGAAGAAGAAGAAGAAGAAGAAGAAGAAGAAGAAGGAGAAGAAGAAGAAGAGAAGAAGAAGAAGAAGAAGAAGAAGAAGAAGAATAAGAATAAGGCACGTATTATCTTTGATCAGAGCACCCATGACACCTCTTGTTTCATATCCAACAACCGATGATGATATTCTTATCAACAGGTTTTCAGGCTACAAGTGAGCAATAACGAGAATTTTTAGTTAGACAAATAAACACTAAATTGATTTCCCAACCCATCTGATGAGACTTTGATATCAATGCCATAACACACCAGGCTTTGTAGATTTCTTGTTCGCTCTTTCAGTAGCTTTGGAGTCACAGTAGCACATTGACTAGCACGCATGCATGTCATCTTGGTGGTCACGTGTTTGAATCCCCACGGAAGTGGATAATTTAATTGACCTTGGTTCCCAGGTCGACTCAGACTTAAGGGGACATCAGGACATGTTGTAAGAAGTAAATGCAGCCGGCGTGATATCGACCATATCGTCTATAGAGTGATAGTTATCCCCTACAAATATGTGAGGCTTGCCCCACATATGCCCAGTTCGCCTTAAGGTGCCTAGACAGAGTCCTTTACTTTGAATACCCAATGACCAAATAAACCTCAAGGCGTTTAGAATGGTCTTTTGAGTTTACTTTACTTTAAAGGAGCGAATGGAGCGAATTCTCACACCCCGAATAAACACATGGCCGAATGGATAAGGTCGCCCCATCTTACACTTCCGGTGAGCTCTGGCCGAGGTAGCCGGTTCACCCCCGACACCGGTCAGTTGGACTAACATTTTGATTACTCAGCCCCTTGATTTGGGGAGGTAAATTACATGTACCCCATAAGTCGGAGTGGGTTCGCCTTTGGCGTGGGGCATTGGTAATAGGGAAAGCTAATCTACACGCAAAAATCAATCAGGTTGACAGAAGTAGAAGCACGTATATGGACTACACTTGACTTCAAAGCGAGAGAGAGAGAGAGAGAGAGAGAGAGAGAGAGAGAGAGAGAGAGAGAGAGAGAGAGAGAGAGAGAGAGAGAGAGAGAGAGAGAGAGAGAGAGAGAGAGAGAGAGAGAGAGAGAGAGAGAACGAACGAACGAACGAACGAACGAACGAACAAACTTTATTTTAAAAGGGTAACAAATTGGGCACGCAGGCCCGTCTTACATTCGGCCCTTTCGACCACTCATCTTTCATTCATCAAATGTGCATGTTACATTTACATAGGGGAAAAAAAGCATTGTCAAATGGATTTTGTAAGCATAAACAATGCATATTACGCATGATACATTCACATGAAAAAAAAAAAAACAAACATTGTCAAATGAAAGTTGTAAACATAACCAGTGCATATTGCAATGTTGTGAGACACATCCCCCATCCACCCTCACACCCCGCAGCATCCCACACATCCCTCAGCCACCCACACATCCCCCACACCCCACCCACCCACACATACCTCCACGCACTCACACAGACTCAGGCAAATATACATGCCGCCACCCACCCACTGATCCCCCACCCACACATATTTCCCCACCCACACATACATCCCCCACCCATCCCATAACCGACACGCACACACCCACCCACATATTCTCCACTACTCACCCACACACCTGCAACCACCCAGCAAAACACACATCACAAAACCACACACACATACCCCCGTCAAACCACACATCCCGCACCTATCCACAAATACATCCCGCACGCTCACCATTTTCTCCACCCACCCACACACACATCAGCCAACCTACACCCACTCACCCACCCAATATCCGCCACCTCTCAACTACATATCCCCCACCTATACACACATCCCCACCCATAAACACATCTCCCCGCCTGCCCACACATATCACCCACCCATAAACGCCAAAAAAAAACACACACCTCCCACCCACACACACCCCACCACCCACATATACCCCACCCACACACATCCGCCGATCACACACATCTTCCCACAAACACACACATCCCCTAACCATACACTCATCTCTCACACACATCCACCCACTCACGTACTCATCCATTAACCACTCACACCCATACATCACCCACCCGCCCATCAACACATGCATCTCTCATCTACTCTCACACCCACACACACCCCAACCACCAGCCAAACACCCCCCCCCCCCATCCTCACATACATCCGTCATCAACCTGCACATCCCACACCTCCCCCATCTCTCACACATCTCCCCTCCTACACAAAACTCCACCCATAAACACATCCCCCCCACACACACACATCCCCCACATGCATTCCTCATACACATCCCCGCCCACACATCAGAGAGAGAGAGAGAGAGAGAGAGAGAGAGAGAGAGAGAGAGAGAGAGAGAGAGAGAGAGAGAGAGAGAGAGAGAGAGAGAGAAGGAGCGGACACGCTGGCGAAATTATTGGGATATTCTACTACCAATGGCATGGGCGCCGTCCGACAAGGGTTAGATGCATATGGGCTCACTGTTCTAGATAAATATATCATGGCGTTCATCTCATCTCATCTCATCTCATCATGTTCCTCTTGTACCTTGCGGTGTCGAGGTGAAGTATAAACTTCGTGAGAGTGCCCGGTTATGGGCTTCGTATATCGACATTCCCATGGATTCTGTTATTCCCTCAGTCCAACGTTTACGTGGTCGACCTCTTCCTCTGTTTCCATCTGGTCTGTACATCATTGCTTGTTGTGGCATGCTGTTGACTGGTAGCCTACTTGCATGGCCAAACCATTTGACTTGCTGCTTTCTAATAAAATCTAGAGCAGCTTTAACCCCTACTTTAGTCCTGATTTCTTCATTTCTGATCTTATCTCTTCTTGATACGTTGAGTATTCTTCTCAGAAACCTCATTTCTGTTGTTGTGATTTTTCTTTTCTCTTTTTCTGTCATTGTCCAGGTTTGGCATTGGTAGCACAGAGTTGGTAGGAAGATTGTGTTGTAAAGTGCTTTCTTAGTAGTTATTGATACATGTTTGTTCTTTAGTATTGGTGCCATTTGTCCAATGAGTTGATTTGCCTTATTGCACCTATTTTCGATCTCGTCTTCTGATCTGCCATTTGATGATATTATACTTCCTAGGTACTTGAAGCTCTTTACTTGTTTCAAGGGATGTTCGTTTAGGTGAATTGTTGCTGTTTGTTCTTCTTTAGTTAACATAGTAAAACTATGGGACCGATGGAGCTACATTAAGAAAAGAGGAAGAAAATGTAGAAGAAGAAGAGAAGAAGCAACAGCAAAAGACTGGCCACCTATTTCCCCCCCCCCCCCCCACCCCAGCACTCAAACCTTTAACATATGTTTTAAAAACTTTACTTTACTTTACTTTACTTTACTTTACTTTACTTTACTTTACTTTAAGCTTCTATCTACATTCAGTTGTCTTGATAATTTGAAATTAATGTCGAACGTTTTTTTAAAAAAAATATTGCGTATCCTTTGCCGAACGTTGCGATCAACCTAAAACCCCAGGAAACTTCTTTTCTAGGCAACATTACGTTCAGCAGTTTGCCATTGCTTTCTGAACAATAAATATACTTTGAAGTCCAATCGACCGGCGGAGGAAACGATCCCGCAAACAGTATAACTCAACCAGTACAAGAGAAACTTGTAATATTTGTATGCCATTCCCACATCCGAATACACTCACAAAACATAACTGAGACATTCGACGGACATTCTCAGTCACATTTTATGTTTTTATTCTGACTCCCGTAAATGCTCGGCGGACGATTCTAAGTCATATTTTAGTTTACCTGTCTGACTCCCGTGAAAGCTCGACAGACTCATTCTCACTCATATTTTGTGTTTTTATTCAGGCTCCCATGAAAGCTCGACAGAAGTAAACCCCTTTTATCAATACCATTTGGGATTGTTTTTGCCGCCGCTTATTGAATACATATTAACTGATTCAGTGCTGTATGATAATCTATCGCCAAATGTGACCTCCTATTTTGACAGAAGGACGTTATATCACCTCACTGAGGTCATCGAGTTATTTGTTTCGTTCCGCGGTATCTTCCACAATTTCAATGCTTGGTGAACGTAAATTTACATTATAATATTTGTTCATTTGATTGTGCGCGGTATTTGGTCCAAACCTACTGTTTGTTTGGCACCGAATCAGTTAAAAAAGCTAACAGCATCCATTTAACAGTTGAAGTAAACTCTAACTTACTTACTTACTTGTGTTCGTTGGCTTGAGCTCCAACGCGAAGTCCTGTATGTCGGATGAAGGCATCCTGTTGTCCAACATCAGGGTGATGTCATACAGGACCTGAGGTTTGCGTGAGTATCCGTTGTCACATGTTTGGCTTATTGGTATGCAGATTGGTGGTTCCTCGCCGTACAGGCAGACACTCTCCGACTTCGGAGGAATCGGCGATCCTACTGACTTTAGCCAGGACCCCGAAGGGACCTGTTGCCCAGGACGCTCGGCGAGGACGCGTCAATAGGTCTTGGCCAGTATATAACCCGGCCCTGGTGCCTTGGAAACACCTCTGCGTCCCGAAGTAAACTCTAAATACAAAACTGCCTACCATTGAACGGCTTTCCTGGCATGTTCTCTTCCGCCTACATATGAGGCGCAAGCCACACACATATCGAGTCCATAACAAGGCGGAACTTCACTATAGATAATTGCCTTGATATATTTTAACGTAGATGTTATGTCTGCTGTGTGAGTGGAAGCTTTAGCCATAATGTCCATTTTGTCACATATTATTGTGGAATGGCCAAACTTCCTCAGCAGAATGGAACCAGTATTAACATCTAGAGAGATTAAAAATGCATTAAAAATGAGAATTGTCAAATGTTACGTATATTCAACTCTACTGTATGGCGCGGAAGTCTGGGCATTGAAAATGCAACTCGAAAGTGAAATGTGGGCCCTGGAGATGTGGCTATACAGAAGAATATGTCGTATTTCATGGAAACAAAAACAATCAAATACAGAGTTTCTAGACAAGCTGAGAATGAAAAGAAAGTTGGTGAAAGAAATAAAAAAGCGGCAAGTGAAATATTTCGGCCACGTTAAAAGACACAACACTCATATACAAACCACTCTAAAGGGCAAGGTTGAAGGCAAACGAGCTAGAAGTAGACAACGATATAAGTGGGAAGCTAACATCAGTCTGACAGAATGTACAAACAGGACGAGAGACCGACATTGTTGGAGATCCATTGCAGCCAACCTTCATTGTGGAGACGGCACGTAATTGATTTATTGTGTTCTAGTAAAGCTCACGGATTCTGTTTCTCATTCTCGTTGATTCACTTATCACGATTGAACGAGGCAGACAGCCCCATCCCCCAGCCCTCTTTCTCTCTGACAGCCACATTGACAGGTATTCTACCCACAACCTGACATGGTGAAAAATGAGGAAAAGACAAACAGCCCTGGTAGATCCGGGGTAACTAAGTGACGTCAGTAATCCAGCTAAAACGGTAGTCAACTCTACTACCTGTTAGGATGTGTAAAATTACTTAACACCAAAGAAGCATATTAACAGGATTTCAATACATGACAAGATGTATTTCATTAAGCAGATCCCGCGGGAATTGAAAATAATATAACAATTAATCACAAAGTGAACTCAGGCGCATACATCTGTTAGCTTGTGAAGCAAACGGAGCCAAACAAAGGTACTTCCTATTTTCAGCAACCCGACCAGAAATCACATATGAATGAACTACCTGGTGGGGCTGCCCCCGCGTGGGAATTTCTTTCAGACGATCTCGCTCGTTAGTCTGGGTTATTTTCACCTGTAAAGGATCATCGTCAATGCAGATTCATTAAAGAAAGAAAAAACAGTTTCAGTTGTGTGTTCTAATCTGTGCTTTTTCTTTGGGATCGTCAAGATATATTTCCAGCATCTTCCTCTTCCCTATCATCACAGAGTACCATGACAATTGGAAATTACAATTGCCCATCCGTTGTGTGCTTTTAGTTCTTTTTATGAATTCTTTTGCGGATGCATTGTATTGTCGATGCGATTGTCAACTTCATTATCGTTGAACAATACAATACCACACCTGCTGACCAAACAAAATGATAATATAGTCAGTTTAAAGTTACTGCAGTAAACCTACTTTTAGCCAAAAGAGAAGAAGCGACAGAACTGGTGAATCCGACAAAGGCAGTTGTTCCCGCTGAATAACCGTGTTGTCAACATTCTAATACCAACTGTAAGTTTATGTCGGAGGTTGTGGAACAGACTCATGCAATAAAGTTCCAGGTAGAGCTGTTTGACAGGAATCAGACTTGTTCTCTGCACATAGACTATTTTGCGGATGCATTGTATTGTCGATGCGATTGTCAACTTCATTATCGTTGAACAATACAATACCACACCTGCTGACCAAACAAAATGATAATATAGTCAGTTTAAAGTTACTGCAGTAAACCTACTTTTAGCCAAAAGAGAAGAAGCGACAGAACTGGTGAATCCGACAAAGGCAGTTGTTCTCGCTGAATAACCGTGTTGTCAACATTCTAATACCAACTGTAAGTTTATGTCGGAGGTTGTGGAACAGACTCATGCAATAAAGTTCCAGGTAGAGCTGTTTGACAGGAATCAGACTTGTTCTCTGCACATAGACTATGTGGTAATGAAAGCTAGGCGAAGCATGGCTGAGGCGAGGGTGATGGCGGTGGCATACTGTGATCAGCGTCACCCGTCTCCTTTACCAGAATCTGGTCCTCTCGACGATTCTGAGCGTCCTGGCGAACCTCACTTTCAGCCGCTTTCAGATATGGAGACTGGAAAGAAATCAGAACGAGGCCACGCACATATTTGGGTGCACAAAAGATAAGGCAGGCAGGGAGATGCGGTACCTTCTGGACATTCCAACAATGGGAGAAAAACACAACACACACACAGATTTGCAGACCGTGCGCTTACTCCGAGCCTGTACCGACGACACACAACATTCACTGCACAGTGAAATCAAGTTTTTAAAAAAATGTTTGGGGGGGGGGGGGGCGCATGTTAAACATAATAAAATTCTGGATAGGTCATGTTGAGAACACCAAAGATTTGCTCACATCAGGGCATTGAACATGGTGAAGAATGGATAAAAGTGCCGTCTGAGTACAGTACGTCCTTTCAGTATGCATCAGTCAGGATAATGTACGCAGACAATAATTATGTGGAAACAGTTTAGGTCCTGATATTTGAGAAATTTTCTGAGAGATGATGTTGCCATCTCAACAGATGGGTCTTTTGTTTGACACGTGAGGAGTTCATGGGCTTTTAAAGCTTAGGTCGGAGGGAGACCTGTAAAGAAAGACAGCGGTGTCTTCGCCTTGACAGCAAGTTGTCTAATTATTGAGGTCGTATCAGAAACTAAAATTATTGCCTGGTTGTTGACACACACGGGTCACTTGAGGAGTTCAAGGCTGACTAAAATCAGCGTCTCTTTTGTGCCAGGCCACATGGGTGTTATAGGAAATGAAAAGCTGATATGCTCTCGGGCAGGGATACCGTGGAGACAGGGTGAGCGATGGACCGAAGAGATGAACTGAATGCACCCTGAGTGGCAGGGCAATTAAACGAATCAAGTGTTGGCTGTGAATGTGCCAAAGACATGGCCTGCCCCGCTTAATCTTGCTAAAAGGAAACAGTATAGTATAACTACATTATATAGTTCTATGCATGTTACCATAAACCATTTAGAAGTAACTTAATATTAGTTTAGCTTACGTGTTGTTATATAATTTGGCCGAACGGAGACAATCGAGCAAAGTGGTCAGGTTAGTCGAAGTGCTAATTCGACTACAGTCTTCCGGTCCACCCCGTGCAACAGCAACCTCAGCCAGTAGATATATTAGGTCTGAGCCCGAAAGTGTGGACAGCCCAAATTGAAAAGACTATCTATCAGTGGTTGCATTTCACCACATAGTGTTTAATATCAAGCGCCGGTTGAGGTATAGAGGTTGGCTGAGTCGGACAACTGAGTTTCATCTAATCTCATCACGTTCCTCTTGTACCTTGCGGTGTCGAGGTGAAGTATAAACTTCGTGAGAGTACCCGATTATGGGCTTCATGCATCGATATTCCCATGGACGCTATCCCCTCCGTCCAGCGTTTACGTGGTCGGCCTCTTCCTCGGTTTCCATCTGGCCTGTACATCAGTGCTTTTTATGGTATACTGCTAGTTGGTAACCTACTTGCATGGCTAAACCATTTGACTTGCTGCTTTCTAATAAAATCTAGTGCTGCTATAACCCCCACTTTAGTCTTGATTTCTTCATTTCTGATCCTATCGCTTCTTGATACATTGAGTATTCTTCTCAGGAATCTCGTTTCTGTTTTTTCTGTCATTGTCCAGGTTTGGCATTGGTAGAATAGAGTTGGTAGGAAGTTTGTGTTGTAAAGTGCTTTCTTAGTAGTTATTGATACATGTTTGTTCTTTAGTATTGGTGCCATTTGTCCAATGAGGTGGTTTGCCTTATTGCATCTATTTTCGATCTCGTCTTCTGATCTGCCATTTTTAATGCCATATTATACTTCCTAGGTACCTGAAACTCTATACTTGTTTCAAGGGATGTTCGTTTAGGTGAATTGTTGTTGTTTGTTCTTCGTTAGTTATAGTAATTACCTCTGTTTTACTTGTGCTAATTTTCATGTTATGTTCCCTACACATTTCGTTTAGACAATCATGTGGTCTTGTAATTCAGCTTTTGATTTTGCTATTAGTGCTTGGTCGTCCGCAAACAGGAGTTCTCTAATGGTTAGATTTGCAGATGATCCTTCTTCTGTGTTCTCGTCATGCGGTCTCTGTTTGGCTGGTTTCTTTACATATGTCTATATATGTTATGAACAAGAGAGGGGACAGAACACAATCTTATCGACTTCCAGATCTTATGGTGAAGGGTTCTGAGTGTCCTCCAGTTGCTCTCACTGTGCATTCACTGTTGTTGTATAAGCTTCTACATAGGTTTGTTAGATGTGTACTCACTCCATATTGTTTAAGGATTTTCCACAGCTTGTTTCTATGGACTCTATCAAATGCCTTTTCTTGGTCGACAAAGGCTAAGCAGAGTGTTTCATTGAATTCGATAAATTTTTCTATAAGTTGTCTATGTGCATCCTTTGATTTTCCTGTGATGTTATGATGCCATCCTGGGTTTTTAAGTGGACAGTCTACAGCCTGAGCAATCATTCACACAATCTCATTTTTGTTGAACTTTGTCCACGGATTGTTGTGTCACCACCAACGCCATCATTGCAACACTTACCACGAGAATCACTAAACCTACGAATAAGCCACATATAATAGTAGTCTACAAATAAAATGAAGTCAGACGCCCTCTTCCACTGCGAACTGTAGTGCAAAACCCTGATCAGTAGCACGAGGAGGAGATGAAAAGCGACGCAGTGGTTGTTCCTGACGCGTCGTGGGAAGAGAACTTCAGCTAAGTGCCTTGTAACCCTATGACAGGAGACCCATATCAGAATATTGCATCATTAGCACCTTACATTGATTACTAAAGAGACCGAACATATTGGCTCAGTAAAATAAGAATAGTTTCCAAGAATAGGATAGAAAATCAAAATCTGTGTTAGCGGTTCTCCTGTGGAGACCACTCAGTGTTTTATGAAATAAACCATATGTGTGTAGTAATTAAAGTTTTAACAAACGGCTCTGTCATAAGTTTACCTAAATGCAAGAATATAAAGTCATGGCGGGTGACGCCAGACTAGAGCGTTATTCGGAAAAGGGTGGGGGAGTTGTTGTGGTAAGGAGGGGGGGGGGGGGAGGAGAAGAATAGTAATCTAACTCAAAACCTG